>VXBJ01006458.1:3051775-3157588 GCA_013400055.1 Nycticryphes semicollaris | reverse complement strand
CGTTTAAATTTTTTAAATTGCCATTTTTTAATATATTCGGCACTGCCATCTAGTGGACATGGTTGTAGTGAGCGTCCATTTCTTACCAAGAATTAAAGGGGTTTAAACAGATAAAATAGTCACACATTTAAAATTCTTCATCGACTTAAAAATTAAAGCTACAAGAATAATACTTTATTATTGTGGATTTTTATAATCACAAAAGCTATGTTTAATTTATTCTCATATTTTTATGTCACCACATGAAACAGCTCCAGTAAAAATCTAGATTAAAAATAGCTGTAATGGAATATTTATTGTTACTACCAGTTATTTTGTTTTTAGAAAAAAATAATTTAAGTTATTTTAATATTATTGCATCAATAATGCAAACTAAGTAACTCATTTAGTGAAAATTTACTGTAACATGAATATAACATGAATAATCCAGCATAAATCTTGTGCACAAACTAAAAAATGTGGTTGCAAAGAAAGGAGAGGCTGCAAACTTGCTCAGAATTTAGCAAATATTCTCTTTTTCTACATGAAAAAGGCTAAAGGATCTATTACTGTAAAAATGGGATTTGAAATCAGAGGCAAAAAGAGCAGACAGAAACACGGAAGGCATCTGCAAGTGAGATGGTGGTGAGGAATGTGGACTGTTTGCTGTCAGTTCAGATTGCCGTCTGTAAAACAGCTTTTAAATAAAGCAGTAGGTCATATAGTGGTGTATTTCATACAGTGTTTGTCTTACCAGAGGCCTGTGGCTTTCCTAATTTTGGACCAGAATAATACAGTGTTAGCTATAGCATAAACATAAAATAAACAGCTCTTGCCAAAATGAATTTCTTCTATAGGAAGAAAGAAAACAAGGTAATGCAAACAGAGAGGGAAACAGAAGTATCAGATAAGACAAAACAAATGCATATAAACAACAGTGGAATTTCAGGAATACTGGTTAGAATGATGATAGCAGACGTAATCATAGAAATGTTAAATTTGTGTACGTGGTGTGGCAAGGTTTGAAGGTGGCACATGCATAGACTACAAATTAACCTGTGTATGTCACTACTGTAATTGAGAATTGATAAATCATTGATAGGAATTTACTGAGAAGAAGTTGATTTCTCCATAGGACCATCCTGTGAAAACTGTCAGTTGCCCTCTGTCACCCATCTGTGACTCTGCTGGCTACACCTGCCAAAACCTAACACCGAGCCCAGGTTAAGCTGGATTTAAAGTGGGTTTGGACATCTGCTGTCATCAAGAAATGTGGCAAGACATGGCTAAGGTTGCCGACCACCCCATTAATTGATAAAGCTTTGTCAAATGGCAACATTTAAAGCTGGTGTTCCTGGGCTTGTCTGCCCATCAGGCTTAATCCATCCCACCAACATCTGAGTTTCAGACAGAATCAGCAGTGCCACTGCGGAGTTAACACCGAGTTAAACTCACTGATGCATAAATCATATATCCACCCACGTAAAGCACCGGTGCATACACAGAAGTTTTAGTCTTGTTCTGAGTGGGTACATTAAAATTATTTTTTAATGGACTGTAGGAGAACTTTTGTGTTCTTGTGGATGTGCAGGCAGCCCTCTGGGAGTGCCAGGATGAGTTTAGCAGCACGGGCAGTAGAGTTCAGCACGCTCATCTCAGACTCCTGCAATACCCCACGGGGTGCTTTCAGGGGGTAATTCTCTAGCCAGCCTTGACAAAGAAATTTGCTAAAAAGAGTATCCAGATTCTACAAAGTTTCAGCACTTTGAAATTGTTATTTCCTAGATACATTAAAATCCAAGAACAATTTTTAAACACCTTACATAAAAAGCAATAACGAATGTTTATGTTATTCCTCCTCGTAATTTAACTGTGCCCATATATCTCAGCTCCTACTAGTTCAATTTCACCAGATTGTTGCTAATGCTACCACTAGATAGGAGCCTTCAGCCCCACAAAGAGGAGAGTGTGCCACACGTACAACATCACACTAGCAGAAAATAATAAGCAATCAAAAGCTGGACATTACAAACAAACAGGTTCCCCCCCCCCTTTCCCCCAGTAAATGGAAGAGAACTAAACCAGAAAAATAAAGACGGGTTTTTTAGGTTGAAAATAGAGAAGGCAGAAATAGTGCTTATTTCTAGAAAGAGTTAATAAAACTAATTAAAATCAGAGAAAATTATCAAGGCTTATTGAAAAAATGTTAACACTGGAAATGAAATGGGCAAGGGCTTGATTTGACAACAGGAAAAGGAATAATTTTGATACAACTTTTGAGTGATTTGAGCAATGCAGAGCTCAAATGTAGCTGAAATAAAAGTCTGTTTTCCAGAAAACTATGTCTCTGTAGCTCCTTAGACTGTATACTCTAAATGGATCCTTTTTTTAAGCTTTAATAAAACATAAATATTGATGCAGAGACATTTTTTGAGAACCTTCTTAACATGCGTAGGTTTTATGTAACCCCTCTCACATTAATGTGCTTTTAATTTTTCAGTGAAATGCCGCAGAAGCCTGTGTATCCTTGACATTCCATTTGCTCCGGTGAATTTTCTGTGCCACTTAGGCTCGTCTAGAAAACCTGCCCCCGATACTTTTTAAACTCGGAATTTAAATTTTAAAAGATGAGCTGTAAGATTCTATTCCACTTTGATAGGAGCAAAGTTGGGTCAGCTATTTTTAGCAGCAGGTACTAACGTTTGGTCAATGTTAGGAAATATATTCACAGCAGCAACCTGTAGTCATACTGAAGGTTGATACTATCCACGTTTCAAAACAAACAAGGTGCAGTTTATCTGAACTGGTCTCACGTGGTTCTCTTTATGACAGAGCCTAGGATGCTATTTATCCCATTTATTGTACAAGTCTAAAATGAGGTAAATGAGCACTGCGCCTTTGTGGCCAAGAAGGCTGATGGCATCCTAGGGTGTATTAGAAGAGGGGTGGTTAGTAGGTCAAGAGAGGTTTTCCTCCCCTTCTACTTTGCCCTAGTGAGACCACATCTGGATTATTGTGTCCAGTTCTGGGCACCTCAGTTCAAGGACAGGGAACTGCTTGAGAGAGTTCAGGGCAGGGCTACAACCGATGGTTAAGGGAGTGGAGCATCTCCCATATGAAGAAAGGCTGAGGGAGCTGGGTCTCTTTAGCTTGGAGGAGACTGAGGGGTGACTTCATTAATGTTTATAAATATGTAAAGGGTGAGTGTCAGGAGGATGGAGCCAGGCTCTTCTTAGTGACTGCCAATGACAGGACAAGGGGCAATGGGTTCAAGCAGGAACACAGGAGGTTCCACTTAAATATGAAGAAAAACTTCTTCATGGTGAGGGTGACAGAACACTGGAACAGGCTGCCCGGAGAGGTTGTGGAGTCTCCTTCTCTGGAGACATTCAAAACCCGCCTGGACACGTTCCTGTGTGACCTGATCTAGGTGTTCCTGCTCTGGCAGGGGGATTGGACTAGATGATCTTTCAAGGTCCCTTCCAATCCCTGATATTCTGTGAATCTGGGAAATGGCTTGCCTGGTTCTCTCAACATAAAAGGGGGATCTAAAATGATTAGCTCAGCTCTAGAAATCACCTTGTAGATGCAGAATTAGCCTTTTATAGAATCTCCTTAACTGCATCTTCAAACAAAAAAAATAAGTCACCATACTATAGCTCCCTACTTGAAGGCAAGTGTACTAAATTACCTCTGCAGTGAATGGATGGAAAGGAGATCTCCAGAAAACATTCTGGGTGTTTATCACTTTATAAACTTTTTTGTATTTTCATGCTCGTTGTCTGTATCTATACTCACCACTGTGACACAACACATCTGTAGAAAAGAACTGTTGGTGCTCAGGACTTGATATGCATACTTTGTGATTTTCAGAGGTTTCACTTCAGACCTTCTTTGGTCCTGTGAACATTAACAGTTGATGGGCTGGACTACCCTGCTCATGGAATTGCCTGATTATTACTTAATTTTAGATAATTTTAATTTTTTTTACAGCTGTCCATGTGATGCCCACTGCCAAACTGAGAGCCTAAAACAGTCATTTTTTTTTAATGAAGGTCAATTAGAAGTGATATTTTTTAAAAATACGTAGACGTAAGATATTTCAGAGTACCATAAATAGGTAAAGCTGATACCTACATACTGTCTTACAAAGATACAGAAATATGCACTCTCACAATCTCTTATTCAATGTAGGTTACAGAGCACTTTTATCATATGTCTCTAGAACTTGATTTTCTAACAAAGTGCCTCTTTAAGCTTGCTTCTGCAGAACTGAGGAACTGGACTTGACTTTCAATAAAAAAGCAGCCTAAGCAATATTTTTCCATAATCAAGGAAAAAAGGTATTTAAAAATTTGAAGTCACTGTTTTTATATGTGCACATGTGGAAATACATCTCTGGCTATCATCCAGCCCAAAGAGTCTTAGAAGTTACAAGAAGCGTAAAAGAATCTCCAGTTAATTCTCAGAACACAACTTCACTGTACCAGCTGTGTATTTCCAATGTTGCTGTTTTCAGCTGGAAAGGAAAATAACCAGAGTACTTCAATAGCACATAAGGGAGGATATGGGTATGAAAACTCTCTTGCATAATAAGAAGAGCTCTGTGGCATTTCCATAAATAAACACACAAACATACATGTGGGCTGAAATAAAACATGGATTTCTTCTGGCAGGAAACATACTCCAAATAACAGAAGAAAAATATATTAGTATTATAAATGTGTTATAATCTGATGCAGCAATTATATTAATAATTACTACACTGTATTTTTTCTTGTTCTCCTCCTATCCCACACATACCTGAACGTCCTAAGAGAAAAGAAAAACTCAAATTAGTTATTTATAGTGAGCTATTTTTAAGATGAACACAGATAACTTTTACAAAGAAAATAAAAAGCATGTACTTAAAAGTATTTTGTATGATATTATGATATAATGGTACACATGCACCTAAGGGAAAAACAGTAACAAGATTTAGTAACAGTCTAAGGAGACACTGCTTTTGTAGTCTAGTAATTGTTAAAGAATTTCTTAAGAGCAATCTTTACCTACAAAAGAGATACAATTACTGAAAAGAAAATACTTTAAGTTGTTCCAATACATAAGAACTGATGGGTTCAGGAACATTAGAAGATGAAAAACAGATTCCCAGAGGGAAGATGTGAGAAACTGCCACAAGACAATTCAAGCACAAGTTTCTGTAGTGTTGCATGTTAAATTACTTCACAGTTCATTTGGAAAGGGGGAAGAGAAACAGGCTTCAGGAATCACGTCTTTCTCCTGCTCTTAGGAACTACAGTAGCTATTCCTCCGCCACACAGCTCGTGGAGCTGTAGTAAATCAACAAAATAGTTCTATTTTTGAGCCTAACTTTTTATGGTTCTACATATTTCCTGATGTACTTCAGAACCATTCCCTCTTGTCTGTCAGTCCCAGAGCCTTTCACCCGTGAAAACTGGAGGTGGCTTTAAAACTCATGCTGTTTTCGCTTCTGGGACATGCCTCAGGAAACAGGTCCACATTTCCCTGAAAAATGGAAAGAAGCAGATTTAGGTTACTGTGAGTAAAAAGAGAGAAGAGCTGGAGTTGTGGGCACTCTGTGGTTGTTAAGCACTGACTCTCTGTGAGTCCCAGGGGCGCCTGCACCAGCAGGCACAGGCCATCTCCCACACGTGAAACACGTGTGCTCAGAGCACACGAAGTCTTTAAACTATTTCGTCTCCACCAGGGGTTCACTTAGTTATTTTGAGTTCAAAACTTTTTATTGCAGTTTTCCACCACGAGACGGCAAGGCCAGCAACGGGTGCCCTGCAACAGTATCAGGAGCAGGCGGCGAGGCCTCTTTCACCCCAGCAGGTACCAGCAGTGGTTTATCCGCAGCCGGGATCCCCGCCGGGAGCCAAAGGCTACCTGCTCCCTCAGCACCAGAGGCCTCCATCTTCTGGAAACATAGGAATCTCCTTACACGAGCCCCTGGGTACCTATACAGTCCCGACAGAGAGCAGGAGGGACGACCTAGGCGACTTTCTCCCTCCCGGCCCGAAATGGAGTCACGGAAGTCCCCGCCTGGAGCTGGAGGGCACCGCGCACGCGCAGGCGAGGGAACCGGAACCAATGGAGACGCAACGCGTGCGCGGAGGGCCCAAGGGCGCATGCGCCGTGAGGTCCGGCGCCGATGCGCTGCGAGGAATTCAGGCCCCCCGCGCTTGCCGTAGACTGGGGCTGTACCAAGCCCCTCTCCNCTCCTCGAGTGGGGGGGAGGGGGGGGGGACGAGAGGCGGTGTCAGAAAAGTGACGGTGCGCCGGGACCTGTGGGCCGCCGCCCATCCTGTCGCCGGCGGGGCGAGCCCGGGGGCGACGGGGTGAGGCCAAGCGGAGCGGTGAGGAAGAGGCGAAGGAGGGGGGTGGTGGTAGCGGCGGCGGCCGTGCCGCGTCCCGTCCCATCCCGTCCCCGGTAGTGGCGGCGCCGGGCTGAGAGGCGGGGCGCGAGCGGCTCGGGTAATGGCAGCGCTGTGAGGAGGGGAGCGGGGCAGGGACTGCGGCCGTAGGGCAGGGAGCGAGGGAGGCTNCCGCGGGGAGGGTGCGGTGCGGGTTCTCTGGCGGGGCCGGTCGTCTCTTCGCCTCACCTCCGCCGGGTTTCGCTCTGGTTTTGGGTGGGGAGGGGGGGAGGAAGGCAGGGGTCAGCGGCAGGCAAGGCTGTGTGCGGGGCTGAGGCGGGTAGTCCTGCCCTTGGTTGTTCACCCACCTGCTAGCCTGTCGTGTTATTTCTTGAGATGGTTTAAGCAGGGTTGGAAACTTAGGGAATGTTTTGACGCTGGCCAAAACCATGGGTTTATTTGTGTTAGCAAATATATTCAGTATGACAGCGGTGTGTTTTAAAGAATGAGGTGATGCGAGCAACATCGTTTCATTATTCTTTGTGTAAATAAGTTTCAACAATATCTGTTTACCTTAAGGCTGTCAAACAGGTATGGTTTTCCACCCCTTGAGTAGTATAAACCCTAGACTAAATATTCTACCGTGCGGTAATTTTTACCATGGAAATTACTTGCATCAGTAGGAGATGTTTAATACTCTAATTTGGTGAGTTTGCACACATGGCAGACACTGATGCACAGTGAACCCCCAAAGCCCTAGTGTCTTACAGACACATTTGTTAATGTGTCTGCAAAACAAGTCTAAATTCGTATTTACTTGAAAGCTGTAAGAGAATGCCAAATAATAGTTATCTCTGTCTTAAACTATTTAACCCCAGAATACCTTTGCGAGTATGTGCTTTATTTACTAAACACAGTGTTACTGATTCTGTGTGAGGTTTTGTGGGGAGGACGTTTTCTTCACCCTTCCTTTCTCCTTTCAGTTTTGCTTCTCTGTGAAGGGAATGGTTCTTTTAACTTGGAGATACCAAGTGTGCTTCAGAGATAACTGCCTATAATATAGCACTAAGTATGACTTTAATACCTAAAGAACTTCTTAATTGTTAAAATGCTTGTCGACCATGGTTACTTTTTCACTGGGTCAGCTGAAAATACTCTGGTGTTTTCTACAAGATTAATATTAGAGCTTTTAGAAGACAACTGATTGGCATGGGGTATTTTGGGGGTTTTGGTTTTGTTTTTTGTTTTTTTTTTTTTCCCTCTGGAAGTGAGCTCTACTGCTGTTTACTTCTGCTGTGGTTCATGTTTCTCTGAAACATACATAGCTTTGTGTTTTTTCAGCTTACTTTCTTTGATGCATGTCAGTTTCTTTTGTCAGTTCTCACTGATGTTGTGTGTAGTAAGCTGCTACTGACATACATAGATTGAAGATTTTTTTTTTTAATTTCCAAAAGTGGTAATAACCATGTTGTAAATATAACAACTTAAATGCTTCTCCTGAACTGAAAGTATTTATGCACAGTTTACCGAGCTTTTAGTTCTTAAAAAAGTTTCCTGAGCATAAAACCTAGATAATACTACTTCCTTGATATTACTCAGTTGCTACTCAGTTTCTTTATGAAATCAAAGCAAATGCAGGTTGGGTAATACATTGGTTACATTTTAAACGGAAGCTGTTGTGCTGCAGGTAGACACTCTGTGGTTCCTGAATTAGCTGTTAAGGTTGGTTAGTTAGGGTGGCATTTTGCATGCACACAGCGTAAAAGTTGCATTGGTTTTGTGGGTTTTCTTCTTTTTTTTTTTTCCCTCTTCTTTTTTTCTTAAACTGAGAAGCTATATACCCTGCAATTTGAGAGAACTAATCTACCTAAGAAAAATAAAGCAGTAGTGGTTAAGGTAGTAAGCTGGTTGCTAAATGGTTTTTTTTTTAGCATGACGTTTGAGTTTTTTCTTTTAGAGAGGTGTGCCTCTTGTGCTAAAAGTCTGTTTGTCACTGGTTTCTTTATTCTGACCTACAGAATTTGGGGAGACAAGAGTTACATGTCAGTCTATTTTAATTGAAAATAGGGGTATTCTTTCCACTTTTTGTTTTAGTCTTACAATGTCATGTTTCTGAACAAGAACTAGACTTGCTTTGTGCATGGAATGTCACACATACGGTCCTTTCTAGATTAGGTGCGTAGGACAGAGAACATAGAAACAAAGAAGAGGCCTTCACAGTTGTGTCTCTCGGGACCTTTTTTTTTATATTACTTTACTGTTTTCCTTGTTTTATTTCAGTAACTTAATGTTTTTCATTCAGTAAATGTCTTCCAGTATTTTTGATATGAAATTACTAACACAGCTTTTGTATTTTCAAGCCACATCTTATTTGAAAGAATTCACTGTTTGTCCTGCTGTGTAGTGCAATAAGCTGCACAAACTCTGCATAATGCTCTGTGTTTAGATGTGTTTTCTCTTTGTCATCCTGATCAAAGCTTTCGGGTTTTGTGGGTTTTTAAATATAACACCAAAAATGTCTCATAAAAGCTTGAGGTGAACATAGGCTACAAACTGACAGTAATAATTTCAAATATTCTAGTAAGATATTCAGCGTGTTCCTGCTCAAAATTCTCTCAGAATCAGCTGAAACAGCCTTTGCATAAAAGTGAACAAACTAAAATTTACAGGAAAGTTGTTTTCTTCATATAGCCCTGTTAAATGGACGTCTTGGTAAGGTGACGAACTTCACGATGTTGTTAGATTAATTGGTTTATGTTAAAGGCTATTCGTGTAACATTAATATTCCGTTCCATAATGTTAAAAATAAGGACTTGTAAGCTTGATTTGTGAGGGTGAGGAAGCAACGGTGGGTGTTCTTTGTGTTGCTGTGTCATGGTGGTGCAACAGTTTACAAAGTTGAAATTGAAAAATTCAAAGGAAATGTATTTTTTTTTAAATGATTGTGCAATGTTTTCTGACATGTTTAATTCTTCTACAGATTAACACTAAAGCCCCACAATGTCCTTGAAACCACGAGTAGTTGACTTTGATGAAACATGGAACAAACTTCTAACAACAATTAAAGCTGTTGTTATGTTGGATTATGTTGAAAGAGCGACGTGGAATGATCGCTTCTCGTATCCTTTAAGCAAAAGTCTGACTTAAATGTGTTTATTGTGGGGTAGGCTTGTATTATGTGACAGTTTCAGTGGTCTGGATCAGAAACAACTTTGTAAGGTGGTATCCATTACTAAGTGAGTGGGTCAGTGGGTATGTTGAAAGAAATGGGGACTGCTGGGAAATGGTAATAAAACGTAAGCCGGACTGAGTTTTAATCACTTTTAGTAGCTCTAATACTTAGCTTATGACATAGCTGTTCACAGAAATACATGCATTGAATTTCCCCTGTTCCGATAATAGTTTTTCTTGTATGCCTAAGTGTGTGTGTAGCACGGGGAACACCTAGGATAGAGAATATATATATTTTTAAATTTGGAGGCCTGTGGGGTGGTGACGTTCTGTTTAGAGTTGTCTCCCTCTTCTTTGCAATTCTAAGTATGCTGCTGACTGCCATATTAGATGTTACTATAGCAAGGGTTTATAAAAAAGCTTTCTTCCTTTTCCTCCACTCTTATTGCCTCTCTATCCCTGACAGTTAAGCTGTGTTTAAAAATAATTCCTCTTTCTGGCTGTGATCTGTGGTCTTGCTGTTCAGTCACAACTATACGTATATTATTGTAGTGAAAGGTTTGCTTTTTACATGTAAAATGCACTTGTAATTTTTTTACGAGATTCAAGTTTCAGTGAACTTCTTTTAAAAGAAATGTATCTATTCTGACCCTGTGCCCTGTGGATATGCATTCATTAGCCATTACAGTGTGGTGAATAATTGGAGAATTTTAGGAGGCTTTGCAGCTGTTCTGAAGCAATTTGACTGAGTTTGGTTTAGTTATAGGGGAGAAGAATTGTTTAGATTTATTTATTGATTTGTTACTTCTTCTGTGTGGTAAAAGAAGCTCCTGGTAAGATTCTTATACATAGACTCTTTTACAACAAACTTATTCTCTGTGCAGGAGCTAAACTCTAAAGTCTCGTTCTGAATATTTTGAAATTTCTTAGAATTGCTTTCTGTTGTACCAGTGTTTTGAATGTGTGTGTGTGTAGAAATACATAAAAGAAAAATATAATTGCTCAGAGTCCTTATGGAGCCTTTTTCTATGGTGCAATAATATTTAAGGAGCTCTTTCATTTTAAAACTTTGTGATTAATTTCTGGGAGCATGCTTCCTTGCCTTGTCTTGGACTCAAGTTCAAATTATTCCAAAATTTACAGACTTGTTGAATTAATTAATTGTGCCCCTACGTGCTGACAAATTGTGCTATAGTCAGTCTTTCTAAGTGGCTTTTGAGAATTGCATATTTCAGTCTTCAACAAATGATTAACTTCTGTAGCTTAAAGCTCTAATCATTTAAACAACGGCACCTAAAATAGATCATTTTTTTTGTAAAAGACTAATAGAATGAGACGTTGGATTGATTCTTCTTGTCACACTGTTTCACTTAGAACTCTTTACGTGGAGGCCTTATACTCAAGCCTGCTGTTGGTCCTTTTTTGGGATTTCCTCCAGTTGACTGAACATCAGAAAGGCAATGCTTATGAATAGCAGCATTTGGAAGCAGTCTTGGAAGAATCCTTTGGCATGTAATTCTCAAGACCTGTACTTTCTATCGTCTCTTAATTATGTTTCTTGGAAAGTGACACTATTAGTCCCTAATTTGGCACAGCCAAATTATTTTTGGCTTATTCTGTATGGCTGAATGGCCTGAGGAGCTTGTGACTTGTAACTCCCAGCTTAAGTGTTGATTGTCTAGAATTTCTGCTACCTTTAACCAAATGCTATGTTTTAACACAAGCCACTCGCTGAGTATTCAACAACTTGTTGAAAATGGTAGTTTTATGCAGCTGCTGTGTAAGCTTTTTCTCAAGTTTCAAATGTATAAGGGAAAGTAATTGAATTATATACTTTAGGAAAATGTGGCATTTAAAAAATAATGTTGTTCTTCGTTAGCTTTTCATTCTGTGTTCAATTCAATTTTATTGGAGTAATCTGTTTCTAAACATCTACAGGGATTTTAAAGGAAATGTCATATTATCTTTATTTTTCTTGCTGGTTAATAAGCACAATAAGAGGTGACAAATTATTTGATTAGTCGAAACAAGGATATGGAAAGAAAGGGTAAGAGAGCAAAGAATTGTAACTTCAATCTGCAACAATGTATTCAAAGAAGAGTTTACTTTCTCTTGTGCTGCTTGAGACAGCTGAGATGACATGGTGTATGCAGGCTAATAGTATTTTAGGGGTGAGAGGCTTGTGCTGTGCATATTCCACTTCTGGAACTAATTTTTGCCTCACTACCTCTCCAGAGCTAGTTTGTCTTGAATATAGTGTTTCCTTTGCAACTCTCATGGTAATTTTATTAAACATAGCTTATCTTTAAATATAGCTTATACCTCAAACTTGAAATGCTGGAATGGTGATGAGCTTGGAACGGCAACTGTGTAAGAGTTAAAAATCTTCTGGAAAACACCACTTGAAAGACCGTGTCACTTTATTTAAACTGTGAGTCATCTCAAGTCGCCTTTGACCTTCAGATTTCCTTTCAGGTTCTTTGCAGGAAAAAATGTTTCTAGAGTTGTTTCATTGTCTGGTAAATGAGTGACAGCTATGTCTCTCTTTTTGATATGTTATTTACAATAATTTGGTTATTATGAATGCTTTGTATAACTTTCAAGACTTTGCTTCTAACTCTTCAGTAGGCTAGGGAGTGCTCTTTAAGTTAAGAGGCTGATCAAGCTTGATTAGAGAGTGGTAGTTCCTCTGTACTTCAATAACTGCCTTTTAGGAATAGAACTTTTTTGAATGGGTAGAGCATCAGGATCTTCCTGTAATCTTGGTTTTTCCACCAGCCAAGTAAATAGGATGAGCAGTACCCAGGGAGGAAGTAGCTGTACTGCAAATGGAATTATTTTCAAAGTATGCAACATGGCCACCTGCTTTTTTTTTCAATTTTTCTGCATGTTTGTTCTCCTTCCTCTAATCCTCTCTTTTCAAGGATCCTATGATGAACCAGAAACTTGCAAACATGTATCTTTAATATAAACCAGGCCAAAAGGATGAAAGAGTAATTAAGTTCATGTGATCGTGATTGTTGTGACTGTCTTCAAGTGCTTTATGAATTTTGATTCTGTTATAGAGGAAGACCAATGATCACAGAAATTTTCCAAAACCTCTGCTTTGGTCTTCCAGAGAAAATCTATTCAAAAGCTTCCGTTAATATATGACCTTAACTAGATGCTTTTTTTAACTCTGAGGACAATATTTGTGAGGTTTTATGATCTTGGATACAGTATTTTCTTATTGATGGTATTATTATTATTTTTAAAATTGCTTTGGTTTCCCATTGCTAGGTAATGCCCCTCAAATGGCAACTACTGGAGCACTTAAATTGCACAAGGCTCTTGATGTTCTTGTTCTCGATACAGAGTGAAGGCCCCTATGCAGCAGTTTGCCTTTGGCTTCCTTTGAGTTTTCTTATCCTGCAAAACTATGTGCTGAACTGGAGGGACAGATGGCTTTCACCACTAAAGATAAATTATTGAACGGTAAAGGCTTCTTCCTGATCTTCTAAGGGACAGCACCAGAGTAGAAATGTGCTTGAAATTTCTGGAGTAAAATACCAGTGATTATTAATGATTCATCTCCCCTGAGAGGTTTGTGTTTGGTTGTTTGGGTTTTGTTTTGTTGTATTTTTTTAAGAGACTCACAACACTTTGCTACACTTCAGTTTGGATTCTGGACTGCAAGATATAGTTAGATGAATAAACCTGTGCAAATTGAGGAAGGATGTGAACTTTCTGTAGCAAAGCTGCCCTGTGATGACTGTTTGAGACTCATGGTAGCTCTTTTTTGTAGAAATCTGAGAAACTTGGTAGCCAGCAAGTAGAATTTGGTGTTGATTTTTATCATTTGGCTGATATAGGAAAATTTGTAAGGTGCCTGTGGAAGTACTTCTGCAATTAAGCTGTTAGTTTAATTTCAGCAAGTATGAAACTGAGTGTTATATGTCAAAAAAGGAGACTAGATTTACCTTTCTTCATTTGCAAGAAAATTTGACTGTTCTCTAAAATAGGAGAGGCATGTTTGGAAGATGTGCATTTTCATGAAAGAGCACAAATACTCTTTTCGTTCTAGGTTTATTACAACTAAGAAACATGTTTACAACAGTCACGTCATGTCAGTCCTTAACTGAAGTTTAGGACACAGATGCTAGATAAATTCAAATATATTTGTTTGCTGCTTCTGTCAGATAAGCTGCCATTATTATTTTCTTGTGCTGGTGTGAAGACTGCACATCTCCTCTAACATTGAAGTTGTTCTTGTAGGAGAGATCCATTACAGTTTTTGTCATTCAGGTAGTCTAGTTGTGGATCTAAAGACAAAAAAGTCCTGTCCCCTATTTGCATAGTGAAGATGCTTGTGATCTGAATGATATTGAGGATACATTCAACTATGGACCGTCCTTAGACTGACAAAATTTTTGGGGGAGGGATGTATAAAAAACAGAAATAAACAAAAATCCCGAATCAAAAAACCACCACCACCTGTGCAAGTAAAAACCAACCAAACACAAAACTCCAAAAGCCCCAGTTTTTCATTATAATCCATTTAAGAAAATGTTCCATTCTTCGCTACTAATTTAATAATTTGTTTTGGGGTGATGTTTTTTGGTCATAATTTTGTAAGTTGGTGTAATGTAATTCTAGCTACTGTTACAGAGCAGGGAATATTGCCTGTTGTGTTTGTTGGGGTTTCCATTTAATGCTCTTGCTCTTTTGAGGAGAATTCCAATGAATTGAAAGATGATCTGTATGGAAGAAATAACCAGTGCTTGAGATTAGACTCTGATTAGGCTCTCCTGGGTTCCAGTTGCCAAATAAAGGCTTTTTTTCCATTTAGTTGTCCTACAGTGGTATGTTCTCTAAGTAGTATAAATATAAAAAAAATAAACCATGCTTTTGGGAAAAGCTGTGTGATGAAAGCTCGACACTGTTCTGTAGAATAAGCAGGTGACTTGTCAACTGTCTTTATGCCTTCTACCTCCTTTTACACAGGTGCGTGCTTAAGTTAGACTACAGGAAAGCAGATCGTGTACCTTCCCTTAATTAAAGAGCTTACCTTAAAAAGTAATCTATAGTAAATCATTATTTTTAGCATGGCTGGTTTTATAAAGTGCCTGGACTTGGTAGATAAGCATGATGTTTTAAATAATCTTTGCAGAACTAGTTTATTTCCCACAGTTCACCTCAAGCTTGACTTGCTTGACTTTTCTGAGTGCAAAGTTCTTAATCGTAAATTCTTTTCCTGACAAAGTATCAAGTGTCGTTTTAAAAACATGGTATAAACCTGACAAATGAAAGGAGTAGCTCTGCAGGATACTTCAGGGACAAAACCACCGTAAGTGTTTTCGGTGTTTGCTGCTGCCCATCTAAGTGAGCAAGTACAACAGTTTTGTGTGGCTGTGATCTAAACCTGATTACAGACCTTACAATAACAGTTACATCCACAATGAAGTCACTGCATCCCCACCACAATTGTGATGACTTAATTTTCAGTGTCCCAAAAACCTGTTTTACCAGTGGAATTGGAAGGAACATGCAGGGACAGTAGTAAATTATTTTGGACTTGGAGGAGGAAATCTTGAAGTCGGCTTCACTTCGTGTGATTCTTAACGTAATTAGTGCTTCTTTCCATTATCCAAAAAGACACTCAATTTGATATTGGCTGCAGTTACAGAGGAAAAATTTTGGATGAAAGCTACTTTTTCACTTTGAGATAATCATATATTATTCACAGATGGCAAATAAGTGGTAGATGCTGTGCCAACGTGGGGCTGCCAGAAGTTCCAGGATCTTAGCTCTAACATGCCTTCCCCTTCCACTACTCAAAGTTTATTATTGATGCTGAAAACTTAGACTCTTCACAAATCAGGTTTTATACTAATTTCAGAAAATTATCCATTTTATCTTTTGTGTTTGGCTATAAAAAAATTCTGAAGCGCATGTATGGGAGAAAAAAGGTTCTGTAAATCTTTAATTTTATCAACAAGTTTTCATACTTTAAGAAGGTACAAACCTTGACTCTGAGCCCAGAGACATTTATGCTTTGTGTGTGGCCTATCCTGAACCTCTTGGAGAGAGACTTTATACGGAGACAAAAATTTTTTTGGAAAATCACGTACGCCATTTGCACAAGGTAACCTGTACATTTCCTGTTGTACATGTATGTATTGTTTGTCCTTTTTTTGACTCTGGGGGAGCTTTGTTTGTTTTATATATTTGAAGGTATGCAGATTTTATGAGACTAAATCACAGATGACAGAGTTACAGAGACAGAACATATGTCTATATATCAGATATATTACACATCACAAACACAATGTAGACAGGTAAATATCTGTCTATATGCAACAAAAAGAGCTTTCTTGTTACGTGAACTATTATGGTTTGTATATGATATAATTGGCTTGAAAAGGAAGTTCTTTCTCTTCTTTTGAATGCTTATAATCAAACAAGTTACAGAATGTCTCCATTTTCCAGATGTGCTACAGTTTGTTATTAGCCGTATGGTACAACAAATCTACTCTGTTGTCTTGGAAACTGATTGTATATACTCTGCTAAAGAAAATTTCTGAAATATGTGGGAAATAAAATAACAAAAATGCTTGGGAGGGGAGGAAGTAATGACCAATTATTTATTATGACAAATAACAATACTTGTATACCTGTATAGCTGTGACTTAACTTTTCTGTCATCATCCAAGACAGCTAATTTCAACAGAGTCATGATTCATCATTTTGAATATGTAGGATGGATGAACAATATCTCCTTGTATTTCAGAAAAAGGATAAGTAGATTTAAATAAAATGCCTGCCTGTCTTTGGTGTCTGTATAGGGAATGAGGAATTGCAGATTCTGGGTAGTACTGCTAAATGGCTTGACACCATTTTTTGAGCTTAGGTATACCTGTGTATTTGACAGGATAGACTGGGTATCTTAGTGGGTAGTTCCACTGGTTGCAGAGAGGATACCTCTGGCACTTTGATAGACAAAATCAGTTCACTAAACTGGCAGGTAACTCAGCCATAAAAGTTATTCCTTGTTTATTTAGTGTTTATACAGTGGTTTATTATTTGTCAGGCAGGTGCCAGCACAGTAGAATCCCTGGAAGTAGTGGAAAGCATAAATGTGTTTTTTTTAAAATTGGCTCTTCACCACTTGTCTTTGAAATAATACTGTAAAACTTTCATAAAATTCATACTGCAGGCACTCTCGATTTTGTTCTGTCTGCTAGATTTCCTCTTTTACATCATTTCTGCATAGACTTCTTTGCTGCTTGAGCCAGAGTTTAAAATTACGTACTCTAGAGAGAGTTATGATTGAATTCCTCAGATCTCATCCTCCTCCATAAATCATATTAATTTGTTTAAATTGTTGAACTTACTCCTTTGAAGGACGAGTGTATTATGAGAAGTTCAGTACATCAGCAACTTCTTAAGTAATTCTCCTAATTTCCAAAAGATTTGGGCCTAGATTTACAGAACTTAAGGCATGTTTAAGTTTGCACGTATCTGCACTTCATTAAACTTGTTTTATTCCAGGATTCTTGGTAAGTATATGGGCTTGTGTAACCAGTAAGGCGTACTGATTTTAAGCAGTTAATAGTTAAACAACTCCTTCACTGTGCGTGTGGCTGCATGAATTAAAAATTGGTTTGTGTCAGTAAGGGAATAGTTACGTGAGTTATCCCAGCAGTATGATGTGAGAATATGAACTATGCTTATTTAGGCAAGTGTTTCTGTTAAGACAAATAGAAAATAATAATGTTACAGAGGTTGTTCTTTTCAAATGCAAAAAAACCCTCCCCAATTTCAGGTGTTGTGGCTGGCTTACCAAAGCACAAAGATTTGATCTTTTTCTGTCATTGCAACAATGTTATTTTTACACCGGTTCAAGTTTTACACGTAGTCTTAATTTTGAATCTGTGATTTTTATTCAAAAATTATAATCCTGTTGTAACTTTCTATGTATTTGTGCTGTTTTCATACTAATTTTAGCGGGGTGTGCATATGTGTCTTCCTTCACAGAGAGTTCTGGAAGCTGAAGAACAAGTACTGGTCATGTATCACAGGTACTGGGAAGAGTATAGCAAAGGGGCAGACTATATGGACTGTTTATACAGGTGAGTTTTGCAAATTAGTTGTTAATACTTCTGGAATTTTTACAGTGATCTGCCGCTAAGTCTAAGAATGTTGGTTGAAGAGAGCAATAGCTGAATATGCCTCAGGTCAGTTTTGGAGAGAGTATAGTTAGAGTAGCAGAACATGAGAAGAAAGGAATAATGTTCCAACAGGTTTTTCCATGCACTGCTCCTTACCACTGAAGTAATTACCTAAGATGATTCTTACTGTTCTTTACATTACTAATATATTCCACCTCTATTTAGTGTATATGAATCTCACTGATTCTGCTTTGTGTGATAGTTTTTCTGAGTGCTTGAGTGCTTTGAGTCATAAACCAACAAATTAAAATACTTCCCCAGCAGTGTGAACTTGATTTTATTTGTTTTGTTTTTAAATGAGTTAGGACATTATTTTTTATCCTCCCGATAGTTGTTACGCACACAAACGGACCTGTAAATATATCTATAAGCTCAGTAGATTGGTATTTGTATATCAGTGAAGCCAAGTTCTTACACTATGAAGTTGTTTGTGCCAGCTCTTCCCATTCTAACTTTTCTTCCTGTTTTGCATATGGTGTTTGGTCTAGAAAATGCAAAAATGTTTTCAGTATTTTTTTAGGTATTCGCTTAGAAATAATTTTACCTCAAAGTTACATCTTCTTTCTTTGTCTTGGAATTCTGAGTTTTGTCAGATACTATCTTTTAAAAGTCTCTAAAGGGTATAACTTCAGTAATAAAACATACATTAAAACATACATAAAAGACCCTTGCATGAAGAAAAGAAATAATTTAGTGCTTGATTAGTAGAGTCATAATTACTTTTGTGCATTAGAAACACTTCACTACGTGTTACATCACTTTTTTTGTGTTTTGAGGGAATGTTTTGGGTGAAAATTCTTCTGAAAACTGTAAGAAGGTGTTCTGGTTTTTATAAAGCTGTTGGAATTTTTTTCTTACTTGCATGCCTGCTCTCAAAAAAGTACCAGAATTTATTTCACTCTTTTGTATCCCAGGGTCTAATTAGTGTAATTCTTCCAGCAATGAAAACTGACTAATCTTTACGGCTCGTAATCTTAATATTATTTTTCAATCGGTTCCTCTAAAATTTAAGTACGCTCGTGTCTCTGCTGCTTAATCCTTCTACCCTAATGTGTAACATTTGAAATACTGCTAAAATGTGGACACTACACTTTTGAGCAAAACTTACAAAACACGAGGCCAACCATGTGACTGACAATGCAGTCAAATGATTTCTTTCCTTGTTGTTGGGTTTGGTTTGTATTTTTTTTCACCCAACCTGCTGGGTGTATTTTACTAGGAAAACAAAATTTGAATAAAATTGAAAACTAAAATCCCTAAACAAAGGTGATAAAACTGATGGAATAGGAAACACCTGATGTTAAACAAACTTGTTCAGTTGTTGGTTTTGTTACTACTGATGATAAACATAACAGATAAAAACAAGGCTTTTAGCAGTGCCTTGCTGCTGTAATTGTTTTCATAAGTATTTCTACTTGTAAAAAATCTGGTTTGTGTAACTTTATTTTAAGTATCTGAAGAGTTTTCTTATCCAGCAAATTGAAATTAAATGATTTATATATTTTTTTTTTAAAACCAGCTGAAGTCTTAAAATCTGCTCGTAAAATCCTGAAAAATACACACTTGTAGTGCAGCTTTTGCTTTGTTTGGTTTTGTTGTCTCTTTAAACACTTGTAATAATACCAGCATATTAATGCATAGTAATTTTTAGTTCTTTAGTCTAATTATAGTTGTTCTTTTTGTATTTTTATGTGAAACATCTTCCTTCCCTTTCAGGATTAAACGTCAGACAGTTTTGTCACGATAGGAGTAATTTGTATTCTGATTCTAAACTTAGTATCACAGTAACCTGTAACACAGTTCAAAATGATATTGGGTCCAGTCCCTTTCTCACTTTTTAAGTGTTAAGAAGCTGCTTCTTTTAACCTTGCTTAATAGTTATGTAACTTAATAAATGTGAGGAAGTTTTAAACAAACAAGAAGTCCTGTTAACACTTGAATACCATTAATGTTATGTTTCTCCTATTGAAACGATGTCCACTTAAGGAACTGCCCTCACTTTAGACCATAGTGGTAGCATTTGGTAGCCCTGAGAGATTTACTTCCACATCAGAGATTTATTATTGATCTCATAATTTTGATAAGACTTGGATTAATAAAATTTTAGTATATATAGCTAATATGTTAGCTCTGTTGTAATGAAAAGGCTTTCATTTTTTAGCTAATCCTCAAATTATGGTAGATGACTTTAACCCTATTCTACAGATCTGTAAACCAGTGCATACTTCATCTGTGCATAAGCGTGAATCAGGACAGAAAGTGGATTATGAAAACTTACTGCTGAGCACTTGTGCATGTACACTGCCAGACACGTTAAAGCATTCTGCTTATATAACCACAGTGGTTCTGCTGCTTTTAGTGTTGCTCTTCTGGAATCACCATTGCATGTTTTTATTGAAGCATTTAATAAAATAAGAAAAAGTAGGTACGAATAAACCTCTGAAGGTCATCCATGTTGACCTTATGTTCAGAGCAGGGCTAACTTCAGAGTTAAACCAGGTTGCTTAAAGCTTTGTTGAGCAAATTCTGAGCTCCTTCAAGGACAGGGATTTTGTCACATTTATAAACAGCCTGTTTTAGTGCTCGATTACTCCCATTCTAAAACAATTTCCTGTATATCTGTTTGGGATTTGTCATGCAGCAACGTGTATCCATTGCTTCTTGTCTTTTCTCTGTGCTTCACCGAGAAGAGTTCATCTTCTGTATGTCTCATGCCCTGTGCTCTAACTATTTCATTGAGCTTTCATTGGACTCTCTTCCATTTATCCAGATCGGTTGTATTTGGGTACCTAAAACTTGTTTCAAAAAGTTTGATACATGTAGAAATATATATATAATCATATGTGTTGTTTTATGGTGTCATGTCACAGCTAAAGAATTAGAGGAGATAAATTCTTTTGGCTTTATTGAAGAAAACATAAGAATAAGAACATAAGAACCAGGAACTAACTGGAGACGGGTATACTCATAGGTTTATTACATTCAAGCTAAATTTCACGATGTCTATTCTGCCAACACTGGTATTTGTTTCTTATCCAGTAATGTGTAATCCAAACTACTAAAAACAACTAAAACATTAAAAGGAAAAAAATACACATCTGATCCTTCTGACAAGGCTTTGTAAAGTCCATCCCCGCAAGGACAACTGTGGACTATTGAGATTGGAAACATTACTTTGGGAATGTGGTCACTGGTCTAGAATAGTAATCTGTGTTTAGCTTATTGTCTTTTGTTGACCTAAAAGTACCAAATACATGAAAGTTGACAGGTAACCTGTCCCAATAATTAGCTACCCTTCTAATTGTTAAATTAGTTCTTGCAAGTTTTAGGGTTTTTATTTGCTGAATTCCTTGTAAACCAACATATCCTTTTATTTTGCTGAATTACCAAGTCCTTTGTATCAAAAAAATTGTCCATGAAAATATACGTGTACCAAAAATTGGTGGGTGTGTTTGCAGGTTTGGGTACCAAAATATATACTGCTTTGCTAATACCACAAAAGGAAACAAACTTCAATTTTCTCATCTTGTTTGCCATTTTCCTCATCAGACAGGGAACAATAAGCCTGCACAAGCTGCACTCGAGTAATTGGGCCTGAGATGTGTGATCTGGTACTTAAGATTTTCAACTGGAATTTTTATCTCAATAGTAGCAAAAGTCTGTGGGTGATTTCTGGTATTACCAATTCATGGCCAATCCTTGTCTCCACATTAAGTTACAGATGAACCTTATAGATTGTCTTCGGAAAGGGAGAAATATAGATGAAGTATTTGACGTAGTTACTCAAGGTGAAAATTTATTTATGACTTCAATGGGGGAGTTGATTTGAGATTATGCTCTTGGCACATCATTTAGAGTTGTTTGCCTGTCCTTGTGCTTGGTTCTGGAAGTTGATGGTAAAAGTAAGGGAAGGGGAAAGGAAATGTAGGTGAATTTAGGTTTCGTTTCAAGGCAAAATGTATTGAAGCTCTTGCCATGAGTAGTTCTGCCTGCTGACTTCTTGCCACCCCCTTTTTGCTTGAATTGGGTAGGTTTTTGCAGAGGTATCTGATCTAGGTTAAACTTGTTTATTTACTTGGTGCTACATTGGTCTCAAGATGGATTGGATGCCCAATTTAGATTTGTTGAGAAGGCATGTACTGATGGAAGAAAGGAGGTGTGAATGAGGAGAGTGTAGGGCTTTCCTTTTCAGCAAACTTAACGGAGAAAAGCAGAATGGCAGCCACTGGCTTTGCTCACGTGGGGAGGGTGGGAAGTATTATCGAGGGGCATCCCTGCTTAGGGCTTCTGTTCTGACTGTTTTGGATGTCCACACAAGTGAAATGTCGGACCTGTCCACAGACTTTACAATTGATGATGGTTACTGATGGTAGCAGAGGGGTTTTCAGTACTCTGCAAGACTCTGGAGCCTGAAAGTAGGTTGGGACGCTGTTTGTCACCACTGCAGTGTCACGAGTCTTTCTCCTCTGGACTCTGGTGTCCTAAATTCTTTCAAGTTCACAAGTTTCGATAGTGTGTTTCTCCTTTTCTTCTTTGCTTGTCATTTGCCTTCCTGCCCAAAGTGTTCAGACCTCATGAATCCAGTGCAGTCTCTGAAGCCCGAATCTTTGAAGCGTTTCAGTAACCTGGCTGTCTTCAGTGTCAGAAACTGGGTGTCTCAAACCTGCTAGCTGGATTGGAATTTAAAAAAATTAGCTACCCCATTTAAGCACTAACATAACAAATATTATAAGTGTAGTTATGAAAGATATTAGAAATATTCTTTCTAGTTATTTGGGAAAGAGGAGGAGAAAGGTTCAGTTTAAAAATGTTACTATATTTCTTTTAAGGGAATGCCAAGAATTTAGAGGGATGTTTTGTCAGGTCTTTTGCAGAAACCATTTTATGTTCTTTATAAAAACTATATATACAATAGCAAATACTAAAATAAAAAATACTTATAACATTTCTTTATAACTGTTAATTAAAATTTCTGCAAATTCTTGTCTTATCTTTAAAACTTGTAGTGCAGCTGTTTGCTAGTTGTCATGGCCTGAGTAAGGGAACATAACTGACAAAATTGGCCCTGTTAAAATTGTCACTATTTTGTGTTTTAATCAGAGAAATGCAAAGTAATAAACAGTACAGGTAGAAGAAAATACATTTTAATTAAAAATACCTGATACTCATTAATGTTTTTCTGTCATTAAAAATAAACCACTATCACTCTAATACTAGGCAACTGCTTAGAATTTAGCAGTTATTTTGCATATGTATATATGAGTAGTATGGCAGTATATGTTGAAAGGTTGGATATTTACATGAGTAGATCACACACCAAGAAAGTGCTGACAGTGATAAATCTGGGTATGGTTAGTAACACTGTACTGTTTTAATATGGTGTAAGGTCTTTTAAATTGAAGTAACTTATCTTTTAAGAATTTCCTACAGATAGCGTGGCATCTGCCATAGACAACAGCATTGGCTAAAAGAGGTTGTCTTTTGTGATGTGGAAGACATTCCACAATTCCACATTTATTAAAAAAAAAAAAAAACCCAACCAAAAAAACCCCAAACACTTTTGCCTGTTTTGATTAGACTATTTTTATTTCTATAGGTACCTCAACACACAGTTTATTAAGAAAAACAAATTGACTGAAGCTGATCTTCAGTATGGTTATGGAGGAGTGGATATGAATGAACCATTGATGGAAATTGGGGAGGTAGGTATCTCTGGAAGTGGGAGTGTATGTAAACTGCATTCAGAAGCACCAGAAGTTCAGCTTTGTCCTTTTTCATTTTGAAGTTTGTGTCACAACATCTGCAGAGTTAAACGTGGGAGAAGATGTAAGCACTGAACCCTTTTAAAATGAGATTACAGTTCTGATGTAGAAAAAATATAGTGGTCTAGAAGGATGAAAAATGGCAAATATTAAAACTATTGGAGAACTTGAGTTTAAAAAATGATAATAGATAACACTGCAAAAACCCTTTATTTTATGAAATTACACTACTATTTAAAAATGTTTTGATGAAGCAGTATTTTTGGTTTTGGAAACCTATTTATTGATGTGACAAAGTATAACAGTTTTTTTGAGATTCCTCTGTACATCTTATTTTTGTACTTCTTGTACCTGTTTTTTGCAAGCTGTTTTGTACTTCTGTAGCAGCTCGAATAAAGATTTTGAAAGAAAAGTAGATGTTCTACGCTTGGAAGTATCGTGTAGGGAGGGCTTATCTTTAAACCAAAAATAATAAAAATTTGGGGCAAGCACCGGGGTGTTGACACAGCTACTAATGCAAGTTGGAGAGGCCGAGAGGAATTCTTAAGTCCCCTTAAAATGAAAAAAAAAATAAATAAAAATATAACCAGTAGGACTACATTCTGAAATACCACCCTGTGCACTTCAGCTAGGCAGAAGTGAAGTCTGTGTTGTTTCTGTTACTTCACGACTACGCTTAGCATGACGCATGAGAAAATAAAATGGAAAGACAATTTTACAGTAAACCTAATAGTTCTTCCAACGAAGTGTTTCAATATGTCTTAAAGAAGATTTTGAAAACACCTTGTCAGCCTGACTCAGAAGCAAAACTACAATCCTGAATACAGTTGAGTAGAAGCTTTTCTTTCGAATGCTTGTCTGTGTATCTGTTTGGTTTGTGTCTGGGTGTAGACACACAGGTAGTTGGAGAAGTCATTTTATTCTGACATTATCTATAGTGGTGTATTGTTTTTTTCTTGTTCTCTCTACATTTGCCTTTTTCTGTAAAAGGCAAGGGAATACTTACTCTCTTTTGGTTTGGAAAGCTAGAGAAAACATCTTTTTTTGGTTGGTTTTTTTTCTTTCTTTTTAGTTAATGTCAGAGCTGGACCTGTCAGTGATTACTGTTCTAGCTTGTTGATTTCACAGTTTTAAGTAGGTCTGTTCTGCCTTTACTGAAGAGTAAGGAGAGATTGTGATGCATGAAGAAAAATACTTTCTGTGCTGCTGGCCTAGCTACCCAGCTGATGGAGAGCACTACTAGTTGAAATAGCTAATCCTCTGACAGGTCGGAGATGGCCTGAAAAAACCACCCGAACCATGATATACTTTAAGTCAAGGCAGTTCAGGAAAGGAAATTCTTTTCTTGTCTCTCTGTGCTGTCTCTTGGAGATCTTGCTAATCAGTGGCCTTTCTAAAGGCTTATCAGAGCTTGGAAGTGCATATTGCTGTACTGTTTGTGGTATCTTCTAAATGGCAGAAATGTTATTCCTCATTTCCTCAGGCTGAGATTTAGCAAGTCTGTTCCTATGATTTTTCAGGTGGTCCTTAGCTTTGTGTGAATGACTGTTAGTTCAGCTGCTTTAGGGGCTGGGAATAGGTCTGGTCTTGTTCTTGTGCCGGAGGGATGCTGATGTATTAATGAATTCTCCCCATTTGTGTGTTACTCTGTTCTGAGGTATCACCTCAAAATGTTAGTGGCAACTTCTGACCATAGCTTTCTGCCCTGTGATGTGCTTACTAAAGAAGAACAAACAGCAGACCTGATAATTCAGCTTTTCTTGAGTGTTCTGTTTTTCTCCTGTTTATGGCATCATGTGCAGGGTGAAAGGACAGTGACGTACACTTTTCTTCAAGCTTCCCAGCAGTTATTCATAGGATGGAACATCCGTGGCTCATCATTTGGGCACGTTATGGGCAGGGTCAATATTCTTAAATTACGGCTGGCGGCCTTTGGGTTTTGTTGAAGATATTTGCAGGATGATATCTGGAACTCTGCTGATGAGTTTTTCATTATGTCACTCCACAAGACTCCTATTTCTCTTTACCAAATACTGTCTTTGTAATTTGTAGTATTGGGAAGTAAATTTTGAATCTTGAGGCAGTAAAGTTAATCTCTGTTCATTACTGGTGTATGATTAATTTTATGGTAGTTACTCTTTTGCTCTGAAAAGGAATGGAGTCCTGATTCCTACACTCAGGTAGTTTAATGCATTAAATTGCAGCACTGGTTTTGGTGAATTGATTGTCCCAGAAAGAAAAGTAGTTCATGTTTCTTGACCTATAAGGCACTCGCCTAGTTTATCAAATCTTTCTTTTGAAAGCATTTTGTCTTCTGTTACAATTCCAGTTTAGGATTCTATCTTTTATTCTTTGGATTGCATTAGGGGCTTTGAAAAAGTTTTTTTTTTTTTTTTTTTTCAGTTGTTCATCACTTCAGAATGAAAGGAATTCCTGTTTATCCCTTTCTAGATGACCAAGATGATCTGTCCTTTGTTTACTCAAGAGCAAACGTGTTTATTTTACATATAGCTCTCTTCAGTCTCAGCATGAAGTTACAGAAGTAATGCCCAGTATTTGTAGAAGCAGAACTGTACTCTCCATGTACTGAAGTTTGTGTCTCAGCATCACTCCTGTGTGCTGATGAAACTTTGGGAGCTTTTCAGTAATCTTAAACGAGTACATGCTTGCTTAGTTCTTCTGTGGTGTCTACAAGAGACCGGATGTGCATATGTGATTTGTGTAGGCAGGGCTTCAAACGGCTTGTCATCCCGATAAGTGTTCCAGACATTCAGTAATTGTTGCACGAGATAAAATGCAGGATGAGATCAGTTCATGAAAGTCATCTGCCAGTGCTTGCAAGAGTCTATATTTATTATTTTTTCTGTCATTGTTATGAATGCATGGTGAAGGATACTGCTTTTCTGAGGTGAGCTACTATCACCAGTTTCAGACTTGTGAGTTTTCAGTGACTCTGTGGGAACCCCGAGACAGAAGATAGATAAAATGTGCCTTCTGGGTTTTTTCCCCCATCATGATGCAACAGATTCAAGAAAACAGAGGAAACTGCCATACTCTATATTCTCAATCTGCTTGGAGAAGTAAGAGCAGTCCCTCTTTTTGAGGAGAGAAAAAAAGTCTCTTTAACTAATACATCGAATTGCTGGATTGACCCATCTATAGTTTACTTGACAGGAAAATTCCAACAGGCAACTTGAAGCTGCTTCAGACTGTTAGATCATATGTGAGAGGGATCATGTCAGAGACCGTGTTTCAGAGACCGCATTTCAGAGACCGCATTGCAGAATAGTCACCCAAGGTCATTCTCTTTACCTCATAGTCACAAAATGTCAGTCCTTTCTTATTCTTTTTCCCTCTCTCCAGAACTAGCTTCTTCCAGCCTTCTTGGCTGGATGACTTCCTGATGTCTTAGGGAAACTGGTTTCCTCTACCTGTTCTATTACTACTACAAGGCAATACAGGGACAATCACTCCCAAAACAACTTTGATTTCAAAATATTGTCTACCTTTTGGTTTCTAAGCAAGCCTTTACCTCTTCTTTGAACTGCTATTGATGTAGTTGGGTCAGCATTACCTCACAGACTTCTGTACCCTGTGTTACAGCATTGGTGCTGGAGAGCTATGACAGAGCAAGTTAATTTGCTCTTTAAAAGGAAGATTTGTTCCACAAAGCGTATCAGATCGGATACCTAGATAGATGCATACTTTCAATTAAGACATACCTGATCAATATTTTAATTTTTACAGCTAAGGACTTGTGTCTAAGCTTTCTTAGCAGCAATATTCCCTCTGTCCTCACTGCTTTTGGACATTTCATTCTTTCCCAGTTTGCTACTCTCTGGTAGGTGTTTTTAGAAGTCTCAAATGTGTGTGGGTATTCTCCCCATATAAGGAATCACATTATCCCCTGTAGGCTTTAAATCTGATACTGACTTAAGTGTAAAAACTCCTTGAGTGATTGCAGTTGTGTTTTTAAAATTGTATGTTTTGGGAGAAATCACTTCACCCGCAAGAGTTTGAGATATTTGAGTCCCTTTGACCAATCCCTCTACTGGTATAGTAGGAATAAGGTGGTCTTATTTGAATTTTATTTAAGTTAAATATTAGTTTGCCAGTGACTTTGCTTAAGCTGTATGCTTCTTAATTTGGAGATGATCTCTGTGTGTTGGATTCAAGGGTTCTGTATCCTTGATTTTGATCTCTGACAAACTGGTCAAGAGACTTTCTCCTTTGTCAGTTGAAAGATTATTTTGCTCTCATTTTTAGAAACACCAGTGTCTGCACACATTCAAAGACTTCAGGTAGAAAGGCATGTTACCTTCCTGCTACTGTGCACTTGTTTTGTTTATATGTACACTCAAAACTTGCTCTCATGACCCACTTGCCTTCTTACATGCATTTGCAAATCCTTGAGAGAGTGCAACCAAGGAATAAATCAGTCCCATTAGATGTTTAAGAAGGACACTGGGAAATTTGCATTCAGATGCTACCTTTCTAGAAATTCTGTGTGTGACACTTCTAGTGTACAAATCTTTGTGGTCTTCATCTGAATGCAGTTAGATATTCTAGAAGAAAAATTAATACACTAATATGTTGACAAATGGGGGGAACAGAAGACTTTAAAATGGAGAAAGAAGAGGGTATCTAACAATTTCATTCTTAAAATACTGAATGGGGAATTGCATCATCTTTGGTTTTGTTTTGGGGTGGTTTTTTGGTATTTTTTTATTGATGTAAACTTGTGTTGTGTCCTGACAGCTAGCTCTTGATATGTGGAGAAAATTAATGATTGAGCCACTGCAGGCCATCCTTATTCGGATGCTCCTCCGAGAAATAAAAAAGTGAGTGCTTGATTATTTTTTGCTTTTACACAATGTGGGGATATTGTACTTTTCACTCCAAAAAGTCTGTGAACTTTGACCAAATTCTTTTATGAGGTAGCTTCTTACCTGGTGATGATGTTTTTCTATCAGCTTTTCTCATTGTAGTTATGTATTTGTGGTTTGCATGTGTAGAAAAAGACTCGGAAAAAAAATAGTTAATTCACGGTAACCTGGGATAGTCTTCTTTTCTGTTTCAGTAACTCTTCTTATTGATGGGACTGGGGAGTAATTAGAATAATTCTCTGGGTCCAATAAGATGACTTTTGCCTTTTTCTTCACCTTATGCTGACTGCTTATGGCTTCTGTGCTGTAAGTAAACATAAGGACCAGGTCGTATGCAAAGATTTACTGAAGCCAGAGAGCCTTGGTTGCTTTGTATGGGACCCAAAACAATTCTTGCTTATCTGCTACAAAGACTAAGACTCTGTGTTTCTGTTGCTCAGATGAGTGATTTCTTAACATTCTTGGTGCTTTACTTGAATGAAATGGAAATAACTTTTTTTTTGTACTTTGAATTTATTATTTTATTTCTGGATACCTTTGGTACTTTTAAACAAAGGCCCTGGTATTATAGGGGTTGGGACTTTTTAAGTTTTGATTTTAAACCTATATACTATTTAACTCCTAAAGGATCTTTTTACTTACAAATAAACAGAATTTTTAAAATATATTATAGACCTTGTGTATAGTTGTAAGTTCCCTCAGTTTCTTCACTTTTACTGCTGTTTAGGAAAGCTCTGGAGTTGTGTGATGTCAGGGGGGTAGTGGTGTTCAAAGTGCTTGCATGCCTGAGTCGGGTGACCAGGCTAGTGTAGGTAAGCTGAGAGAGTGAGGTCATTTGGTTGACTGAGGTTCCTTGGGCAAGCAGTTAAAAAAATCTATTTGTAAGGCATTTAAAAGCTGATTATAATATTATAAATTCATCTTTTCCTTCTTGAATTACATTTCTGATGAGTAAGTAACTGAGGTGATGTCCCTCTTGGGTTATATTTCTGAAGCCAGGAAGTATTTATTTGCTTTCAGGTATTGAACTGTGCTTCCTTAGTAACCAATGATAATATTGCTTTATCCATATGCTTGCTCTAACAATTTATTTTTACTAAATGAAGATTGCCTAATTTATGGAGAATATCAAGAAGATTCTGTTTTGTCACATTAAGCACAGTGACACTGAAGATTTAAGTCAGTCTGTCTATTCCAATGGTGGGTGGGAGTGGAAAGGTGTGTTAAAATGTCTTTCAACAGGTGTCTGATGCCTCTTATAACTAATGGTGTGTATATACCTTGAGGCTGACTGCAGACCTCACAAGGGTATTTAGATCAAGACTGTCACTGGCTCCACAGGGTATTAGATCTTGAGTCTGTAACAAGTTGATGTTATTTGTTATTAAACATTTTGCCACTTGGAAAGTTTTAAATAAAACTTGAGTCATTGTCTTTAATGGTTGAGTCTGTTCTTTTTTTTTTTTCCCTCTGCTATTAGGGGTTTTTTCTGTGGGATCTCAAATAAGTTAATTCAACTCTTCCTCAACAAAATATACATCTGATAATTCATATTAAGTTTGTTCTAGCCACTTTGTGATCTGCCTGTCATGTAATGAACTGTAGAAGAGAACTTATTATAGTTGTTCTTCTGGTATCATGAAATGTCAGGCTTGCTATAGGTATTCTTATAGGCTTGTTGCTGTTCTTTGCTATGATTCCAGTGGTTGATACAGTTTGTAAAGGCAAGAATTGGCTGCAAATGGATGTTAAATGTCTTTTAGCTTTGAGTTCAGCAGTTCAGGGATTAAACAATGTCTTTGAAGAAGTGGATATTAGTAAATTACATCTGTCATAGGTGCAAGAATATGCATGAGAAGTTTATTACCTAAAAAGTTTAATAAAATTACTAATACAAATATGTATACTTAGAAATGTCTCATTTAGATTCCTTAAGTGTAGTACTAAAGTGTGTGCTTAGTTAATTTATTAAAATGTTTTACAAAACAATTAAAATTTAAATAGATGGGATAGTTGAACTTCTTAACCAGAAGATTTTGCATAGTATACAACGGCATGCGGAGTTGATAACCAATACTGTAGGCAAGTAGTTGCATGTAAAATTATGTTAATTACTCTACTGGAAAAGGTAGGGGGAGCAGAGCTACAAATTTTTCAATTTATCAATGTTTTTAACTGGAATTTCAAAAATACTTCCGACTGAAATCTTGAGCACGTCTACTATTTAGAAGCTATAAACCTGTGCAGTACACTGTACATTAAAATTAACAATGCACTTTTTTGGCACATGAAAAATAAAGAAGTAAAAGTAATGACTTGTGGTTCAGCTCAACAAGATGCCTAAACTGATACAGGAGTTTGATAATGTCAAAAAGGAGTAGGCTGTGCTCTGCTAGCTTTCTTGTGTTGGCTTTGGTGCTCATCTAGTCCTTAGTGAACCAACTCAACTGCTTATTGACAGACAGAAAGCCATCTTGGCTAATATTTCTCCAGATTGGCATGACAAGTCAGTTGGGCAAAGAATTAGATGAGTGCCAAAGCAATGCAAGAGATACAGGATACAGAGGCCTGTGACTGAGCAAAAGGGAGCAGGATTAGCCCCTTTAACAGCAGGTAATTGTTAAATCACTTAAGCCTGTCTTGTCTGACTACACTCCTCTTAATATAGAGTTCTGAATATAACACACTTTCTTCCCCCTCCCTCTAGCCCAAGCACTCCTCCTACAAGGCAAGCTGAGTATCAACTTACGCATTTTTGTTTCAACACAACAGGAAGCCGACAAGATCTCGAATTGTGAGAAAACTCATCTATGAAATTCTTAAACAGAAATAATTTGGAAATTATTCAGGTGCTATCTCAAATGACAGTGTGATTAGTACAGACTAACCAGGAAAGGCTTGTCTACTAAAGATAACTAACACTTTCTAACTAACTGAACCTATTCCTGTCTAAGCCGATACATTATTTATACCTTTTATTTGAAAGAAAAGCCACTGGAAGTTAATGACTTCCTAAAAAGCTTTTGAAACAAGCTCTTCTAATTCACTGTGAATTCTGGAGTTAATTGGTCTTAGTAGACCATTGGTCTGATACAGCAGAGCACTTCTGTTGAATGATGGAATATTCTTTTAATGAGTACCGTATTTATTATTGTAACAAACTTTAAACATGTTCTCTGGGGCTATAGTAGTACACTATGATACAGGCTACACTTCTACTGTTAGCTTTAGTCTTAAGATAGGGACAAGATGGAGTTAATATAAACCAGCACAATGTCCTTGAGCTTGGGGTTTGTAGTTTTCTCTATTTCTTTTGAAAAAAAAGAAACATCATCAGCAGAATTATTGAAACTTGTGTTTCTAGCACTTTACCTTTTGTCCACGCTGCCCAAGAAACATCATTTTCTTCTACCCTCCCAAGATTTCCTGTGATATCCCTGCTTCAAACTATAGCAGCTGCTTTGTAGCTGTATGCATCCATATTGCTTGCAGACTGCTGCCGCAGAGGAAAACACACACTTAACAGGCTTCCACTTTGGTGGGGTCACCAATATCTCATATTTTACTTTGGCAGATAAACTTACTACTACAGCTTTCATGAAAGTCATCCTTGAAACTTAGTAACTTTTGAAACTTCTGTCAAATTTTGTTGAAACTAACCATTTGTGTTACAAATTCTTGGGAGCTTAGTGCCATTGGTGTAAATAAAAGCCTGAAGGTGCTACCAAAGTGGAAAGAATGACAGTTTGTCACATGCTATTTATTGTGGCAATAGTGTAGCTTTTCACATAGGCTCATGATGAAGTTTGTAACACAGTTCTGTCAATACACTTAAAGTGAAGTTGTCAGAAAATGTGTAGTACCTGTCCTGTGAAGACAAGACTGAAGAGAGTTGGGATTGTTCAGCCTGGAGAAGAGAAGGCTCTTAGGACAACTTATGGCAGCCTTCTAGTACCTAAGAGGGGCCTCCCAGAAAGCTGGGGAGGGACTTTTTTACAAGGATGTGTAGCCATAGGACGAGCAGTAATAGCTTGAAACTGCCAAAGGGTAGATTTAGATATAAGGAACAAATTCTTTACTGTGAGGGCGGTGAGGCACTGGAACAGGTTCCCTGAGAAGCTTTGGATGCCCCATCCCCAGAGGTGTTCAAGGCCAGGCTGGATGGGGCTTTGAGCAGCCTGGTCTGGTGGGAGATGTCCCTGCCCATGGCAGGGGGGTTGGATCTTGGTGATCTTTAAGATCTCTTCCAAGCCAAACCATTCTATGAATATACACCCATTGAGGAAACCTATGTTAAGCCACTAAAAATCCTGCAAGTGGTGGGGTGGAGGAGATGGGGAGTGTGGACATCTGTTAAAAAAACAAAAACAAAATAAAAATGCTTAGATGAATCTGGCAGTTGTTCCAAACGTATCATTTGATTGGCAACCGCATCCTCACTGCCTCCATATTCAGAAGTCGATTTAAATTCTTTTTCTTTGTTGTGTAGTACCAGCTACCAAAAGGCTGGTAGTACACATGGCCAGTTCCATTGTGTTTCTTCTTGTTTTCATGGTCTCTGGCCTCTGCTTCGAAAGCCTGTCTCCTCCCTTGCAGTTTTTCCATGGAGCATTTGCCTCCTGTACTTTTGCAGCTTTTTCCTAACGATATACTGATCTTTGAATCTCCTGGGCCTGGCCTTTGCTGCCCCCTCTCTCCTCCCACAACTGCGTGGGCTTATGGTCTGTGAAGTGGCCTGTGAACCAAGCAGAGGGGAGCTGGGTCTTCATCTGTTATTATGGTATCTCTTTTTGTGTTTGTGTCACCAGTATCTTTCCCAGTCCAGAACCCTATGTGCCTGAGGTGGACTGGACTGTCTTTTGACAGACCCCTGCTTTCCTAATATGCTTAGCTTTTAGTAACATTAGCTTCCTGTGCACTGTGATATGGTGCTGTGTTCACAAGCTGTGTGTATCCTGCAGCTTACCATGGTCCTTGGGCCTCTCTGGGATGGAGCTGGGTCCAGTCCCTGGTCTGGTGTAACCCTTCTTCCCTCTGTGATGTGCTGCTGCCACTGCCATTGTATAACCAGACCCAGCTAAGGGATGTTGGCAAGAATTGCAGGGTGTCATTACATGTACCCAAACTTGGATTTATTCCATTGGTTCAGCGACCAGAACCAGAGCTAACTTTCCTGTCCCCCGGGGGAAAAAGAAAATCAGACTGCCCCTGCTGAAGCAGTCACCTATTAGGTCAGCTCATTTGTAGCAGGTGACCAAGCTGCATAAACTGTACAGGGACTGCTCATAAACTCTTAGAGAGCTAGCTCTTTCCACCTGTCAGGAGCTTAAGTTTCCATGTCTTAGGACATGGTAGTATTTAAAAGCAATACACATAATTAGAAGTGTTGTGAATATATTAATATGATCTGGTGTATGTCACACCACAGCTCCTGTGGCTGTCCTGGGAAACCTCCCTAGCTCATGGGCATCCTCTGGAGTTTTTATCAATTCCAAGCCAAAATGAATGAATGTAGCAAAATTATTTCTCCCCTCCCCTGTTCCATCCCAGCCTAGATGGGTATATGGTAATGCTTGGGTTTTAGGTATTTTTGTTGACTTTACTTTCCCCACCCCCACCGCCCCGCCTTTTAATGTTTTTTTAATATCACTCAAGTGAATTACTCTCCTATACCAACGTAACTAGTTTCTATCAGAGAACTCATTTTGGTTTTTTCAGTGCAGTCTGAGTAAAGTTAAAGTTTTTACTCTATATACACGCATATGTGTGTATAGATGTATTTTTAAAAGGAAATCCTTTGAAATTGTAACTGCTTAAATGTAAATATAAATCATATTTTAGTCCTGTTTAAATAAATAGTTTTTACTTCTTTGTAAATTGTATGTGAAAGGTGGTCTTTTTTTAGAACAGTTCATGTTTTAAGAAAGTATCTGCTGCTCTGAGTGTGGGTCTGTTATTTCCAGTCTTTGCAAAGGAGTGAACACTGATGTCTTTAGCATGCAAAACACTTGTTTTAACCACTTTTGTTTTCACCTGAATGGGACTAAAGATAATATGTTTTTCACTTGAACTCGCTCATTTGAAGCTAAGAACTTGACTGGAAAACGTGAGATTTTCCCTTCAAATGTATGATTAAAAACTGTGATGATGTGCCTAGTATGTTAATTGTTCCACTTGACATCCGCGTGTTGAATAGAAGTTATTCAGAGAAGAAAATAGCATGCCTCTTGGTGTGATGTTGGCAAAAATGTTACTTTTAAATTTTTTTTGTCAGGACAGGAGTGTTGAGGTAGTCTATTTGAAAAAGGCTACAGATGTGAGATGGTACTTATTGTAACTTTTAGGGTACATGCTTAGAATATGTAATTTGGAATACTTCTATCCTTAGCAAACTCTTGGAAATTTCATGACCTGTAAATGCTTTTTAATAGTGTATGAATTGCTGTCTCAACAATTTAAATGTATAGGAGAGAAAGAGGAGCGCATTTTTGTTCTAAGATTAATCTTCTTCAATTTTGCCAATCTAAGCAGAGGGAATTTACTGGAAAACGTTTTCATCCAATATTATTTAATTCGACTATCAGAGGAGTTACACTAGAGACCTACGTTCTCATGAATATTTGCTTTGCCCGTTTCAGTGATCGCTGTGGAGAAGACCCAAACCAGAAAGTAATCCATGGGGTTATTAACTCCTTTGTTCATGTTGAACAGTATAAGAAAAAATTCCCCCTAAAGGTAGATACACGTTTCTGATTTATGCTTTTAATTTTGAATGTTAATCTAGTATACCTATTATTGGCCTTTAAAAATAATGATTCTTCCTTTCAGTTTTATCAGGAAATTTTTGAGTGTCCTTTTCTGAATGAAACAGGGGAGTATTATAAACAAGAAGCTTCAAATTTATTGCAAGAGTCAAATTGCTCACAATACATGGAAAAGGTAAGAAATTCTTCTGTACACGTGCAATAGGTAAAATCTAGTATTATCAATTTACTGATGATCTATGGTCTCCTGTACAGTTTTCACAGTTATTCTTTATTGTATGCTTTCACGCAGTTTAAACTATGCTTTTTTGGTGGTATTGTTAATCTGAATCTAAACTACAAACCTTGTATATTAGTGAGCTGTCAGCTTAAAAATATTTTATAATAAATGATATATCAATCACATGAAAAATAAAATGAAAAAAAACTAAAACAAAACCCCAAAACTGAAACACATACTGGGTTGATCGGTATTGCTTCTACACACTTCTTTATTTTGCTTCTGTTTGTAATAGCATAAGCTGAGAGTTTCAGCAATATTGCTGAGATGGATTTTCTTTTGTTTTTCTTTGTGGTGTATGAAGTCAGGTTGTCCTTAAATTACTTGTAATTCTTGTACTTTTGCTTGAGAAAGCAAAGGTGAATGCAAGACTAGGAGTCAGTCCTGGGTGCTCCTCTGTCCGCACTCACAAGGTAGAAGAGTTGAGGAGAAAGCTGTGAGGTTACTGTTAACTGTAAGAAGCTAATGGTTGCACAGCTGAGGTGAAATTCAGGAACTTCAATTACACCAGAAGAAATGCAGATTAATTTTGCCCATCATTAGCAGTCTGCAGCTGCAGTACTTTCCCTAGGCTCCCCTCATATTTACTGGATAGAAATGCTTCTATGTCAGTATTCATATGACTTTTTTAATGATAATGCCTGTTTCCTTTATTGAAATTATAGAGAGAATTTTTATTAATAGCTCAGTTGTACACCTATGCCTTTTGAGCAGCTATTTATGTACAAGCAGATGTTTGGAACAGTGAAGTGATACCTATAGTTATTTAATTAGGTATTGTAAAACTTTCTCAGAAGGAATGAGGAATGTGGCAGGAGAAATTAAGGATGACTAGTCACACAGTTGAGGGGAAGAAGAAATTTTGAGAAGAGACTTACTGAGTACGGTTAGACATTTGATAGTGACTGAGCCGAGTCAGTCCTCGGAGTAGATGACATTAATTCAGCGACAGATTCAAAAGAGCAAATTTAATTTTTCAACCTCCCAAACAAGTTATTTTTTAACTGTATTACTTATTCCTGTCTACTGTTCCATATTCATGGTTCTATATTGGTTGCTAGTATTTCATCAGCTCTCAGTTTTAAAACTTGTCCGTAGGTTTTAGGTAGATTAAAAGATGAAGAAATGCGATGTCGGAAGTACTTGCATCCCAGCTCATATGGCAAAGTGATTCATGAATGCCAACAGAGAATGGTAGCGGATCACTTACAGTTTCTACATGCAGAATGTCACAATATTATCAGACAAGAGAAAAGAAGTGGTAAGTCTCAATGGTCATAAAAAGTGTGCAGTGGTTCTTGGTTTATTCGTTTAGCACTGCAGTTTACTATCTCGATTTAGTGAACTTCTATGTGCCTAAGTGTTTTCAACTAATCATGTATTTCATGTCTAGAAAGCCCAGTTAAACACTTTATGACATTTTTCTTTACCATGTAAATCATTTTCATCCACATAAATACATAGTCAAACCTTTCTTTTTACTGTTAACAACGCTCATTGCAGCCAATACTCTTTCTCTTGCCTTGTCTTAGTTGGCTAAAAAACACACTGAAATCCTGTGTCATGTAGAATTGATCATATTTTATGCTTGTGTTTTCATTTGTAAACCAATGGCTCTGTCTTTACAGATTTCTTCATCATCATTTGACAGGTCAGGAGTACAAAATATTTTGGCTTCTTTTCATAGCCACTTTTTATTGTCCTGAATTATTTGTGACCTCTGTTCCCAAATAATTTTTACAGAAGCAGATGTTCTTATAGTTATATTCCCCACCTGACTTAAAAAAATGTGCTTCCTGATGACTACATGCCTCTTATCCTTGAAATAATGCTTATTCTTGCATGGAAGATGGTATCTATTATGCAAAATGTTATTTTTCACAGTCAAACTCAAATTGTATCTAATAATGCTGTTCAGTTTCCAGAGAGTTTTGGAAATTTGATCAGAGTTTGGATCCATTTTTTGAAAAAAAAAATTTTTAAACAGTTGCTTGTTTACAACTTTTCTAACCTGAAAAAATTTCAAGCCACCACTGGAGGATAAGAAAAAGTGAAGAAGGTATCTAAACTGATTTTAGTCAGCTGCTGCTAAGGGAAATTTAGGGAGGATTAAAGGATTAAAATAAACTGGGTAAAATACTTGTCCGTACTTGCCCACCTCTCCCATCAGGGTCTCTCCTAGATAAGCAGGATTGGAAGAGTGAGGTAGTCACAACAGCACTACTCAGTAAATACTGATATTAGCCCACCTCTTTCCTTTTTTAATTTTGTACATGTTAATTTTTATTTTTTTTTCAAAACAGTTGGTCTTGTTTCAGTCTTTGAAAAGTTCTGTGTGAAATTATGATACTATATTGTGTTGATTTTTAGCGTTTCTCAGCATATTCTATAAACATGTATCTCTGTTACAGACATGGCAAATATGTATACTCTACTTCGTGCTGTGTCAAGTGGTTTACCTCATATGATTCAGGAACTACAAAACCATATCCATGATGAGGGCCTTAGAGCAACCAGCAATCTTTCTCAGGAAAACGTGAGTTTCCTCAGGCAGCTGAAATTACCTATTTGATTAATATTCTTGATGAAATGTTTACCCTTTTTAATCTATTTTGTTGGGTTTTTTTTTTTTAATCTTGTCTATATGAAATTGGTTTGGAACATTATGGATAAATTGTAGCTTCTAATCAGCACGTGTAGCTGTGCAACACGTATCTGTCCTGAGAGCTGATTGTTGTGATCTAGCCAGAAACAACTACAGCTAGATATTTCTCATTGTTGCTTGTTTAATGCTGTCACGGTGAGTAGGTCTTTTTGTTCCATGTATGTATTTTTTTCCAGAATTTCTCTTAAGTCAGTGGCATTTGCTGGTCTGGTACATTAGGAACCAATGATTCTATTTAGTTTAATTAGATGTTATTTGTAAAGACTTGACTGTGTCCTGACCTGAATTCAGTGTGGTGTTTTTCACTAATAGCTTTGGAGTCTCATATTTTCATGTAAATTCTGTAAATACTGTAGCTTAATTATTTTACTAAAGTATGTTAAACCTTTTTCTGTTCATATGTATTTAAATTACTCAATTCCATTTTTATTCCTGTATCATTGCTATTTAGAAACACACCAGCAAGCTTGCATTTGGCAATACATTTGTACATGTATACATCTTGCTGTCTAGGTCTGTGCTCACTTTAGGACAGTGTTTCTGTCTATAATAATAGATAGATAGGAACTGTTGGAAACTGATTCTTTTATTACTCTTCCATAACTCCTGTGCGCATACTGAAAATGGACTGAAGTCTTCAGTAGCATAGTTTGCTTTCAAATTACTTGTAAGTTCATTGAGCTTATTCTTTCAAAGTAACAGTGTCTACAAGGGGAAATGAATGCAGAGCCATGAGGGTGATGAAAATTCACAGCCTTATGTAGATAAACTCAATATGTGAAATACTTGCTGCATTGTGTGGATTAAGTACTTTGTCATCAAAGCATTCTTAATGTGTGACCTGAGAATGCATCTGGGGAGTCAGGTGATGCAGCCAGTGCATTGCACACTCTTGCCTTGCTGCCTGCCAGCTTGTCTGCGTAGGGACTCCTCTCATTCATGCTAGTCATTTTGGTACAAAATGTGCTGAAATGGGGCACACTAAATCTGATGTGTAACTGTCCTACGTAGGAAAATTCAAAGGGTTCATCCAGATTTTCTCTCTCTGAAGCCAGCGTGTAGGAAAAGCAGGAGTTTCTTTTTCAGCAGCTTTTTGGCTTGATTGCTGTAGTTGTGTGTTAGCATTAATGATTTTTGAAAGGACTAGTAAAGGATTTTAGGGTAGGATGGAAAAGATTACACAGCATGAGAGCAGTGTAGACACAAATCTATGTTTGATAGCGGGGCTGTAAATGTAGCCATAGAATTTCTGTTTCCAAAACGCGCTCAAGCACAGTCATGTAAGAGTATAACAATGCAGAATCAATCCTCTCAAAGACTTAATCACTATGATTTTAACTCTTATCACAAAGAATAATTAGGGAAGAAAATGTGCGACTAACAAAGGTATGTTTGTGTGTAGATAATACTAATTCTCTCATTAACTTGCCTTCTGTTCTGTCTACCTTTTTTAGATGCCAACTCAGTTTGTGGAGTCAGTTTTGGAAGTACATAGTAAATTTGTTCAACTCATCAACACTGTTTTGAATGGTGATCAACACTTTATGAGTGCCCTTGACAAGGTAACTTTTAAGTCAAAAAAAGCATTGGAAAACAAAATGCAGGACCCTGTTTCAGCCTTACCAGATTTCTTCAGGGCATCAACACATGTTCCAAGATGTTCCTCTTATGCAGCTTTTCTAGTTTATAAATGCAATGGAACAAAAGACAATACGGTGTTAAGGAAAAAGATATGTACAAGGGAAACAAATGTTTTCTGAAAGAAAGACCTTTGTTTTAATCATAATTCAAAACACGAAAATGGAGCTGGCCCATTTAATGTAAACTCAATTGCAGATAATAAATAGACAAATCATAGGGTTTGGGAAGTTTGTAACTCTTACATGCATTTGAACATGAATTTGCCTGCTGCTATATGATTAAACTCTGTGATAGTATTATTTGCATAGAAGCTTTTTAGATTTCTCAAGTTGACTACAAAGAGTATCTGGAAACTTATATTACTTCAGTCACTGTCACAATAGCTAACTTTTTCCAGGAGACAATTGCACTTGATGTGAACTAAGCCTGTTTAGGGAAAGAGGCTTGCTGCTCTTAGCCATGAAGGTATTTAAGATAACAGTTCTAATTGCTATAAATTCTAATAATAACTATGATAATAATAATGGAAATTATAGCTAATATATATATTAGCTATAATATATATATAAATTATAGCTAATTATAGTTACGTTTATTGTTATTATTACCAATAATAATGAAAATTATAGCTAACTTTATTGTTGTTATTATTACTATTATATTCTGCAAAACAGGCAGGGATTGAGTGGCTCCTCCTCAATAGTGTGTTTTATATAATCCATTTGTTAAATTTCCCACTCTTTCCCATATATCCTTGTATCTTTTTTTCATAGAGAACACATTTACTACTTTCCTATCTATAATTTTCTGTCATAGAATGGATGCATGCATTTCATTGCTCCTTTGTGGTGTTTACAGTAATTGCACTTTGTAGTTAAGGTCATAGTCTAAGCTTTGATGATTTTCAGCCAATGTCCATCTGGAAAGACATAGTGATGGAGATACCAGTAATAACATTGATAGTAGTTACCCATCTGTATTTGTGATATCGAGAAAATAATTATTCAGTATTTTAAAACAAATGCTTATTTCAGTGCCCTAATATATTTCTATCTCAATTGCAATTAACATCATGTACCAGAAGGTGGAGTAATATGAGATTGACAACTACATTTGCTTGCACACAGGCTATGTACTTTTTTTTTCCTTAAATACATCAATACATACTTCACTTCAGTGACCTTTATTACAATAAATATTTAAAATCTTAATCTGCTGTCAGTTTTTCATGGTGACTATCAAAACTGCTATCTTTTCCTCCAGTATTATGGCAAAAGAGTGATCTCTGAATCTGAACCTCAAAGAGTTTCACATTTCTTTTCAAGTTATGCATTCCCTTCTCATAGGGATTCTAGGGACCTATATCAAATAATGGAATGTCGAGGCATTGTACAAAGGAGTTGTTTGTCAGTTCTTCTTTATAGTAGTAACAATAATGTTTGCCATCCATAGAAGGAACTATAATTGTTAGGAACTACGGTCATGCCATATTTTTGATTAGTTTAAAATGTTAATCTAAATGTGATCTGTAGTTTAGAAACTAATCTAGATGATTACAATCACTTAGTTTAAAATTGGAAATTGGAAACAGCCAATCTCTTTTCTTTTTCATCGTATGCAAGTTTTCTTCAGCTGCCATAGTTTTTGCACTGCACTGCTTCAAATTTGCACTTTCAACAATACTTTTTTTTCTCCTTTTTGGTCTATCAGAAAATTCAACAAACGTAAGATCTCTTTTTACTCACTGTTGTGAGCACACTACATATGTTTTTCAATGCTTTTGATGTGCTGCTGCTCAAATCTGCTTTTTCTGCAATTTTTTCTCAGTTTCCTTGCATCTGTACTTCTGGACCATATGTATCGCTGTACACCGAAATCTCCATACTTTTACATTTAAATTTGTAATGAGAACTTAATTTGTTCTCCTGCTTTCTGCAACTAACTTCTATTTCTCTTTTTTTTACTTAAATCTCAACATAAAAACATTCAACATGCAAATTATCACAGAGCAGTAATTCAAACCCTTTTATTCATTGGTGGGTTTTTTTAAACCCCTTTGATGTAGTTTGGTTTTACAGAGTTTTGGATGGTCTTTGGTCTGAGCGTTTAAGTCATTTACATTTTTTCCTCTTTGCTCTATGTCCCTATGTAGGCTTTGACATCAGTAGTTAACTACAGGGAGCCCAAGTCGATCTGCAAAGCACCTGAGTTGGTAAGTGATACATATCATTGTAGAAAGTAATAATGCATTTTTATAACTGTCGATGAATTGGCATAGGGTCCCTCATGTGAATATCCTCTTCTCACACTGAGTCAGCCTCAGGTATGTATTTCAGTAGTAATCAATAACTTCACCTGCACACGTTTTGTGGGCGTGCAAAATTGGTGCAGGTGTAGTTTTTTGATAGAGAATTTGTTTTTTTCTGTGGGTGTAGTACCTGTTGTTTACTGACAAATACAACCCGTGAAATAGAACGTGAGATTGTAGACTGTGACTTATTTTGTGCTTTAATGTTAGTGTAGAAGTTTGGAATACCTTGGTGGACATTTGTTCTGCAGCTTGACAAGTAGGTTTGGGTTTGTTTTTTTTCTCTTTTTAACTTGAGCTGGCCAAGTACTGTGACAACTTGTTGAAGAAATCAGCAAAAGGAATGACAGAAAATGAAGTAGAAGACAAACTTACAAGCTTCATTACTGTTTTCAAATACATTGATGACAAAGATGTATTCCAAAAGGTAACTTTTGATATTCAATAAGTGTTGAAGTGTTCCATTTAAAGTATACTTGAAAAACGTGGTTATGCTTTTAAAAATGCTCATATCTGATTTTTCTTATGCAGTTCTACGCCAGAATGTTGGCAAAAAGATTAATTCATGGTTTGTCTATGTCTATGGATTCTGAAGAAGCCATGATTAATAAACTAAAGGTAATGTAATTTTCTTGTAGTCCAGAATAAACATAGGAGTATGTAATGTTGAGAGGGAGCAGCAGAGGGTGCCAGAGCTAACTTCAAACAGTAGATCCTGTTTCCAGTAGGTGAAAGGAAAAACTAATTTCTTGGTAGTCTATGAAAGATATATGGCCAAATATCACCTAAGCAGTTGAGATACTTATGAAGTTTGAGTAGTTTTAAGTGTTCAAATAATTCATATTTAAAAGTAGTCACGACTTCCATGAACTAGCTCCGTCTTTCAATTTTGTAAAACAACATTGTTTATATAAATCAGTGTATAGAAAGTGAAACTAAGATGAATCTGGTAATTTTTTGTTTGTTTCCTGTTGTAACTGGTGTTCTCTGTGACTATTATAACAACACTTCTGCTGACTAGATTTTTTGTATTGTAGTGGTGAATGTGCATAATTTATATATGTACTAATTTCACTGTAAAATCTGTTACAATATTTCTTCACAGCAAGCCTGTGGTTATGAATTTACCAGCAAGCTCCATCGAATGTATACAGACATGAGTGTTAGTGCTGATCTCAACAATAAATTCAACAACTTTATCAAAAACCAGGACACTATTATAGATTTGGGAATTAGTTTTCAGATATACGTTCTACAGGTACTAATGTATGTTTATTACTATTGAGTTATTTGTGCTTAATTTTTATGTTTTGATAACAAATGAAGAATTTTTCTTATTATGAATGCTTCTCATAATTTCTCTGACATCTTGAGATCACTGTGGAATAATTTATTTTCCTAATGTTTCTTTTTAAAATTAACTGGCTAGCACACTAGACAATAGTAATGTAAAATGCCTTGTGTTCTTGTCTTGAATTAATATCTGTGTGAGGCAGTAAATGAGCAGTAAAACTGTTGTAAATTGAATGTCTTACAGCATAATATACTCTACAGATGTGTTTAATAGTGGGTTGGGTTTTTTTTCTGTATGTGTATGTTGTGTGAAAATGCTAATGCTGTTATTTTTTCTTGATACTTTTAGGCTGGTGCATGGCCTCTAACTCAGGCTCCTTCTTCTACATTTGCAATTCCTCAGGAACTGGAAAAAAGTGTACAGATGGTAGGTTAGTAGGAGGCTTCTTGTAAACATGTGGAAAATGTAGAACAACTACAAATAAAAGAATGTCACTCTAACAGAGGAAAACCTGAGCTGCTTCATTTTGTTTGTAAATCAAGGCTATCCTGTTTCCAGTCCGTAGGAAATTTGGAAGGGTCACCCAAATGACATATGGAATTTATGTCTGTATTTGCATAGCTTTTCTTTATTTTTCACATCTACACTTTGTGATTGACAAAGGAGATACTAATAAGTACAATCAAATTAACTGGGGTGATTCTTAGCTTTAAAATCAATTCCTAATATTCAGATAAAAGCAGATTTTGTTTCTAATGTTACATCTGAAGAGACTTAATAGCAGTTTAAAATGCAGATACAGGTTTCTTGTCCCATATTTCATAGAAGCCATTAAAATCAAGCTTCATGCAAACTTCTTTAAAGCTAATTTTATGAATTCTAAAAGCAGTAAAGGTTTTATTTTGGCCAAATATTCTCTTTTTATGTGATTATTTCTGCTTTGTAGAGGTGGAATATTTTATAACTTTTGATTTTATTACTGTGTTCTAAATGTTAGCTGTGCAATGTTAGTGCTAAAATACAGAATATGTGTGTTGATCTTTGCTAAAGTGTATTTAATGAAGAAGTACGTTTTCAGCGATAGACATTTCATGCTATTGGACATACAGATTTTTAAAGCAGATTTAATACTTTAAATTACTATCTGATGTAAATCATAATGGTGAATGTCTTCTTCTGAGGCGAAGAAGCTTTTTCGTGTACTAAGGATTAAAAGTACTTATTCTACTTTTATTTCTGCTGTGTTAAGTGGTACTTGCTTTAGCAATTTAGTAGTTTCCAACCCATTCTGTGGGATCCACAGGATGTGATTGACATTTTGCTGTTCTTTGTGGGCTTAAAATAGGAGTATTGTCAGTTGTGCCTCAGTTGGAAAATTGTCACGGACTTCTGCATGTCAGAAGAAACTCAGAGTCTAGGTTCCCTCCCTGACTTCACTGTTTTGCCAGTTTAAAGAAGCAAACATATTCGCGTTTGCTACCTACCTAGAATTAATGCTCTAAATCCTACTTATAATTCCCCAAGGAAACAGAACGTGACCTTGGAGAGTTTTTGAAAAATTGACAATGTCTGTCTTTACTGTAAAACTTGACCAATGAAGAGAGAGTTCTCTCAGGATTCTGGGCAGTATTTGGAAAGAATAAAACATTGCAGTTGCACACCAGAGTATGAGCTTACCTCTGTAACTGGTCAAACTGTTTAGCAGCTTTTTCAGGCTCCAAGATTGCTGGAGCTTCCTATAAACATGTGTTTATTTGAATGGTGTACAACTACTGGTTCTCATACTATGTAAGCTTGTGGATGGAGAAACACCTGCTTCTTAAAGAGGTCAAAAGATCCTCATTTTTGTATTTTCCTTCAATGTTGGAGTTGCCAGACCAAGTAAGATTAAGCCAAATTGATGAGTACACTGTGATGGCTCCCTGGGGTTGAGGGAAGTTTGATCCCATTTTGAGGAAAGGTTGTTTGAGTCTGCTTAGGTTTTCCTCAGTACCAGAAAGGAGTTAGACATTAAATTAGGATTAGTCTGCAAGCCACACTTTCTTGTTTCTTTCAAATAGGAAATATGAGAGCAAACATTCTGATTTTTTTTTTTCCTTAACAAAAAAAAAAAATAGTAGTAGTAACAGCTTAAATACTAAAACTAAGGTTTAGCAGACATTTGCCAATATATGGAGTCTGATTTCTTCCTCTTGGCTGTAGGGCTAATATGTAGGATTAAGGTCAGGTTTATAATAATTTTTTGTTTGTTTGTTGGATTTTCAACCAAATTTCAGTTAATCGGAGAGGACATCAAAGAGAGTGCTGTATCTACTTAGTTTCTACTAACAATCCACATTTTTATATTCCTTCTTATAATCAAGAGGATCAGACTCCTATTACATACGTTAAAATGAAGTCTTGATTTTTACAAGCCTTGCCATAAATTTCCACTTTAGTCTTTGGAGAAATTCTTCCTGTTGGAGTAACTTTTGTGTATCGTTTTAGCCCACAGGATAAGTAAACTGGAAGCCATGTCCTCAAAAGGCTTTTTAAACATTCTGGAATATCTTTAATTGTTCTTCAAAATCCAGTGCTTCCTTTCAATCTGTCTCCACTGCTTGCTAGTTTTCAGGAATGGCAGGATTGATGGATTATATATAATATGAGAATAGTATGATTTTGCTGCTTTTCTGTAAATTTGATTTTTCTTCTCACACTCCATGAGTCATTTATGCCCTTTCTTCTCTTATTCTTTGTTGGTGAAAATGTCATTTAAATGTCTATAAATTCAGCTTTGAAACAATCTTCTAGGAATTGCATTCCTTGAGTCCTCTGGAAAGTAGTCTCATTTACAGTAGCCAGACTTAGGCACTTTAGTACCAGGTTTCAAACTGCATAGCTAACTTTCACTTGCCCCAACTCAAAAACTTTGTTTCTTAAAAAGAAAAGGAACTTTAAGGTGGTTTTAGCCTGAAACCCAAATTGGAAGGTGGCAAAAACTGTGCTGACTTTCAAGCTGCTTCTTTTGGAATTCTACCTAAAAATGTTCAGGAATGTAAAATGAGATTTCTCATGAAAGTGAGTCTGAAGCTGACTGTGGGAAGTACCTGTTAACTAAAAAGTTATGGTTTTTGAAGGATGCTATTTAAAAAAACCCGACAAACCATAAAATGGATTTTCCAAATTGATTTTAAATAGACTATCTAAGCCATGGAATACACAATGATTGCACCAAAGTGAAAAAGTACAAATACACTTGTTTTATACACTTGAACACATATTCACTTGTATATGGAAGAGGAAGGAACAGAATAATAAAACCTAACAATACTGATAGCTAAAACCTCCTAGAAACTTCTAAGTTCACTAGAGTTGATACTTTTTTGGAACACTGGGTGTTTTATGCTTTGAGAGTATGAATACGTTGACAAACTTTGATGTAATCGTCAAGTGCTATTCTAATATTAGTATGTTCAAGGGGATCAGTAAATGACTGATGTTCGGTCATCACCCATCTCCTAAGAGAAAATGATTGATCTGCAGTGTTTTCACGCAATATGGTGAATGTAAAACCAGTATTTCTTCACTGGGGTGGTAGTGTGATAATAAACTATTGTAAGTACTTATATGAGTGTGACTAATTGTGGTTCATTTTGTTTTGCAGTTTGAATTATTTTACAGTCAGCATTTTAGTGGAAGGAAGCTTACTTGGTTACACTATCTCTGTACAGGTAAAAATGAGTGCTTTGCTAGACTCGGGCTCTATACAACTGACAATTATGTGTTAAAAGTCCTTTCCAAATGGCAACAGACTTTGGAGTTGGAACATTGTCACATATAAAGTCAACTGGCTTATTTTGCATTATAAATTAATTTGATATTTGCTACTTAGCATTTCCAAAAGTTATGTTTATTTATTAAATCCAAGTAAAGCTAGAATTGTACATTCTTAAATACAAAACAGCTCTATGGAACTGCTGACTTAGTAACAATTGCCTTGGAATTGTTTCTGTACTATCAGATGTCTCATAGCTGAATACTAAATAATTTCAAGAATGCATATTGTACTGAGTAAAATACTCAGATGTGTAAGTATCTAAGTAAATAGATATCTATTTACTTACATTTGTATTTGCTACATTGAGATATTTCTTACATATATATTTCTAAGAGATCTATAAAATCATAGCTTGGTTTAATAAGTATCAGTCAATTGCACTTTATTTCAAAGGCCTTCAGTATCAGGCTTTAATGATTGAGTACCACAAGGTATTACGTGGAGGTGACTAGCATACAACAATGTAATGTAATGAAAATTATCTATTGTGATAGTAGAAGGTTGTCATTAATTAATACCTTCACAAAGGGAATCTAATTCTGCTTTCAACCAGATTTCTTCAGTGTTTTGTTTGGGTTTTTTTTTTTCCCAATTTCAGTGGACTGTAAAGAATTTAAGAATATTGCAAAAAAAAAATGTTAATGGACAAGTCTTTCATTTTGGTTTAAAATTGTTCCTTGGAACAACCTTCCTGAAATCACTATTCTGTGATTCTGTGTAAGCAATTACTAATTGAGGTTTATGCATTGCAATGCGTTGAGGCTATTTGGAATTTCCTTTTTTTTATTTTGAGAAATTATATTGCGTTATTCAAATTCAACACTGTAGCTTTCCTGTTTTCTTGAAAACGCTATTGTTCTAGTGCTCACAGTTCGTCGGAGGGTTTTTTGTGGCAGACCACATTCTATACGTGTACGTTCACAACACCGGTTTTCATCTTCCCGTTCCAAGTGTTAAATGCATACTTAGGTGTGAATTGAATGTATGGAAATGTACGAGGGCCTCTAGCAGTTAGGCTTCAGGTGACTTTTCAGCACATTCCATCAGCTTATAAAATACTACTTGTATCATTACAGGTGAAGTAAAAATGAATTATTTGTGCAAACCTTACGTAGCCATGGTGACAACATACCAAATGGCGGTGTTGCTCGCCTTCAACAACAGTGAAACTGTCAGTTACAAGGAGCTTCAGGATAGTACACAAATGAACGAGAAGGAACTGACAAAAACCATCAAATCCTTACTCGATGTCAAAATGATCAACCATGACTCAGACAAGGTATGCAGTAATGATAGAAAAAACTTGAATGTTTTCAGGCTTGCGATTCTAGTATTTGTTGAATAATTTTAATACAAAAGGATCCACAGTTTGCCTTTTATTTTTCTAAATTCTTATTGACCCTTGTGAACAGTTATAAATCTGTATTTATAAGCAAAGAGACAGGAGGAAGTATACTATTTGTGCCATATAGGCTCTCTAGGACTGTAAGAGCACAGTATGCCTAAAATGTGATAATGCTGGGACTGTTTATTATTTCTGTTGCGTTTCATCCATATGGCTTTAGACTCACTGCGGCTGGAGCGGATGAGTTTTTAAATACACCATTTTCAAGGCTGAACTGAATTCTGGGAAGGAGCCCAAGGAGTAAATCAAAGAGTAAATACAGAGAATTATGAGATTAAGATACTGAAAGTAACAGCAACCATATTCTTCCTTGCTGACAGATTACAGGAGGAGGAAGAAAGATGAAAGAGAGCAAGGAGGGCTTGTGTGAGAGGATTTTTGCCAGCTATCATTCCATGAGTTTCATGAAATGCCAGTGACATCTGAGCTTTGTTTGTGGCAGTGATTGCTATGGGTTCTGACTCTGTCTCATACTTCTTTACAACTGGTGTGAAACCAGTTCCTGTTTTCCCATACAACGTAGGGCACCGATGTCTGTTACGTGACAAACACTAAGAAGTGCTTGTGCGCACCATACGGACTGCAGCGTGCGCTGCCAACTAGCTCAGAAAGACCCTTATTTAGACAGTGTCAGGCAGAAGAATCTGAGATAAATTGTTCTCTTCGCTGACAAGCAGAAATACAAAGCTGCTCTGATAGTTGCTTTTTTTTTTTTTTTTAATTGAAAAGGAGATCACAAGCAAGATCTGATGCTTGACTGAAGCACAGGACATGCTTCCAATATCTAGAGATGAGCTCAGGTTGGAATAGTGGCTGGGAAGATGTCTGTTAAACCACGAGTGAAATACAACACTGGCAGCTATTATAGAAAACAGCGAGATTTTTCGTAATCTTAGAAAATCTCCCATTATTTAAAGGATTTACATTTATTTGTCTGTTGTATAAGGTTTGCCCAGTTTCTTTAAGCATATGGCATTGAAAAGTGAAGGATATAGCTTGCCAGCCCTCTTACCTTTTAATGTTTACCACTGCATTGTCTGGTTCTTGCAGGCTATTGTATTCAGACATCTCTAATTCTGTTTTCTTTGCACACCATCCAGCAATGTGAAAGCAGATCTGTAGACAGTCTGTCAGTTTACTAAGCCAGTGAACTTCAGTGGTTTAAGGAGTGAAATTAAATACACTAATTTCTCTTTACCTGTCTCTGAGTTACGCAGAAAAGTAGAGTTGTGTTAAATGCTGTAGTTTGCTTTTGTTTGTTCTTTTTTGAGAGAGGAAAGAGAAACAGAAACTTCAGTTCATTAGAATCATGCTTTTCAAGTTGATGCGCAACACACAATTTACTTTGGTTTATACTCAACCATGTAAGCAGAATAATGTTTAAATTTATCATTAGCTTATATTTTCTAAAGCTGTTAATCTTTGCTCTTTCGTGTAAAATTTTCTATACTATGCCTGGATACTGTAAAATGTAACAACAAAGAATATTTGTTGCAGAATATAAAATTAGAATTAATATTATTTTGAGTATTTAGTATATTTATTGTATTGACTGTGTTTACTGAAGTGTTTGCATTTGAGGCGACCGTGGTTTGGCCAAGTTCCATAGTCTAAGAAACCCAGTAACTTTATTCTGCTGGAAATTGGTAATACTTGTACAGACTCTTGCCTGGAAACTGCAAAGATCAGTCAGGTCATCCTGTTAGTTGACTGTAAAACCGGACTGCAGGGAATAGTTACTATTTATTGAAAGAAATGGACTTTTACATGTGGAAAAGAATAGAGATTCTGACAGGAAAAAAAATTAGAAACCTACAGCTAGATGTGAAACTGCAGAAGCTGCAGTTTGTCAACTGTTTCTGCTATAACGTAACAAAATGTTGAGACATTTTTCCCTAAGTTCTGGAAGGCAACATTAATAATCCTTGTGAAAGCAACAGTGCTCTCTCTGGAGATTCAGCCATAAATAAATGCAAACCCTACTTTCTTTGCAGGGAGAAAATTTGTTGAAATGGAGTGTTTGCAACTAAGATAAGCTGTCAGAGCATTAGAACAGAAAATGCTATAATCATATTGACTTGTTAACAATATCATGTATGTCAGGGTGCTTTATAGTGTTTTCTAAAATCGACTTGATTTCTAGGTTAGTTAAACTGTAGCTTAAAAATTGACCTGGGTCAAGTGGCATTTTAGAGTTTCCAATGACAAATCTACTGAAACTGTGTGTGCAAGCCTCCTAACTGCTTTTTCAAAGTAAATTGTTGTTATTTTCTAGTTCCATTTCTGATTTTTAAAGAGATTATTCCTTATTGCAGGAAGATGTAGAGGCAGAGTCTACGTTTTCGTTAAATATGAACTTCAGCAGTAAACGAACAAAATTTAAAATTACTACATCAATGCAGAAAGACACACCACAGGTAAGTATTCTTTGGTGTTTCTTCCTTGGACAGATTAGGAAGCTTTATTTTTCTGAAATCAAATTTATTGTATTAGTTTGGTGTAAGCAGATATGAGTCCGTGTGTAAGAATTACATCACCATAAAGAAATTGTTTACGTTTAAAGCTTAAGCATTGCAAAGAATTTTTTTGTACTTAGAATATGGGCAGGAGGAGATGGGATAGAGAATAAGAAAACAAAGAAGAAGAAAAAGATAAACAAGGGCTATTCCTGTTGTACCAAATGGGATTGGCATTTAGCTTGTTTTATATAATGAGACTTTTTTATTGGTGGTATTTCAATAAAAGCAACTTATTCCAGGAACAGCAGAACCAATCCCGTTTTCCTATTATTTTGTGTCCTTTGCCAACTGAAATTAACACCAGTGTTGATAATGTATTCCCTCTGTATCTCCTAAGATACAGGATTTTGTAGAAGAGATACATGTGCTCCTAAACTCAGTACATTGTAGTAAATTCTGCCTGTCTTTCTCCCTCGCACAATCACTGATTTGGATGTCTCTCTCCTACCTTCCTGCTGACTGTCATGAAACCTAGTATTCTTGATTTACAGAGGTCCTTTCCTTGGAATTGAACTTCGCCTAGATATTTGTATTAATTAACTAATTTTAATACAGTAAAAAGTATATATTAGACATACTTTTATGAAGTGTTTATTGATTTTACTATACTTTAAGCATTTTTGTTCTTTCTGTGTTACAGGAGATGGAGCAGACCAGAAGTGCTGTAGATGAAGATAGAAAAATGTATCTTCAAGCTGCTATAGTCCGAATCATGAAAGCACGTAAAGTGTTGCGACATAATGCTCTTATTCAGGAGGTGAGATAAAGTCCTCTGCTTAAGAATGGTTTGATGAAAATCTTCACAATAGTTGGTAGGACATCTGGCCACACAACTCTCCTGTATCAAAACCAATACTTCAGTAAAAGTAGTGAGAATTTCATTGGAGTCTACTTTGAAGGGCAGTACTGGAGCACTATCTGAGATCCCTTAATCATGTAAATTTGTCTCAGGACTAAAGCATTTAGTGCTTCTGTGCTCGCTCTTTCCTGTTGGCTGGCCCTATGCCAATAGGAGTCATACCCTATAAGAATCATTGCCAGAGCTATAGATTCAACTGAAAACCTGAGTATGGATATTCTAGGTAGAGAATTTCCACAGAAGCACCTAGCCAATTCGGGCTCTAATTATTAAGTTGGATGTTATTCTAGTTCATGGCTTAAATTTTAAAAGTCGTCTGGGTATGTAGGCATGTACTTCTTAATCTCCTTTTTCTGTTAAGTGGTACAGTTGTCTAGAATTTTTTTAGATTCTAGATTAATGATCTGTGAACTGTCACAGACTGGCTGGGAGGGAAATGCTATTTCTTTTGATTTATTTCTTTTTTTCTCACTTTTTCATCTGTGCTTGTTGCCTGCCTAATGGCATTTTTTTATTCCAACCCAACCTTTGCTCCTAACAACCAGTTTCCACTTTTAGTTTTCTTAGGCTTCCAGGGCATTAATTCTTCAGACTAGTTCATTCTTGTGTCTCCGGAGCCTTGCTGGATAGCCTCAGGGTGGACTGGTAGGAGAAGGGATAATAATATCTGGTTTATTGGACCATTTTGAACATGGATGTGGAGAAGCACTCAGTCAGTCATTTTGAAATCTGCCTTATATTTTCTGCCTTGTGGTGATGAAGGAAAGAGTCTACCACACCCACTGTTTAATTTTTATTTGCCCAAAAATGTAAGCAGCTACAGAGAGCTTGTAAACCCAGAACTTGCAATGTGAGACACGTTTAAGGTTTTGGATATTGAAATAGTGCTTGTACACCAATGCTCTGAAAGCATATTTGAATATCTAGAAGATTGAGGCAGCCTAGGTCCTGATTACTTCTCAGAATCTTTGGTTATTTGGTTTCCTTTAATCATCCATGCAATTATCACAGAATGGTCAGGGTTGGAAAGGACTTCTGGAGATCATCTCCTCCAACCCCCCTGCCAAAGCAGGGTCACCTAGAACAGGCTGGACAGGAATGCATCCATGTGGGGTTTTAATATCTCCAGAGAAGGAGTTTCCAGAGCGTCTCTGGGCAGCCTGGTCCAGTGTTCTGCCACCCTCAAAGTAAAGAAGTTTTTCCTCACGTTGAGACAGAATTTCCTGTGTTGCAGTTTGTGCCCGTTGCCCCTTTTCCTGTCACTGGGCACCACTGAAAAGAGTCTGGCTCCATCCTCTTGAAACCCTCTCTTTAGCTATTTATAAGCATTGATGAGATCAATTATGATGAATTCTTCTACCAATTTACAGTTAAAACTAGAAAATGGAAGGCAAGCTCTGTTTCATCTTTGAAACTCCTTTTTTCTCCCTATTTTCAGATTCTTAGAAAAAGTTTTCAGAGTATACTTTGCTTGAGACCAGTTTACAAGGGTGGAATAGATTACAAATTTTTATGTTTTGGAAAGAAAACATTATTTCTGGTTGCTTTTTCCTTTGTTTAACTGTGGAGGCACTGACTGACATGCCTCTGCTGCACTTTGCTGCTGCAGTACTCTTGCGGACTAGTGCAGTCTATTAACATCAGGAGTTTTTCACGTTTTGCAAGAAAGATATTTTGATAGTTACTTGATTGAAAACTAAGTAGAGAGTAAAGTTGGTGCTCCGTTTATCACCAGCCACATCTTACCTGTATTGGCTTTTTACCATAGCTTTTAACTAAATTTATGACACTTTTGAAAATCATAAGCTTTATCATTTAGTCTTTAATTCTCAGTTTTGAATACTAGTTATATTCTAGGTGGAGTAGAGCCTTTAAAACTGAAGGCTAGGCTTATAAATAATTGATATCTATGCTGCAGTATAGTCTGGGGACCTCATGTAGCCTTAATTGAGCAGTTGTGAAATCTCAAGCAATAAGATTAAGCAGTATAAAAATTGATTAGGGTTAATTTTTCCTTCTTTAGTGCACTCTGAATTAATTTGGGCCAATCTCTGTGCTGCCTCAGCTTAACTGTTGCTGAGACCTGAGATTTGTTTGTTAAAATGTTAGTGTTAGGTGTTTTCTCTACAGTCCGTGATACAGATCTGCTCTTATGCACTTCAGGTTTTGGAGCAAATCATGGGGAGACAAGTTTTTATACATTTCGTGCTTAAAAGCAAATATGAAAATCTCATGTTAAGTGGAAATTTCACCTAATTATGTCTGCATTGAGCCCACTAACTTGTTTTGCTTTATGTTGTATGAATGAGACCAAACTTCCAGGAGGTTCTGAGTTGAAGGTGCTCAGCTTTCTCACCAGACTGGCCTTTACTAAAAGATGAATAACCATTGCTTCTAGTAAACTTTTAGAGAATGTGTAATTAACTTCTTGGCTGTTCAACTTCCTTCTTTTTTTTTTCTTTTTTCCCCAGTAACCTTGTAGTAAGACTTGATTTACTGCCAAGAGCCTTTTATTTCTTAAAATACTTGTTTCTGATATTGTTACTAATTATGGTGATGTATATACATAGTTTTTGTTACTTTTATCATGATGCTTATACACTGACAAATAACGTATTCACTTAAATTTTCTAGCCTGACTTCTTGAGGAGTAAGAATGGATCTCTTGAAAGGAAATGTTTACTATGAATGGTTAATACTTTCTTACCTCATTAATAATTTTTTCTGACATACAAGGGTAGAATTAAACTGTTGTTAGAGGTATGATTGAAAGACTCCCAGCCTTAGTGTAGTTAGCCCTGCTTCTAGCAGCTAGACTACAGCACCACACATTTCTTTTATGGTGAGGTGTGCAGGGAAATTCTCAAGGCCCTTGCTAGACCTGTATATGTCAGCATGTGGGCTTTGCCGAATTGTTGACTGTGCTAGATGTGCCCTGAAAGCTCCGTGCTGCAGTCGCTTCCAGGATAAGGTAACTTTTCCCTTAAAATGAATAATCTCAGTGGAAGTAGTGGAGGGGAACGGTCAGTGCAGTCATTCCCAGAAATCTCTTGGTTTTTGTTCTGACCATCAGGTATTTCTGTCCATCCTTCTTACTGGTGTTATCTTTGATAAAACCAAAACACCCCTACCAATATGGAATTCTATCTTTTGTTCTCTCTGTCCTCAGTAAGCATATGAAGTAGGATGATGACAATCAGTTTGAGCGTAGGGCTGAAGTTAAGTGAAATCTGAGCAGATCTATTAGCTTGTTAGCACCAAGTTCCTTCTCATTTGTACTGCTGTGGAACATACCAGACCCTTGGCTGCCAGCCCAACAAAACTCGCTCTTTTGAGCTTTTTGTTTGCTTTGCTGGGTGAGGTCTACCTGGTGAGTTCTGTTGGCTCATAGAGGGCTCCAGCAAGCTCTATAGGGTTGGGACAAGGCCAGCCATGAAAGGTTGTAAAGAAAACAGGATATCCAGCTGAAATAAAATCACTTTCGTTATTGATCAGATGAGAAACTATGGGCAAATTATATTGTGACACTTGAGTAGTAAGATCTTTTGTTTGCCTCACCGTTGCTAGGACGTGGAGAAAGTAATTTTCTTTGCTGCAGGTTGGCTACAAGAAAAAAATGTTTCAAAAATGTTTCAAAAATTTCCAGAGTTAATAGATATCTATATATTCTGTTACTACACACCATTTCCTCCCCCTTCTACAAGAAAATGGGCAAAACTGAGAACTATTAAGAGACATCTAAAGTTTTGCCAACAGCTGCAGTTGCTTCCACAATGCACATAATGGATTTGTTTTTACAATTATTAATTTTGTACTGTATGTATTGCAAAGGTCTAGTGTAGCCAGATGGACCTTGCCAAATCGTAGGGCTGGCTTCAGGAACTGAAGAAAGAGAGGTTCATCCCCATTTGCCTCAAATTGTGTTGAAAAGGAGGTCAGTGGTAGGTGGGCTGCATTTACAGCTTCCAGGCAGCTGAGCAGCTCAAGTGCCTTCCAGGACAATTTGAGAGTCCATAAATGAAATATTGCACAACAATAACAGTACATAAGCAGAAGTAAAAGGGACCTTTACCTAGGGAGAGAAGTCAGTTGGCAGAGCCATCAAGGAAAGGCACATGGTGTTTTACAAAATTTTCACTTTGCTTAAACTGTGATGATAATAAAGTGATGTGTTTAAATTAGATTCATTATTAACTTGGATGTTGATCTTAATTTGTATTGTGACAAATTAAGCAAGCAAGAGAACTGAAACATGCAGGCAAATTAAGCAATGAGCTGAGCAGTCAGTTTCAGAGTCCTGACATTAATGCATGGAGATGCTTTACTGATTGTTATAAATGAACTATTCCAGGTTTACTTAATACTGTCTTTAAAAGAAAAATATACTGAATTTGCCTTAAAGCCCTTAGCAAATATTTCTATAGTATTTATAACTGTTGTAAGTAATAATAACACAACCTCCCACCCCCATGTCTATCTTTTGCAGGTAATTAGCCAATCAAGAGCTAGATTTAACCCAAGTATCAGCATGATTAAGAAGTGTATTGAAGTTCTGATAGACAAACAGTACATAGAGCGAAGCCAGGCCTCTGCAGACGAGTACAGTTATGTAGCATGATGTCGCTACCCTGCAGGTATGATTGTAAGGAGATCATTGCTGTCACTGTTTGGTGTGTTCCTGTGGGAAGAGGCAGGCCTGTGCCTCCATAATTGGTCACTTGGCAGCCCCTGTTTTTCTGCTGTTTACAACATCACCAGTGCCATGTCATGAGCGTCAATGAAAATGCCTATAGATATTTCAAGCTCATGTCATTATGACATTTCTTAAAACTTTACTAAAAGGATGAGTGAAGTATTGCTGAAATGTGGAAAATTGGTTGGGTACCATGCTTTTTTTTCCCCCCCCCTTTCACGTTTGCAGTTGATGTTTTTTAATGTATCTTAAAGTAAAAAAAAAAACCAACCTAAATATTGTAATATGACAGATAACCTAATAATTGTATCTACATTAAAATGTAAAAAAAAAAAATGACGAACATGATACTGCTGCTTGTCAAATAAAAAAAAATAAAGTTATATAATGTGTCTCGAATGATTGTAGAAATGGATATGGCATTAATGTCTGTAAATATTATTCAGACCTAGAAGAGTTTTGTGTTTGGGTTTTTGGATAACCTCAGAAGTAGATCTGACGTAAGAACAAATGTATAGAAAACTGAATACCAGGTATGTTGTGTTTGATGTGATTATAAAAAAATATTTATGGTTAAGTGCACATCTTGTTTTCTTGAGATGAGGCTAACTTACATTCTTAGTGCCTGAAGGCCTACTCTGTGTCTGTTAATCTCATACTGTAGGGAATACGTTACAAGAGAAAATAAACAGACATTTGAGAGGATTTAAGTAGCGTAGTTCACAAAGCGTTAGGAATTGTTATCTCATGAACATCAAAGATACAATTCAGTGGCTTGTGAAAACACTCTAATAATGGGAAAGAATATAGCAGACTGGTAATTGAAAACTGTTGTTTCCCTAATGCAACACTACATAGATAGATACCTATGATTCTTTCCAGGTAAGCCCATGCTGGTTTTTTCTTGTTTTCCCTCCTAACTCATATGGTTGTTTTTATCCTTTGCTTGTTTTCCTCTGCCCCGACTAGATTTTTAGCTATTTGTGTGGGACAAGAAATCCATGGGCTATTTCATGTCCTGTACTATTTATCAGGGGTGGCATCATGACTGTTCACTCTCACATACGCAGAGTATAATTTTAAAAGACTAACTCTACCACTGGAAATAATTGAGTTTAAGAGCATTAAAAGTGTGAACACACTTGAATCTCTGCTGCGGAAAAGAGCTTCCTTGTGACTATGCCTGCAATTATCATTGGCAGGATAAATATTGTTAACTTTAAATGTTCTATTTTTGCCAAATTTTAATTGTGTGCATAAAAAAATATACATAGATATATATCATTTGCAGTATTTTTTTAGATTGTATGATATTTCATCACCTACTAAAAGTCCACAGATCAAGAATGAATTTTAAAGGAGAAAACCCTTTGAGGGGAGCTTTTTCCTTTTCCTTTTTTTTCTTTTGTTTTTCTTGTTTTTCTAGTTCTTCACTATATGAAAGGTTTCTCTACTGATTGTTGCTGTCTCTTATTTCTTAAGAGTGGCATCACGTTCATATGTCGTCTGGAGGGTACAGTAAACTTTCCATAGTTGACTAGGAAATGAGTTTTCCTTGTGTGGATTTTGCTGAGGGTGAGTAAAGGGCAATAAACAATGAGGGGCACTAAACACTTCTATATTTATGGTTTTTTATCCCACTACACTAAGATCTAGGGTTTTTTAAAATGTATTTATGTCTTAAGAAGTGATTTATTTTTTCTTTTAACGGATTGTAATCTGGTACAGTAAGTTGTTGTCTAAAGTGGTAGTTTGGAGCTGAGTGTGTGTGTTGGGAGACAGCACAGGGGCTTATAGTGTCACTAAGTGTAGTAACCAGGAGACACATTAGCATAGCTTTTGACTGGAGTGACTTTTAATCTATTTTAGTGTGAAACATTTCTGTGCTTTATAAAAATTCATTACTTCTTATGACAAGAAATAGAATAGAGGAATATTTTATGCCATAACAGAAAAAAAAAATTGCCTGAACGTTGAATCATCAGATCCTTTCTCCAGAAAACAAACCAACAGTGACACCAGAGCTTCTGGAAACAAATGTGTTTTATCTTGTAACTTGTGTATAAGTCAAGAGATTTTAAGTTTGTTTCTTCATAAAAGGGTTAATAAAGTTTTATTTAAATACAGCTTGCAGTAGCAGAATTTTAAGACTGAGTTTGAAAAAGCCTTAACTACTGTATTTTCAGAATCACTTCATAGACAAAACAAAAACTTTGCTGTTCTAGCCCAAACGTGTAAAGTTTTAGCATTACCTTATCTCTGAATTTTTGCATACCTAAAACATCAAAAGTAATATTTTGGTTTTTAGATAAGCATGCTGCTGAGTTGAGACATGTTTAGTGAGTTAAAAACATTCATATATTTCAGCGCAGTTGGCATCCCCAGACAATGTCTTTCATAATTATGCACAAACTCGGTCTTTCCAGCGCCGCTTGGGAAACATGGCTACAGCTGGGAGAGATTTTTGAATTCTAATTTATAACTCACACCTTCCCCCTAAGGGAGAAAGTAGCGCGAAGATGCGGCCCTCTGTAGCTGGCTTAGGTCACTGAAGTCATTGCTGGCACACGGTGCTACAGCCTGGCAGCTCAGGACAGCTGACAAGTGTCATTTCACGATACAAAGTGCAGGTAGGTATTAACAGGGGGAGGCAAATTATAAAAAGAGATGCCATGTGCTTTCACTAGAAGGAACTGGTATAATCATACAGATTTTTTTTTTTATTTGTTATAACCCTGTTAACATGTATGACCTGCTAGTTTAGTGGAAGCCATACAGCGGAGTCTGGAAACATGATTTCACGTATCTCATACATTTCTAATATCAAATTGATAATTCTTATGTTTTAGTTTGTCTTCAGATTGTTTGTCTTACTCTAGGAAAGAAAAATATGTACCTGTATTTCAGTGTATTTGTACATACAAGGCTGATGAAGTTATGAGAGGTACTTAGATCACCACAACATGAGAAAACAGTTTTCAAAGTGGAGATTATTATTACTTTTTAAGAACCTTTTCAATGAATACATCATTTTTCCAAATAAGAGGCAGAGTACAGAAATCAGTCAAAGGATAAACACATTTTTTTAAGCTGGTATCTTTCATCTATGCTTAGAAAGCCATTTCTTATCCTTAAATTTATTTTTAAAAGCAGATCTTACAACATAGTATCGAATCTTGTGCAGACTAAATAATTTGTACCGTAAGGCAAATACGTTAGGACTGTCCATGCTTTACACATACGGTAAATACCTAGAGTTTAATTCATTTAAGGTATTATGATCTATGAAAACATATTCTCCAGAAACCATTGTTTTGCACTGAGTGTTTTTTCTTATTACAAATCTGAAGTTATCCTTACTTCCTTACGGTAAGTTGTGCTGCACTTCCTAGCTGATAACAACAAGAGTTTTTGCAAGTTTCCAGGCAAAAGAGGAAGGATCAAAACATCATTTGTGTATAATAATTTTACAACAATGCAAGACTTTGCTAAACACAAGTAAGTGTGCGTGTGTGGTTTTAAAAGGGGGAGGGTGAACAAATAAAGATAGAAAAAGTAACCAGACGCGTAGCTTGGATGTGCATTTCTTCTTGTCTCTCCGTTCTGTGAAGTTCACAATTGCATCAAATAAGGGAAGAAAATAACAACCAGCAGAAGGAAAGAGGATGATGAAGCTGGTCGGTTGGCTTCCCTTTTGGAAGCATCAGAGTTGTATTTTTGTGTTCTTTATCTTTGAATACTTTAAACACACATATGGTAATTAACAGGATTGCTCTTTAGTTCAGCATTGTCACGCGTTTGAGGAAGAAGAGGGCTAGAGTATTCAAAGCAACAACGTATTTGACACAGCCACATCAGCTGTCCCAGGAGCACGCAGCTGGAAGACCTGAAAGCTCCCTTAGTCTCCCAAGTAAGTCCAGTCTTCATTTGTAGTGAAGGACTCTCCTACGCCCCAGAAGGAGTACACAGCAAGTCAAAAGGTACTTTACTCACTTCTAAAACAGTTCTAGTAGTTTAGAGAGTTCCTTCCACGATTCATTTCCACACCCTTCTTATGACCCTTGTGGCTGAAGGCTACCAACAGTGATCTAAGCAGAACTCAAATGCTCTCTTGGTTGGTTGCTTTGACTGGAGTAATGAAGAGCTTGCATTAATGCTGTCCTAAGTTCATCCTGCTCAGCTGGGGAGGGGAACGGGTGTGTGCGTTACTAGTCTATTACCATATCAAGTAAAAACTTGAGCCACTGATGAACTTGCTGAACTTGCTGAATATGAACTCTTTCTAGAGCTTCTGCACTACCCAGAAATCTCCTCTGGTATTTTATACCAAGGAGGACAATATTAACTTTCTGTGTCCTTTTGTCCACTCTTCCACTGAGATAAATAAAATCTTAACCCCGGGGTTTGTATAAATAGTGCTCTCCTAATTTTCTCTGATGTAGTGTTATATACCAGAAACAGGCAATGATGGGACTACAGAAAGTAAAGCAGGATGGACGAAGCACTTCCCAGTCAATGGCTGTATAGCCAGAGCATCACTTCTTTCATTCTGCTTATCCAACCCAGTGTTTGATACCTGAATGGTTACAGGAGCAATGGCTACCTAAGGAGATTGATTAGGTGTGTTTTCATCTGAAAAAGGCCTTGTTTTGGCATAATCATTGTATGGTAAATGCTGGTGTTACCACCCTTTGGTGGAAGCTGGTGGTTCTCATGGACGTTAGACTTTTTTTCCAGCAACTGTGGATAGTAGTGCTGCAGTTGCCAACAGTTATTAAAGAGGAGTGGTTTGAGGACAGTTTTGAAACTCGGCAGATTGTGGCTGCCTGTCTTTGAGTGTTGATTATGTCATCTGTAACTTACTAGGTATGTATGATAAAAAGGGTAACACTTCTAGGGTAGTTTTTCCCATTGTGTTGAACAGTTTTCATAAGATGTAATTGGCCTGTTTTCTTAAAATCTCTGTGCATGTGTTCATTTTCCATTCTCCTTTCCAGCCAGCACCTTGATAGAATTTATGGTCATCAAAGCTTGAATTTAAGAGATTAAGGAAAAATAATCTGAAACTCATGAAACTCTTACCTGCTTCCTGAAGCTTTTTGTATATTTTTTCACTGCAATATTCAAGGGAGTAAAAACAATAAATTGGGACAAGGGATCTGTAGCTTATTCATGAAGCTGTTCCAGTGCTGGGGCAGTGGGTTCCAGGTGGTGGGGTGGCACAGTGAAGGTGATCGGCTGCTCTCAGGGCAGGAGGAAAGGAGCAGCGGCCAGAATTCTCCATCCAAACTCCATCCTCTGTGTTTATTGCTGCCCATAATAGACTTAAGTGGTAGCTAGTAATCTAGTTATTGGTAATGAATGAGTATGTGAACATTTAAGCTTAGGGTCCATCTCACAACTGTGGCCTCAGAAAGACTTGAAAATTGGGCTTTCAGGACTACTGTTTTGGATGTGCGTGTGTTCTGCCCTGCTCCCATCTGCAGCCGTGACAGTGAGTCGTGTGAATCTCACCTGTAGGCTCATCCCAGTGATTCCAGATGAAATTCTCTCTTCCTTCCCCCGAGTGGGTTTTCTGCTGCCCCATGTTTTCGTGTACCCGTAGTGGTGTATCTAAGCCTGGCTGCAGCCACAAATTGAAGGGAATAGATGTACACCCACAAAAAGTGTGCTGCTTAAACTCTGAGTCACAGCTGTGAATCAGAGATGTGCCCATTGCAGCTGGTGAAAGAGATTTGGGAAGATGTAACACTCCTGTTGGGAACAACAGCAGTCTCATTTTGGGCTAAGGAAAGCTTCCATCTGCACGAAAGTAGACTCCAGCCTTAAGAAACTATCCATTGAGAAGGCACCATAAATTAATACCTGGCAGCCATTTATTTATTTATTTGTAGTGACATGATTTGGTGGTGGTTTTTGTCATTGTTGGATTGATGGTTGGACTCAATCTGAAGGGTCCCTTCCAACCTAGGCAATTCTATGATCCTACAATTTTTGAGTAATGAAGAAATTACACCATTTTGCTCCTCAGCCCTCTTTTCTCAAGGCAGTAGCCTCACCTGTTTCGGATGCCTCCCCCCACCTTTCAGAGCACTGGACATCTAATTTTTAAAAAAAAACCATGTATTTTAAAAGATGTGTATTGTTTGACAGATGGGATGGAAGAGAACTGAAGCTTGTGTCACTGAGCGAGGCTGGTATCAGCTTAGTGGAAAGGGGCAAGTGGGGACACACATTCAGGTCCTGAGGGACAGCCTGGCTGGCAGTCAGGGCAGAAGAGTGTGGGGTTTTGCATGTGGACTGACAGACCCTCTTTATTCTTTCCCACACCCAGGCACGGCCTTTGAAATGCAGAGCTGGAATATCTGCCTGCTGACAGGCAGAGCTGGAATATCTGCTCCTGCCCTTCCTGGTGCAGCTCCCGCTGAGGCGTAAGGGCTCCGTGTCTGGACAAGCCTTGCTTTGCCAACCCCTTCGCAGGGGAAGGCCGCACCGTCGCCCGCTCGCAGGGGAGGAGGCGGTGTGTGGGGTGGGAGGCTCCCCACGCTGTGAGAGCCGGGCATGGCTGTGGGGGCTTAGAGGTGGCAAAGAAGAGGGTCAGCTGCGTGGGCTTACTTCTAGGCCATAAAATATCTACAAAAACACCAAGAAGCATGGGATAAAGTTCTTAATAGTGTGTTATCTGGGGTGGCTCAGGAAACTGGAGGTTGTATGGGTCATCTGCAATGACAAAAATGAAAATATGACAGGTGAAATAGCTGCTTTATGCATAGGTTTGCTTTTTCTTTTTTCTTTTCCTCCTGGCTTGTAAGCCCTTTTGTAAAATAAAATACAAACTTTGGAAAAGCAGATCTTCAAGAAGTTTTTGGAGGGTTTTGTGGGAAGTGTTTTAAGTCACGCTTCCCGCTGGTGCAGACTTTGGGCTTTTTGCATCTTCCAGAATTTCCTTCCACACTCTCTGAAACGCCCATGGTGCTGGGTCACGCCTGTGGCAGGGGTTGGTTGGCTGAGCCCCCAGCACAGGGAAGTTATTTCTCTTTGCAGGGACTGTTCTTGCCACGTACATACCTTCTGACTGCATCAAGCTCTTCTTTCTTGCTCCATACTGTTAGGCATTGTTACCTGGCTAGTGTGTTTTGTATGTGGCAATCATATACAAAAGTGCCATATGTCTAGGTCCTTAAAAGTTTTTTTTTGAAAATCTGTGCTTGTGAAGGTATGTCACAAGTTTCTCTCTCAATGTCTGCTTCTCTAGAAGCAGTTTGGCCTGCTTTTCCTTAGCATGGGATTTTGTTACTGTCGTTCTCATGAGAGCTCTGGGATACTTACACCCAGTTTCTGGGTTTCTTCACAAGATTGCCATTGGTCCGGGCTGTTTTTAGCACCAATTATAAAACTAAAAATCACATTAAATCCTGTCCACGCAGACTAGAGTTTTGATACCGCTCCCACAGAGCACTGAAAACCGTCAAATTAGTGCTTCACGTGCTGGGGAGTAATGTTTTGAAATAATGTTTTGTTATCCTTATAAATGCTTTGGGGGTTATTTTGTTCGGTTTTATGTGTGTGTAAAATGCTTGTGAAAACCTTCACTTGGCTTCGTACTAGTCAGAGTACGGACAACAGATTCAAACTCTCTTTCAAGCCATCATCTGCAGTGGTGGAGGAAGCAGCTGTGACAGGATATCATCGTATTCGTCCTCTGCTGGAGGCTACAGAGACTCTCAGAGATTTTTCAAGTAGTTGTGTTCAAGAACAACTGCTCTGAAATCACTGTTGAAGTTGCAGCATCAAAAGGAGAGATCCTTCCACTGCTTCGGTTTCACACAACGGGATTGTTAATTTCTTTGCTCAGCAGCATCGTGGGCTGATTGGGAAGGGGTGGGGAGGGTGGCAGAAAGCTATCGAATGTGCTGTTGTCGTCAGCGGGTGTTTCTCGTCTTCCCTGAAGCCACCCCGGTTCCCCTGCTGGCTCTGCAGCACCGTTACTCTTGTGATTTCATGTGGTGGAAATGTGGGTGCTTTCCTTAAAATGTGGCGGTGTGGCAGACTCTCTGCTGTTGTTAGAGACTTTCTAGCCCGAGTGACTGTGACAATACATTCCTCTGAAAAGGCCAAACACTGGGAAGATAAATACGAGGAAATTAAAGCATATTGCCTCTCCTTTGTTAGCAGAAAAGTATATGGGGGGTGTGAGGCTGTTCTTGGGGCTCCACTGCAGCCTTCTGCCAGCAGAGGTAGCTGCGGCCGCTGAACTGGGCAGCGCTGGCTGTTTCCTCCCTGCCCTTGCCAGGTCCCCTCTGGCTGGCTCCAGCCGTCTCTTCTTAAGAATATCGTGTATTTTAGGAGAGGGAATACCCTCCACTGTGGAGCAGCATTTAGCAAGGTGAGTTATCTGTGGGGTCCAGCAAGAACAGGGGAGCTTAGAGTGCACAGGAGCACAGGACATAAAGGAACAGAATGAAACGTGTGTAGGTGCTTGGGAAGAGAGGGGCCAGCTGGTGCCATGTTCTTATGATTTTGGGCATGGGATTGAAAATTAGGACCCTGCTGGGATGCTTTTCTGTTGACACAGCTGCAACCTTTTAGCAAATTTGGGTGGGGGGTAAAAAGGAGAAGATGTTTTTCATCTCGAACAAATGCCTTCACTGAGTAAGGATTCCATGTTTTGCAGAAAGAGGTACCTTGCTTTTCCCCTAGAATCCTTCTGGGTGGAGATGACCGTCGTTCTTGTAGGAAGAGGAGGCTTGGGGAGCACTGCAGCTTTTGAACAGTTTTAATCATTCTCTTGCCAAGACCAAGAGGGAGGGAGGAGGACTGAGGAACAAGGCGGGTATGAAGCTCTTCACAGCCATAATCGCTGCTACAGTGGAAGGGCTCTGGAAAGGTGGGTAAAGAAGCAGCTTGAAGGTGTATGAAATAGAGGAATAGACAGATGCAGAGCTAGCAGTGCAGGAGGCTTGCTGTGGTTTGATGTGTGGTGCACCAGTTTTGTCTAGGGTGGGAGAAAACCCTAACCAACACTTCTTCAGCTGGGCAGCTTGTAAGCACAAGTACAGGTAACAAATTAAAAACTTCATGTTTGATTCTCTGCAATTTACTACTCTCTTAGTATCCTCTCTCCTTGAGTTCCCATCAGCTGCTTCCTCGACCCCAAACTTCCTTTGAGTTTTGTGTGGAGTGTCTGATGGTGCAAGTTTTTAAAGCCCTGTTAAAAACAAAAGGCTCCTGAGTTTTGAATGCTGCAGGTAAATTGAAATGTGGGATCTAAGCTTGATTTGGGGAAGAAGCTAGAAATAGGGAAAGCAATGAAAGTTCCAGGTGCAGATACCAAACTTTATTTCCAAACTTCTTGAAATGGGTTAGCAGTGCTGTATGGGAGTCCTGAGTGGGCAGGAGAGAATGGGAGAAGCCCCAAGGCAGAGGAATAGACTGGGAATGGAGCCAGGGAATCTATACCTGGCTTTGCATTTCAAACAGGCTACAATTAATCCTCATGGGGAGGGGAAGATGTGACAGTAGAAAACAGATACCATAAATCCTGTCCTTAGGAGGCTAGTGCTGCACTGCTTAATGTCTTCTTACCGTTTTGAGGTTCCTGTCTGAAAGCTGTTTATTTTTTTGTTTAAGGTCTTTATCGGTTTGGGGTTTTATTCCTATTTTTGTGGCAGATGCAAATATTAAGAAAGAATTTTTGGATGTCTGGATCTAGTAATCTGGTTGGAATACACAGGATAACATGGTGGTGAGAAAATTCAATGGTTTTAACCATTTGTGCGACAGAATACTTCTTTTCATAGATTTGTCTGCATTTTCTACACACCAGCTGAAGTAGCTTTCAGCATTTTGAATGTAAGCATGGCAACGCGTATTTACCAATATCTACACAAAATCAGCTTAGGTACCGGATTCCTGCTTCTGTGAAGGAGGGGATTGAATCCAGTTGGTTAGGCAATGTGGGTCTTTGGGGGCATTGTCAGCCTTTTATGTGTAAGGTTCATGTAGAACATCAGCTTTATATTTTGCAAGCTTCTTTTGTGTTTGCTAAGCAGAGGAAATAAGATGTTAATGCTGTCTGATAATATCTGAGTTCATGGAACATTAATCCTTGAGATCTGAAGTAGAAAATAAGAGTTACATCTTTTGAAATTAAATAAAATATAAAACCCATTTAGTCGAGATGCTTGTTTTTCAAACTTAATAAAAAAAATCTGTTTCTTTAAAACATTCAAGAGTGTAATCCCACTTGACTAAAGTTTCAGATATTGCTGAGAAGTTCTGGAGTTGCCTGTGGCCAGTTAATTATCCTTTTTTTTTTTTTTTTTAAGGTAAAAGTAATTACCGTGTCAGAACACTTACAAGTTAGACTGTGGATTGCCCTTTCCTTTAACCTTTTAATTCTACTTGGATTTTGTACTTTTTCACCATTATTGTGCATGAATGAGATCCAAAATCTGGAGTCTGTTCTGATTGAGGTCAAAACCACATGTGTTCATTTGCCTTCCCTGAAAAGCAGTTTTAAAAAAGATATCATATATATAGATGCTAAGTACTTTCTAGTAAACTGCCCTCAGCATGATGCAGTAAACTTAGTAGGATGTACTTTATACCCATCCTGTGGAAGCTGGTATACTGTGCTGAGGGGAATTTAAGGTACGTAGAGTCACAGAACAGAAGAACAGAACCATTTTGTTTGGAAGAGACCTTTAAGATCATCGAGTCCAACCATAAACCTGACACTGTCAAGTTAGCACTAAACCGTGTCCCTAAATACTATATCTACGTGTCTTTTAACTACTACCTGGGATGGTGGCTCCACCACTTCCTGGGCAGCCTATTCCAGTGCTTGACAAACCTTTTGGTGAAGAAAGTTTTTCTAGTATCTAATCTGAACCTCCCCTGGTGGAACTTGAGGCCATTCCTCTTGTCCTATCGCCTGTGACTTGGGAGAAGAGACTGACTCCCACCTTGCTACAACCTCCTTTCAGGTAGTAGTAGAGACCAATATGGTCTCCATGACTGCAGAAGGAGAACCAAGAAGGGATCTGGCTTGGTGGGCTGGTCACTCATGTACAAGTAGGGAAGCCTGAATGCACGCTTTGGTTCCCAGATGATCTTTTGCTCCATTTTAAACAGTCCTTGAAGAAATCATAGAACCCTTTATGTTGGAAAAGACATTTGAGTCCAACTGTAAACTCAATACTGTCAAGTCCACCACTAAAGCCCAGGCACATGCTGTGGAACTAAGCAATTTTGTGTACGCACCATGGTGGGCAGTGCTGTGGATCTGGAGAAACGTAGAGACACGTTTGGGAGCAGAAGCCAAGACTTGCCCCAAGGCGCCAAGAAATAAGAGCATGCTTTCTTTCTAGCCTTGTGGAGGCCTGAGTTCCTTTGTGCTCAGCAGCGTGGGGAGTGAAGAGGGCTTGCTCCCAGATGAACCTTTAGCCTAGTGTCCCTGAAAGGCTGCTTTGAATTACCTCAGGCTCAGCGTGGTGAACTGAGCCTCAGTCATCTTCTTCCTGGGTGCATGCTCTAACCACCAGGCTATTAAATAAATGGAGTAGGTAAGAAGGTTTCTGCCTGCATTTTGGCTTTATTTTAAAAGAAAGTGTCTGCCACCAGTGCATTTTGTAGGGCGCCTAGTCCTGTGTGTTCTGAAAATAGGGGACTTGAGCAGATTGTGGAGCCTGCTCAAGCTGCAGTGCTGAGCTGTTCAGCCCTGCTGAGACTGAGGCAGATGAGACGCCACCAGAACATCAGAAAATAAAAAAAAATTAAGGTGCCTCTGTGTACAAACTTTCAGGATCACAATTTTTGTCACTATTTGATTTAGCTTGATGATAAGGCACGATATTTTAATTTTAAATAAATCTTGGCCTAATACAATCACTCCCCATCTCTGATTAAGCAGAGATTTTGTTTGTTTGTTTTCGTTTTTTGATAACAGGCGGCAAAGGTCTTGAACAAATTTTCATGGGCAACCTCCCCAGTTGGATTAGTGCCCTCATTCAGTCAGCGGGTGCAAAATACAAACCCTGGGCAGAACTAAACTACAAAGCGGAGGAGATTTTGACAATGCTAAATAGAGTGAAAGCATGGGGGGAAGAATATCAGAAATCCTTTTATATGATTATTAAAACCACACACGCGTGAAACTAGTCGTAGGCTGTGGTGACACGGGGAGCTGGCAAGAGGACAGCCCATTCTAGCTGGATGCTTTGTTTGATACTAGTTGGAAGCTGTAATGAAGCAAATAGTTCAGGACTCCTTGTAGGTCTCTGGGTGTGAGCTGGCCATGAATGTGTTGGCCACTTTCTCCTTCCATGGCACTGCTGGCCCCAGCTACCTGGGGGCTCCTCACACTGCCCCTCTCTAGTCACACGTTCTCTCTTTTCTCACTTCACGTTCATGAGAAGAAACTTCATGCTCATCTCTTCTTCGCAACCTTCATCTGCTGAACTTCTCAGCCTTTCCACCCAAATGCACTTTTCCATCTACAGTTGTATCCAGGTGTCTGCTTCGGATTCTGCTGAATTATACCATAGAATCATAGAACTGTTAGAGTTGTAAGGGACCTTAAAGATCATGGAGTTCCAACCCCCCTGCCTTGGGCAGAGACACCTCCCACTAGACCAGGTTGCTCAAAGCCTCATCTGGCCTGGCCTTAAACACTTCCAGGGATGGGGCATCCACAACCTCCCTTGGCAACTCGTTCCAGTGCCTCACCACCCTCACAGGAAAGAATTTCTTTATGGTATCTAATCTAGATCTCCTCTCTTCTAATTTAAAGCTGTAAAGCTGTTACCCCTTGTCCTGTCACTACACTTCCTGACAAAGAGTCCCTCTCCAGCTCTTCTGTAGGTTCCCTTCAGATACTGGAAGGCTGCTATAAGATCTCCCTGGAGCCTTATCTACTCAAGGCTGAACAAACCCAGCTCTCTCAGCCTGTCTTCATAGGAGAGGTGTTCCATCCTTCTGATTATCTTCGTGGCCCTCTGCTGGACTCGTTCCAACAGTTCCACATCCTTTCTATGTTGAGGACTCCAGAGCTGGACACAGTACTGCAGGTGGGGTATCACAAGCGCAGAGCAGAGGTGCAATCTTGTGCACCTTGTTTGCTTGCGCTGGTACGTACATCCACTCGAGTCTAGTCTATGCTAGCATTAATGCAGGCTTTTAGAAATAGGTGGAAAAAAAAATCTTAAGGAGAGCAACCTCACCTTCTGGCTTCTTTCTCGAGCAGCCATTCAATGGCACCTGCATCCTTCTTCAGTAAAGTGATAACATTAATAACAGTGGGTTCCCCCAGTAGGAGACTTGATTGTTGAAGTTATATGATGCACAATTTATATTTCAGGCTGTTACAATTAGTGTTAATTTCCTTTCCACTGCCATGTATGGAATCTTACAGGTGAGGAATGACTTTAATTATGGGTGAGTTGCATCTAGTTCATGGGGCTGAGGGCAGTGATTATACTCAGAAGACATAATGAAATAAACATGCATAAAATTGCATGAGAAAATGAAAACCTGTGTAAAGGAAAAGCTGAGAGAGCAAACTGAAAGGCAGACTGAATACCATTAGATTTGCCAGGCTAGGTTCATACGCATTCTCTTCCCCAAAAGGAAACACTAAGTAGATGAGAGAATTTGGCCTACAGGCTTTAATCCAAAAATTTATTAGGTAAATCACAAAGATGTGATAAGAAAAAATGTACCAGATGCTGCAATATGAATGACTTTGCTCTACCAGATACTTACTTGGTGGCAACTCCTGAGTGTCTTTACTCCTCAGGATGTTTCTATTTGCAGAAAGAAGCCATGGTGGCTGCCCTAGCAGCTGGAGAAGGTGGCAAAGAGTCAGGCTTGGTGTCTAGCATTGACTGCTGGTGTGCAAAAAAAATCCAGAAAACAAGTATGTTGGATTTTGCTGAATATGAAGATTCCATGGTGGTACCGAACCCATCCTGTTTCTGGAGCTACTGGTAAGATGACATTGAGGTGAGCAGGAACTCTCCACCTGGTGTAGGTGCTGGTAGGATTTCCTCTCAGTCCTGCAACCTTGGCTGGAAGGCTGGGTGAGATTAAAGGAACTTGTAGCTGAATGTGAGGAAAATCTTTCTTACTGTGGTTTCTAACAAAATATGTACCAGTGTCCCAACGTTTTGAGGTACTTAACACTAGAATGTAACAAACAATGAAAAATACAACTCAGAGAAGCTTTTGGGAAGCATAAAGTTCAGTGTACTAGAAGACCTCTACTATTTCTTTTGACTGAGGTGTTGGGAGAGAACATCAACAGAGCTCTGAGGAGCTTTGTTCTTTGATCTTTACTGAAATTAAATACAACGAGATGAAAAAGAAACTGGATTGTTTTAAATAAAATTACACTAGTTTCTGTCTCTCTAAATGAGCTGCAGAATAGTTGCAATTGTTTTATGGCACTCTATTTTCTAAATCTCTGTTGAAAGCAAAGGCTTTCTTTAATGCTTGTTTTATTGAGCAGGCAGTTTACAATCATTAGCAGTTTTTCATTTAATAACAAACTTTGAAACACAAGGTATAGGAATTGTTAACATTTGTATTTGTTCAATTATTGTTTCCTTTTGTCTGGATAAAGTTTCCATTATTTCAGCAGCACACATAATGCTTTTTTGATGTTATGAGATGTCTAACTTTAGAAGTCTATGGGGCAAATGTTTACACCTGAGCTACTCATCTTCTGTTCTTGTAGAGTCAGTAGCAAAAAGCCTGTCCTCTGTGGTTTCCTCTGAGCTGTTCTGGCCCCTCTAGGAGAAGTGCTCCAGAGATGCTATTGACTCTATTGACTGAATCTCTGCCAACTGTGAGAGCAATTTTGAGTGATGAGATTACTCTTACGTACACGAAGCCTGTGCCTGTGTTAGGGGCTTGGCTGTAAGGAATGCCACGAGGGGGAACGAAAGCCGGGCCCAGCACTTCACAGGAAAAGACCTTACAATTTCTCTGTCCTGAATTCAGGAACATTTAGGGCTTGAACAAAACCTAGGAGCCACTGTGGGAAATCAGTGACTCGGGATGCTGTATGAAGAGGGTGGTTATTGCGGTTGACTTAGGTTAGGGAGGCTGGATGTGTAGGAAGAGAACAGTGAGCAGACAGACGGAATCTCTTCCTCCCAGGGCTAGAATCAGTAATCCTTTGTGCAGCTCAGGCTAGTGGTGCCTCCCTCACTGCAAGATAAAGCTCTGTTCTTTGAGCTAATGGAATAATGCAATTAGGATGAAGCAGTACTGATAAACTCTTATCCTTTGAAGAGCCGGCTGTTAAAAAAGTGACACCCGCTGTGCCAGGAACAGTGTAGCCACGCTTGGATGGTCTGCCTGACCAAGCTTGGCTGCGCTGGGGGGCCACTGTATCGTACCATGGGGAGGAGTTTTGCAGACAGAAATTAGGGAAGAGGTGGGAGCAGAGGAGAGCATGATAAATGTCACAACTGAGCATGGTATCAAAATGACAAGTAGGGATTACATTCACTGCATCTTTTCATACAGCAATGATTGGACATCAACTGAAGCTAGCAAGAGTCAGACTAAAACCAATAAATAATAAAATGAAGTGGGTTTTCACAGAATGGGTAATTGAGTCTTTAGACTGTTGTGACTGCTAAAAGTGGACACGTTCATGAAATCTGTTAAGAGCTACTAATACCAAAGAGGCCACATCCAGCCCAAGAAGCCCCTGAAAATGGCTGGAGATAAGGAGAATATTGGCAGAAGTACATGTTCTTGCACTGTTCTTATACTCTGATCTGGACTAATGCTTAAAGATAAAAGATACTGGGTCAGAGGCAGTTAGTGCTGACTTTTGCAACCGCTCTTAAGTGTCCTTTCACCTCCAGAAAACCATTTAATCTTCCTTAAGTTGGTACCTTTTTTCCCAGAACAAACTTGCCTGTTCCTCATAGGATAAAACCATGTTTTCTTTTCCTGTCGTGTTATAATAATGATTTGGTTTTTTGGCTTTTCTCATATTTATTTTTAAAATGAGATATTCATCTCACGGGAACAAAACTCATGAAAAAACCCCCAACTTTATTTGTGCCAAAGCACTTCTGGGAGATCTGTTTTTCTACTTTAGAAGATGCAAACGTAAATTTAACTTGCTGAGGTCAGACTTTCATCCTGCTTTCCAAAATAAGCTACAAAACTGTTTCTGTTTCTTTTTAAATTATTTAAAATGATCTTGGAAGACTTTCGGTATTTATAATTATAAGTTTGTCCTAAAAGCTGATGAACAGCAACTCCAAGAGTGCACTGGCATGAACTATCATGCCTTGAATTAATGGCACAAAACATGCAGGACTTTCATTGTGAACAGTGCAAAGAATGACAATGGGTATAATAAATTCAAGAGATATTTTATTTTTAGTTGTTAATTTAAGACAATAGGAAAATAGTTGGAAGAATACATTTAACGTTCCTTGGTTTTCTGAGTTATTCTTTTTTTTTTAACCCTCGGGTGACATGTGAGTTGTCATTAATCATGAAGAAGCACGGATAGATAAAGATGGAAAGTAAACAAAGGTGCTTTGCTTTTATGATCAGCATCTCTGTATCTAGAGCTGCTGATACAGGGGCTGATGCAAATCTGCCATGGGTATAGGATCTAATTAGGAAAGTTGTTACCTAGAGGCACTTCTTACTTTTCTGTTCCCCATTGGAAGGGAAGTTCACTTGTACTGTGCACTTTATCTGCTCTGAACAGAGCAACTCTATTTCTCTCTCCCTTTTATATCAACCTGGATTAATGACCATGAGGCAAGATCCTGATGCCCAAGTGACCAGCTGTGTGTCTGACAAAAGCAACGTGAGCATCAACAGCCTTCAGCTTTCTCTCCTGCTTACTGGGACTCCTGTTGCTATCTCTGATGAGGAACGCAGCAGGATGGAGCAGAGAGATGGCTGTTGGCTCACGGCAAGTGAGGGCTGTTGGCACGGCTAAAGCACACTGCCCAGGCTGAAGGAAGAGTCTATCAAATCAGTATAATTAATCTGCTTCCACTATGGGAAGAGCTGAGTTGGAAGACCTGTTTTTAGTATTTCTGAATATGTCGTGTAATTGTAATTACACAACTGCAATTGCATAAGCATCTCCAACTGCCTCAAAAGCAAACTGTTTCTGAATGTTCAGATTTAAACCCACGTTACAGAGATGTTGGGTGGTCACAGAAAGCACTGCAGTCCCTGGGATGTATATTTTAGACATGCAAATGCTCTACAAAGTGCACAATTCGTTGACAAGTGAGATGCTCAGAATCTCTGCTCGGGAATCTAAAAATTAGCATGCTCTCAGCAGTTTGGGCCTTCATCTTCCTCTGCTTCACGTGTTTACTGTGAAATGGGATCATGGTATCGGCTCAATTCAGGGTTATAGAGAGGCTGCAGTAAAATCTTCATTAAAATTTGCATAAATAAATGGCTAATATTGCACCTGCTGCAAAGGCTGGGTGCTGCACTGTAAGTAAGGCTTGGCACTATGCAGTGAATATCTCTTTAGTGAGTCCATGTGCACTCAATGCAGCAGGAATCCTGCGACAAGAGAACCATGTTGTGCAATCTCAGCCTTTGTCTTTTATTTTTCTTGTGGTGGTGCAGCTACGTTTTCTCTTCTCTGTTGCCTTTACAGAATGTAGACCGGACAGGCATTTGAAAATGGCACCTTGAAAAAGGCACCGTCTTTCCTGTGGGCATACATATGCAGGGGGCTTTGCCCAGTGAAACTGTTAGGGATTTTAAATACTTTTAAATACCTCTTTAATGTGAATGATGGAGCTCATAGCATTGCAATGGTAACACATTGCTTTTAGCAGCAAGGGGGGCTGTATAAATGCTTAGGCAGCATAAGTATGATCCAAATTGGAAAGAAATAAACTACAAAAAGCCAACCCAAACATACATTTGTTATGAGATAAAAATTGTCTTTGAAGACTGCCATGAGCCTATGTCCTCGGCAGCAGGTACTATCAGTGATAACAAATACCTTGAGAAATTACCCGCTATGTAAGAGTTCAGAAAAGTGTACGTGCTAAACTCTGTTATATTATTACCTGCTAGCACTTTTCTGTGCATACTCCCACAGGTAATGTTATATTACTCAGTCTGAAAGTCAGGGAAGGAGCAGCAAATTCATCTGCAAAGGCAAAACGCTGTCCTGGACAGCAAGTGTCTGTTTCTTTCTTTCCTGCTGGAGAACAATTTCTGCCTGGTGAGAAGTAGATCCCAAAATTAGCAGTGAATGTGTAGGGTGAGCTGATTAAAATATTCAGACTAAAATGCCTTCAGTGTGATGGCAGAAAGCCAAGGTGAGAATTGAGGCCAGCCCCTGCCATGCTGCACTGGCCTGTACTGCAGGAGTACCAGCCTGCCCCAAGAGGAACCTGCTGCGGAGAACCAAGAGCTGCTTCCAGCCCTGCTGCTACTCCAGTGTCCTCCCAGCAGGAATACAGAGCCCCCAGATGAGAAGGGGTAAGAAGTTTATGCAGGTTGTAGCTCCAAATCTGCTAAAAATAGACACGAGGCATAGTTCTTAAGTCAGCTGAATGTGTGGCTGAAAGAATTGGTTTTCAATTAATCCAAATTTTTGAAGAAGAGTAAAAAAAAAAAAATAATAACAACATCACAGAATCATATGGGGTTGGAAGGGACCTCTAGAGATCATCTAGTCCAACCCCCCTGCCAAAGCAGGTCCTCCTAGAACAGGTTGCACAGGAACTTGGCCAGGTGAGTTTTGAATGTTTCCAGAGACGGACTCTCCACCACCTCTCTGGGGAGCCTGTTCCAGCGCCCTGCCGCCCTCAAAATTAAGAAGTTCCTCCCCGTGTTTAGATGGAACTTCTTATGAACAAGTTTCTGCCCGTTTCCTCTTGTCCTCTCACTGGGCACCACTGAAAAAAGACTGGCCCCTTCCACTTGATGTCCACATTTTAAGTATTTATACATGTTGATCAGATCCCCCCTCAGCCTTGTCCTCTCCAGTCTAAAAAGACAAATCCCTCAGCCTTTCCTCATAAGAGAGATGCTCCAGGTCCCTAATAATCTTTGTGGTCCTCTGCTGGACCCTCTCCAGCAGTGCCTTGTCCTTCTTGAACTGGGGAGCCCAGAACTTCACATGATGCTCCAGATGGGACCTCTCCAGGGCAGAGTAGAGGGGGAAGATGATCTCCCTTGACCTGCTGGTCACACTCTTCCTCATGTGTCCCAGGATGCCATTGGCCTTCTTGGCCACAAGGGCACATTGCTGGCTCTCCAGCAACAGCAGTGTGACTCAATATAGTAGAAAGCTTCTATTAATCTTCATGACGTTTGGACTGATATTTTTCCTTATTTTGAAGTAACAATCAATGGGACTTGTTGTAAATGCCATGTCTACTGTAGAACCCACTTCATACACTCTTCTCTTTGAGGTACATGGGGAGGAGCATGGACTTGATACCCAGAGATTTAACAGATGCCATGATCACCTTGTGACACCTGCCTGTATCCTGCAGAGCTCTTACTTTCTCACAGACTTTGTTATTCTTCATGTTATATCAGACAAGTTGACATAACAAAAAGGGATTTAAGTCCAAGAAATAAGATTGCTTGGTCCTCTGAACCCTCACTTTAATTCTTCCTCGTCACCCACCTGCTAATTTTGTGACTTATTTTCTCATTTTCCTGCACAGGCCAACAGGCTGAGAGATTCAAGCTCAGTACAAATAATAATAATAATAAGAAAAGACATGAGCTGAGCATTCCTAAAAAACCTCACAAACCTGCTTAAGCAAGACCCTAAAATCTTAGTAGGATTGTCTCTGAGATACCAGCTTTTTCTCTAGAATCATAGGATCATAGAATCATCTGGGCCGGAAGGGACCTTCAAAGGTCACCTAGCCCGACCCCCTCACAGTCAGCAGGGACACCCCCAACTAGACCAGGCTGCTCAGGGCCTCATTGAACTTATTCCTAATATCCAGTCTAAATCTGCTTTTCTTCAGTTTCTCTAGGCTGGTGATCTAATCTGGTCCAGGGACATTGGACTTTTCTGATCTATCTCTTGCAGTCAAATGTGTTTCTATCTGAAGTGCATCCTGCTTACTGACTCACAAAACACACCTTCTTCACCAACATGAGTTTGGCACTGGGCAGGAACTGGGTCTCACCCTTCTGAACCAGTTCAGTTTAGGAGAGTCTGACATCTCATTCTTTGTGAAAGGTGGTGAGCGTTGTCTGACTTTGTACAAGGGAAAATGAGCTGAATTCAAAGACAAACCAAGATGTTCTCCGTGTTTGGAAAACAAAGCAACACAAAAACAACCCCCGAAAGCACCACAGTAAACAAACTAGAAAATCTTACAGCAGATAAGGCGTAGTAGGACAGCCTCATGTGGAAGATCAGACCTCTTTGATATAGTCAGACAAACAAACAAACCATAAAACCTGTCTGCAGTTAGGGACTACATGTTTAGTGATTACTCAAAAGTATTTAGTATGTGAATTCTCTTTGCTTATGTATCAGTGTGAAACCTCCAAAGTAATAACATGGTCTTATGTCAAATACAAATGGAAAGCAGAGTGTGCTCTAATTCACCCGCTCCCAGTGCAGTTCTGCTGTGTGAGATAGTCTGGAATTCCTCAGCAGAGACCCTGAGGCTTATATTTCAGCTGATGTGATGATCTTCATACCCTGCACTAGTGAAAATATTCAAATTTAAAGTTTTGTGATAATTTGGAGGTAAGCAGAGTTGTCAGCCAGATCATTTATTTTCACATAACTTGTACCATATTGTCTCTAGATTGTAATTTCTTTTTCAAGTCTGCTGCACTGCTGTACGTGGGTAGCCAAGAGCTGTGTTGTACAAAGTGCTGTCTGCAGGGTATCGCCTAAGGGAAACTGCCATTTTTGGAACCTGGACTGTTGTGGGGGATGACCACAGCTTGAAGCTACGCTTGGTAGCCAGTGGCTTGTGTTTAAATCCGAGAACCGCACAGTATTGCATACTTAGTGTTATCTGGCAAAACCAGACTAAATGCCAGAAAGCTGATATTGCAGGCTGCAGCTGGTTTATGGGCTTCAGGTTCTTTGCAGTCTGCGCTGAACAATGAACTGTGAAATAGTTAATTTTGGTATACACTAGTGTTTTTAGGTTTCAGGATAAGTAGTAAACAAATATCTAGGTGCATCCCTCCCTCGCTGCAGATTATCTACAGATGTAGGAATGTATTTGCTCAATATATATAAGGTTCGCATTTAAAAAAACAAAAAAAACCCATCCACAGCCATGTTTTTACACTGCAATCCATGGACTTATCCTTGGAATCTTGTCTGTCCTGGTCTTGCGACCCAGTCTTGCTCTGGTTTCCAACTGAGGTGCTGAAGTTAGAGCCAACGCAAAAGGAGTCAGAAGGACCAGTTCCTGACTGTCTCACGATCATCTTCCTATTCCCTGCTTTTCACTGATCACCTTTTTATCAGCTACCCCAAGTTCTCCCTCTGGCTTCTTTTCCCAATCTCTTACTGCTGTTAAAGTCTGCGAGTCAGAACTGAGCTGCTGGTTCTAGCGCTGTTGACCTCTGTCAACTTTGATACAGAAGTCTACAGGCCAGGAGTGATCTTTAAGTCTTCTGTCTCTCTAGAAGGTGTACACCAATCAGGCCCTAATTAATATTATGAATATTTGCAAGTTTCCTCCTCTTCTTCATGCACAAACTACCAAAATCCTTATCTACACATCCAGTCTTAACTCCTGTGACCTTCCTCCCCTCAAGACTAAGTTACATATGACTGCTAAGCTGGAAATTTTTTCTCCTGCCTGCTCCCACCCTATGTCCTTCTCCCTTGTCCCAGGGTTCAGCCTGGCAGAAAGCTCTCCAATTCTTGTTGCTGGATTATTTTTCTGCCTTTTTAGTGAGTTGAGTATTCTGATGGTGGGGTCCAACAAGCACCAGAGCCAATGCCAAGCAAGAGGCAGCAGCAAGGAATAAGGATGTAGGAAACCACCTGGATGTTTTCAGCACTGGGGATTATGAGACCAGCAAGGACTCTGCTGTTGAACTTACCTTCAAGCCTCCATCGACTTAATGGAGCCCTTTCTGATTCCTCAAGGTGCATAGTTTCTACAGCGGTTTTCCTTGCCTGCCATTTTGGGCACATTCCTTCCTGACATCTGTCTCTCATCCTAGCACACAAAGTTTAAGCTTATTCTGTTCACCTTGAATGACCTTCAGAGGCCTGCTCCACTCTGTTATCTTGTCCTGTCTTAACCCATAACCTTCACTTTACCAGCAATACTTTCATTTTCCACCCACTTGTTTGCCTTTTTGTAAATTCAGATATAGCGATGTGTGCATGTGTATACGTACACACACATTTGTTTCATATTTTCTTCTATATACAAAGATCCCTCCCCCAGTTCATCAGCAAGATGAGAAGACCTCTCCCCAGAATATGCGTTGCTGTATGGAAACAGTTAAGTGACAACAATTGTAGGACAAATGAAATAAATTGCTATTTGTGATTTATATGAGGAAAGAGTAACGTTTATGTGGTTTAAATACTCAGTCACTCTTCTCAAATCTCATTTATCTTAAAGAATCAGCTTTGTGCAACTGGGATGGAGTGTCGCATGTGTTTTTAGGGCTCATTGCACAGTAGGGACCTGATTCTGCTGATCGTACCCTAAGAGAAATATCTCATAACAACAAATGTAAGTGAAGCAGGTCAAATAAAATCACAACTGTAGTCAATGCTTGAGAGCAGAAAATAATCAATAGAAAGTGATTTTTGAAGTTCTGCCTTTCTGAAGCATTATTTTGCATTTTCTAAAGTTTTGTGTCTAACGTAGGCAGCAGCAGCCTGTGCTGGCAGCAGCAGAGGCGGTCCTGTCAGACACGTTTTCAAAATAGAACTGCTACAGGAATTCCAGCTGTCACCCTGCTCATGATGTGGCCTTTGCTGGTGGTGCTCTGGAGAGTATGTTTAGCTTTCCATTTCAAGAGAGGTGGTGGTTGTCAAAGAAACCCGTAGCCGATGTCTTTTTTTCATTGCTTGTTGTATAAAACATATTTTTTCAGTGTGTGTCACAGGCCAAAGCGTAGGTGATTGGCAGAAAACTTAAGATGACCACAAAGAGTTTGAAGAGAAGCGCTACAGGTACAGAAGAGATGAGCAACATTCAGATAAATTTGGGTTCGATCTGGCCTTTGTGACATGGCACAGAAGCAGAAACATGGGCAGAGGATGAAGTATGAAAGCTTCTGTTAGTAGAGCTCATCTCCAGGGTTGCCAGTACTTCTGGGAAGGGACTGGGTCATCTCAATAGGTTTGTGATGTTTCATGGCTACCTTTTGTATATCTCAGTGTAATATAGTATACACTATCTAACTGTTAAGGTCTTCTGTATGACTTTCACTGTCTAATTGAGTTGGGGGCGGGGGGGGAGGTGTCAAAGATTTCAAAACATACATCTGTTCGTTTCCCTGCGTAATGTAGGAGTAGAGTACCAGCAGGCAGCGGCTCAGATGGGGTCCTGTTCCCTTCTCCCTGTACTCTCCCCCTGGTAGAGCCCATGATTTATTTTCTGGTGGCCATGTGATGTCCTTCTTTGCTCTTCCACTTTTTATATCAACTGTGTTGTCGCTCTGATAGTTAAGCTTGTAAAAGAAGGTAGGTTTGTAAGAGCAGGTAATATATGTTACTACACCAACTGATGTAAAACGTGGGCAAGCGTTATGAGATGCAGGTGTCACTAGAAACCATTACACTCAAGCTCATGCTACATTTGTCCCAGCAGCAAAACTGAATTCAGACTGTTTCACCCTTCTAGAGCTACTCATTCCTCACCCAATCCCTGAATTCATCCCTGTTCCCTTAGAATGGGACTGTACTGTAAAACAAGCGAAGTTCTGCAGGTCATTTTAAAGTAACCACACAACTGAAAAAGTCGTTATGTCATTTAATTAGTCCATTTGTGGGAGCAGTGATGTTAGCAGAGAGCTTTCAGTAGGAGCAGAGGTGACAGACTGAGACAGACAGAAAGCATTTGCAGAGCAGGTAGAATTCAGCAGGAGGTGAGAGGTAAAGAGAATTGCAATGAGCATAAAACCAATGCGCCTATTTATACTATTAGTACTAAATCATATGATAACAGTATTTAATTCCAAATATTTTGTAAATTGTCCTTGTTTGCAATGTTAAATGGTAACTGTGCTTTTTTTTATAATTCTTGGAGTTAATTCTAGTACATAGTGGTTGACAGGTTTCTCCCACAGACTCTAGAAGGACCTCTGGTACACTGCATGTTGTGCATCACACACTGGATGTCTAGATGTTTGAGGAATGGTTGAGGAATTAAGAACATTTCTTGTAGACTTCATGGGAGGAGGTTGGTAGCTTTCACATTTCTCGTTCTGGTAAGATCTGGCTGTGTTCAGTGCTCCACTTCATTATTTTTTTTTCTTTTTGGGAAGTCTGAAAGACTGAAGGTTTGTGTTCTAGAGAAAGATTTGTCAAGGATGACTTTCTTCCCTAATAGGCTGTAACTCTTTTCCATGTGGAAACACGGTGTATGTTATTCCATACTATTCAATATTCCAGTTAGAGGCAACAGAAGTGTCTTGTTAATGGGAGTTTTCTTATGTGATGTTTGCTAGAGAATGACCCTAATTATTTCTTATGTTTCTTACGCTCTGGCATGAAGGTAGCATTTATACCTAGCACTTTTAATGATATTTGAGCCAAAGTGCCAGTGTAAGAATACAAAGTAGAAACCCAAGGTTTATCATCATTTTTTTTTCCTTCGAGGTGCATTGCTTTCTCCATTTCTTCCCAACTTGGAGTCAGTAGCTATTGAAAACGTCTCTAAAATTGAGACCTTCACAGCTGTGCAAACTGCACAGCAACCAACCGTTGAAGGTGGCTAGAAAGGAAAGCAACTTCAAGAATGGAGGCTTTTTTCAGATTTAAAAAAAAAGTCATATTTAAAATTCTTTTGACCCTGCGTCACAGCATGAGCAGCTGTCACCACATCTGACTAGGAGCCTGAAGGATTAGAAGGAAAAAAACTTTGTTCGCTGCGGAAAGGGAAGTTGTTACAGCGGGTCTGTGCCCTTGTGCCTAATGGTGGGAGCTCTGTCTAATTCCTCTTTATCCTCCCTTGAGCTTTGTGTCGTCCCCAGCTCTAGCCCTATCTACAGAATTTTCTGCCTTCATGGTTTTCTCGCTTTTATGGAGACAATTGTGTTTTTCTGAAATGCTGTCTCCCAGCACTTATTTACAAAGCTCTAGTCCTGTTTGCATTCATAACTCCATTAAAAATTACAACCCGTCCCTGGCTGACCTGTCCTACCCTCCGCTTCCGCATCTCGGCTCCGAGAACGCCTCAGGGCCAGAAACCCTTCTGCAGAGCAGGACCCGCTCATCTCAGTCTGGGCAAGACCAGGACCAAGAGAAACAATTTGCAATAATAATCATAGTGTGCAGAAAGTCACTGTGTTAAATATGTGGCATGTGTCCTTTCAAAGGAGTTTTTAAATATTGTTAAGTAAAATGTATTAATCCAGGGTGCATACTGCTAGTAAAAGCATGTCTTGCATCACAAAAGAAAGCCAGAGCTGCTCGAGTAAATGCTTAAACCATTGTATAGCAGTGATAAATATGTGTATTGTTATGAAAAGCATATTAAAGCAAACTACCCACCTGGATTCAATCCTTATGCTTTTTTGAAGCATGTAGCAAGAGCAGCAATGAAACTCTAGATTTCAACTTTCAGAAAATAGCAAGTTAGAAGGGAATATTAAGTGCATAAAAGACAAGGAATTACAGTTGTTTGAGGGAAAAATTCAGATTCTGCATTGTTGGGTGTGATGCTGTTTTCTTGCTATGGCTCTTGTAAATTAGGGATAGTAATCTGCATTTCCTTCCATGTGTTTTGTCAATAACGACAATGGGTTTATACTGGGGATGAGTTTCACTGACTGCATAGGAAGAATGTTTCCTTGTTTCCTTGACGTTTGCTTGTGAAGCTTTAGCAAAAATGTTTTGTTTCAGTTGAAACTTCCAGCTCCGCTAGTACTGCTATTTCTGCTGCTGAAGTCAGATGATGAAGCAGCTTTTACAAGAGTGGACCATATTCAAAAGAGAATCCATTTGAATTGTTAAGCAAAATAAAAAGCAAAACTTAAGGAATTCAGAGACACGCTCCAAGTATCTTAAGAGTCAGAATTGTCTGTCAGTGCTGTAGTAATAAGATGTTAACCTTAATAACATTGACGGTTAATACTCTTATTAATAGCAGCACAGGATGTTAATACTTAATAATTATGGATTAAGCTTTCCAGTAGCTGACTAGTAATTTGGGCACTGTACTCTTTTTAATCCTGTATTTAATAATACATATTTAAAATCAGTACTTTCATATTGTACCACATTTTTGATGTTTTCTTTCCTCTGAGTTGTTGGTTACTAAGGACGTGGACATTTAGTGCTCACCCAGTCAAACCTTACAGAGATTTGAGTTGTACTCCCTGCCAACGCAAAGGGGTATTTTAGGCCGAACGGCATCTTCCAGGACAGAAACACTAAATAATTGATCTGGTCATCCATCTCGGTGAACTGTCATGCTCCACTTCACCTGTCTGTGGTTGACTGAATTCACTGTGACATGCTGACCAGGGACAGGGACCCCAGAGGAGGCAGTGGCAGCACCTGTCTCGAGATGGACATGCCATGTGGCTGTCCTTGCTTCACTGGGTTTTTGACACAGCTTAAGGGAGCGCAGTCACTAAAGGCAGGAAAGCTCTTCTGACAGACCAAAAAATGCCTACTTTTTTATTAATGGCAAACCAGAACAACTATTTAATGATCGGGACATAAATATCATGTAACAAACCAATTGGCAAGTTTGCTTTAGCATCTCACATGGTCCTACACAGGCATTTAAAAGTTCTTTGTTGTGTTTTTTAAACCTTGAGGGAGGTCTTGTGCAGCCAGCCTGTCAAGAGTAGCAGGCAGCAGTCAAAATGGGGCTGCCAAGGCCTTGAAAGCAATTTTCCTGCTGTTGGCACGTTCACCAGCATTGTTCTGTGGAGTCTATTTCTGGAATGCAAGAAGGCGATGGTGCTTATTCACCACTGGAGAGTATATCCGTAGCACGGATGAAGGGAGCAGCTGGTGCTTGCCTAGGTCCCTGTAAAATTTATTGGCAAGGGAGTGGTGGTGAAAAGCAAGTTTCACACGGATTTGTTTCATACGGTCCATACATGTCTGCAACACTTTCTTTAAGGAAAATATTTGTATCCACCCGCACTCATAGAGAATTGTCTTTATGTCAAATTGCAACAGGTTTTGTGTGTTTATTTTAACCAAATAGTGCATTGGTCTCCAGGATTGCTAAAAAGGATTATGCTGAGATATTTAGGGATCAGTGCTGAGTATTCTTGTGCGTACTGGTGACAGGGGGCTGGCTTATCAACAGAACACCACAGCTACCTCTGCCCTCCCTTCAGCTATGACTTTCAGAGAAGGTGCGTCTGCATATTGAGATGTCTATCTCGGCGCAGAATCCAACAGACACACAGCCTGGCCAGGGTCACATGGAACGGGCCACCTTGGATCTGCATTAGTACTTTATAACAGGAGCAATACCGTGATAGGAAAGCATGAGTTGTTTGCAGTGAAGACAAGGCATGGGGAGTGCTTGTGCAGCACAATAATTACTTCGCATTTAACTATTTTAGTTCAAGAAAATGTGCTTTCTGGACATGCGTACTCAGACTTTTTTTGTAAGTCCCAGTAAGGGCCTCTTAGCTGCCAACTGCATTTGAAGATCTTGTCTTTCATACCAAGTCTTTTCTCCTTACAGAACTACAAGGGTACACAGGTATGATAAAATAAAAAAAATGTAAAAAATTATTGTAGCTATGATTGCTTTGATTCCACTAACCATGTCATGGGAGCAGACTCTGTGGCTTTTTCCTGTGGGTAACTAATCCATACCTCTGCAGTGCAGCACTTTCATACTAATCTGCAACTTTTGGTGAAATAACTTTGAGGGAAGAAACCTAAAGCATTGCACTTATAATTTCTAATTACACATTTTAGTGTCTTTTGGGAGTTTTCAAGCAGGTTCACATACAAATAATTTGGAAAGGCAAAATACATTCCCTACTTGTGAAGTTATTTGACTTGCTGTTTACAAATTTATCACTTTATAGCTACCAGTTACATCTAATATGGTTTATACACTGCACAAAAGACTTAATGGTTCTTTACAGTAAACAAACATCAGAAAAAAAGAGAGATATTAGAAGATGAAATGTAGACAGTACAAATCAGAGTTGAAATGAGCTCAAATTAATGGAAAGACATAAAAGCTTAAACCGTTAAGACTACAAATTATTGCTCAATTGTGCTAAGATCAAATCTTAGAAGCAGAAATGTTGTCCCATGTCACTATTGTCTTGCATGATAAATGTAAATATGTTATCTGGAGGTGATGTGTAAGGGGAAGGGGGATTTCACCATCAGAGGAGGATGGACAGTAAGCAGGGGCAAGCAGCTGCAGGAGCTGAGCACGGAACAGGAATAGTGCAGCATTCTGAGAATAATGCAAATTTTTGAAAGGTGGCTTTTACCCAAGGGCTGCTTGCCTGAAAGATGGGCCTATGGGATTAATTTCTCTGTGCTGCTGCTTTATGGGGAAAAAACCCCCAAGCCCAATAATCATTAACCGCTAAGTTATATATGTGAAACTGAGTAACCTGTCAGCTACTGTGGTGTTCTCCAGGTTTACACCAATGTTGCTGTGCTCACAGTCTGGCTGCACACCTGCCCAAACTTTTGTGAATTAATCAAGATTTTTTTTCCAGATTGTATTTATTGCTGATGCTTTTATGGCTACTAGGAATACTGGTTTTCATTTCCAAGTTGGGGAGGAAGGGTTCTGCCTAATTAATTTAGCAGCCCATTCAGCACATAGTCAACATTCAGGTTCTTAGTTTTCCCTTTCAGTGGAAATAAAAGTAGTACAAGCTATATATATTTGAGATACAGCATTTTATTTATGAAAAACATATCTAAAGTGATGTTTTCTGAAGACACTAGGAATAAAACATCAGGAAGTAGTTCCTTCTCACAGCCTCAGTACTCCTTCCAGCACACTGGTCAATATGGACTCCTGTTGCCTTCTTTCTGTGCTAAGTTAAGAGCACTTATCTTGTTTCAGGCAGCTGTTTTGCTGCCTTTTTTTGCTTTTCCCATAAACTTCTCCAGCCATAACCTTCATGGCTCTCCCACAGCCTTCCTCCTCACCACCTATATCATTAAATTTCCACCCAGTGCAACATCTGCTCATGGTAACAATTTTTCTCATTTTGACTAGTTTGTTCCTAGAAGAAACTAGATTTATTTGGAGAACAAGTTTTATGAGAAGAGTCTGAGGGACCTGGGGTTGTTCAGCCTGGAGAAAAGGAGTCTGAGGGGAAACCTTATGGCTCTCTACAACTACCTGAAAGAAGGTTGTAGTGAGGTGGGGGTCAGTCTCATCTCCCAAATAACAGGTGATAGGACAAGGGGAAATGGGAAACTGCCTCAAGTTGTGCCAGGGGAGATTTAGGATGGATATTGGGAAATATTTCTTCACCAAAAGGGTTGTCAATTGGAACAGATTGCCCAGGGAAGTGGTGGAGTCACCATCCCTGAAAGTATCTGAAAGACATGGAGATGTGGTGCTGAGAGCCATGGTTTAGTGGTAACTTGGCAGTGTTAGGCTTATGGTTGGATTCAATGATCTTAGAAGTTCCTTCCAAGCTAAACAATTCTATGATTTTTGTGTTTCTTGAAATTCATCAGGGTACAATTTACAGCTAACAGTGAAGTAAAGCTGACAATTAATAGTGACAGGAGAAGACGGGGGAAAAAATATCTTTTAGAAGGACTCAATGTGAGATGTGATATTACAAGTGTGATGGAAATCTTTCCCTGATATTAAAAAAACTGCTAAGGAGAAACCCTTTTTAAGAAAGCCATTTGCTGCTGTGGAAAATGGGCAGTAGAAAAGCTAATGGTACCTGAAAAACAGACAGAAAGAAAACCCAGCTGGCTAACGAAACCACCCGACCATCTGTACCAAGAAAGGTGTTTGCATGGCATCCTCCTTTAGAAACAAATTCCCACAGAGAGGTAGGACTTGTCATTAGGTGCAGGAGAGATTTAGTTGCAATCTGATTTTAACACGTCTATATATGACAACTCATTTATGTTAGATAGGGTTCTATCAGGGGCTTTATAATGGGTGTGCAACATTATAAAAGATTAGACAGCATCTGTTCAGGAGGCAGAAGGTGCTTCATTTTATGCTTTCATTTCTCTAGTCAGCACGTAATTTCCGTATCTTTTTTCATGGAATATAAAGGCAGTTCTTCACAGTCATACCTGTCACAGCAAAAATCATATTTTATGTTCCAAAACAACCAGGTGATATTGAAAAGGTAAAATTTATAGTAAATCTCCAAGGTTTAAAGAGCTCATTGCTGTCAGACTTTCTCACAGAGTAATAGGAAAGAATAACATGACAAAACCACAAATAAAAATGTATGAGAAAAGCAAAATTGATAAGTAGACTTAGAAGAAGATATAGTCTTTGAAACAAATTTGTTAGGTTTGCTAGATTTTAAGCCCTTCAGCTTCTTTCTAGAGTCATCCTCCTTTGAAATGGCTCAGGGGGGCAGAGGATGGGATCAGCTCCAGCCCCACCAGGATTATCTTTGCGCTCCCTCAGCCCTGCAGAGGAGCCAGAGATGTCCCTTGGCCCCACCCTGCCAAGGGGGCGTGGTGGGGACATCATGGGATCCTGGGGGAACTCTCTCCAGGGGAGCACAAAGGGTGAGAGTGTCTCTCGGAGGGCAGGCAACAGCACATAGCCACATCACCTGCTATCAAGGCTTTCAGATAAAATCAGGAGGACAAAGCAGCTAGAGATAGACACACTTGGGTTCCATGATTGAGAATGGCTGGGAGGAGGAAGAGGAGTTGAGCAGTCAGATACCAGCTGGGGCCACAGTGGTGAAGGAGGAGTCATGGAGTGTCCCTATTGCCCCAGGAGCTGAGCCCTGGTAGTTTTTCTGGTAACAATGAGTGTTTGTCACAGCACCTGGTGGCAGCCAGGCTGTCCCCCCTACTCCTGCCTGCCCCTTGCTGCTGGGTGTTAGCTGGCAGCATTGCTCCTGCAAAGAAAACCAAGGCACTTGGAAAGTTTGCATTGTAATCCCACTTCACTGTTGCTCCTTTGGTTACTGTGAGCTGCAGTGAGCCAGTGCGTTCCTAGAAATGTGCCATCACAAGCAAACACATGGTTATAAACTGGCCCCATTGCTGTGTTTGTTTTCTTCGATGAGATTGACAGTATTTTCTTCAGTGAGAGACAGCCTTATCTCTGCAGGCTGCACTTTAGTGCTCTGGGACATAAACATAAACTTTGTCAAAGGACTGAATAAAAAAAAAAAAAAAACAGGCAAGGATTTCACCTCCTGGGCCCTGGAGCAGAAGGTCACTGGGCTGATACTCCATACGAGATGTCTATGTGCAGTGTAAGCTGTGAGGTTTGCACATATAAATAATACAGTAACTGTGACTATGCCCCGAGGATCTTTTTTCTACGGTTTTCCCAGTGCTTTATGAACACCAATTCAGACTCTTAGCCATGTTGCTTTGATGGACTAAAGAAAATGAGTCCACCAATGCAGTTTGGTGGTGAGAACGACAATGGACAGGCTAATTCCGAACAGCCTGAAGGTTTTACTCTATGCTAGAAGGTCCTTTCATCCTCTAGCACTGGGAGATCTGGAAACATGGAAATATGTAATATCACATCAGTCAGATAAATATTTAATGTGGTGCTGGAAGCTGGGAAGAAATACCATGTGGAGATTCGCACTAAAAATACTCTCTCTTCTGCAGTCTTTCCCCAAAACATCTGCTACTAGTTCTGGAGTTACGACAGTGAGCTAGATGGATATTGGTTCTTGACACAGTATGGCTGGTTTTATGTTCTTGCACATATGTATTTGCTTAGTGTTGCTTGTTGCAGCAGTATATTTCCAAATTGCTTAGGAGCTAAAAAATGAGGAATGAACAAACCGAGTAGATTGGAGGATGAGCATCCAGCACAAAAGGGCTTTTTAAACATGAACAGCAAGGATGCGTGCAACACAATAATGAATAAAACTGGGTAGCCAAAGGTGTTTTTTGACCATGAAATATTATTTTATTGTTTATTGCATTTGAATCTAGTTAGTATTATGCATTATTATCTTATAGCCTGGAACACATTCTGCTTGCGGGTTCCTGGTATTAATCTGGTAATCAAGTATTCTGATTGCAATACAGATTTTGAGATGGGACTGCTGGGAGCAGTGTTGACCCTGAGTTTTAGAACTGATAACATTTGCGGGTTTTCAGCAAAGAAAACATACCAGATCACAGCCATTGATGAAATTCAGCTGATGAGAAAGATGCTCAGTTTAGATATGAGTTCTAAATACAGAAACATGAATAGCTGTCAGCATGTACATCTATATGTAATATTTATTTATGGTAGTTCCATAAATTTATATTGCTTTATTAAAGTAAAAATGTGAACTTAAGTTATGGCTTACTAGTAAGCGTGATGACCACTTTTTCAGAATTTCCTGTGTGCTGTTTATTTCCCTAGGCAAAAAATAATGAGGGCAGAATTTATCTGCAGTGATATCACTCGACACGTGCATTAAACCATTTCCTCTAATACAATATAGCTGATTTATTTTTCCACAAAGCTGATTTATTTGGTTCTGGAAAGCTCATCCCTAGGAAGGATGTCCTGTAGGAATTTGGCTCTCGGGTGTTGTTGATCCTTTGCTGCCTGCTGCTCCTGTGCCAGTGGGGGAGAGGGAGCAGAGAGACACTGAACCACTCAGGGGAAGTGCCTCCCTGGGATGCTGCTCCCGAGCACCTTCTGGGTTTATAGCGCTGCAAGAGACTCCCAGAGCCAAAGGGAGAAGGCGATTCAGAAAATAACCTCGAGATTAGAGTGAGAGAAAAGTGAGACTCATGCCACCTTTTCAATCTCTGACTTGCACTCTCTGGTTTTGCTACGCCCAGCAGACTGGCCCACTGTTATGCTTTGGAAAAAGCGTTATTACGTGTTGAGGCAGGTTAGTTTAGGCAACACTTGCTTTAAGAAGTCATTGCCTTCAGACGCCCATGCACACACCTACTTCTTTGTCCGTAGATAATTATATGTACATTAGATTATTCTGAATCCTAATTATGACATAAATTTAATAAATTTGAATGGAATTGTGTGCGCATATTATATTTGGAAATTTTTGTTTTCCTTTTTAAAGTTTCATAACAGGCCTGAGAGAAGCTGGATAACTTATTTCTACAGTTCTCTCTTTCATCCACCTGTTGTGTCTTCTTGTAATGCTTATAGGGTAGGAGCTGTTTCTGCAGAATTTGGATGGCTCCCAACGCAGCAGGGCTGCTAGCCTTGAGCCACTGGCACTAATGTCTGCAGAGCAGGAGGCAAGCAAGGTAAGGACTGGGAGGAAAGCAGAGCACTTTATGAACCCTCCCTGGCTTTTGGGCCAGCCATGCCCATGAGACCCAGGGCCTCCCTATCATCTCTTCTCATTTTTCCTACCTGAATAGTTTCTCCAAATGAAAGACATTCCCTGTACTGCAAATCAGTCACAATCCTTTGATGGCTGGGGACATTGGGGAAAATGTTATCCTGTTCTTACTGCTAATGGCAGAATAGTCTTTATTTTCCCTTAATTCACACAGGGGCATTTTTCAATATAATAATTTAAATGAAAAGGCAGTGATCTTGGAGCTTACAGCTATTAAAATACAGCTCTGCCTCTTCCAGTGATTCAATCCGTGGCCCTAAACACCCCCTGAACTTCAGCTTCCTCCTCTTTCAAAGGGGGATATGAATACCTACTTGTATTTAACTGCAGTGATGATGCAAGACTTAATTAGCTATGTTTGTTGAGAGCTCTGAAAATGTGGAAATGTCACTGCTCTTGATCATCTTGAATAGCTGGTGACTTGGCTTGTCAATGTGTTACTATCGGGCCCCCTCTTCAGAAGTGAATGGGACGTCTGAAATCTCCTGGGGTTTTTTTCTGCCTTGGCTGGCCTGGGTGCACAGCTGAAGCTTTGTTGAGGCTTTAGATGTCTAAGTAGGTGGACAGAAACTCGGTGGTTTCAGAAGAGAGAGTCACATCCCATCCCACCTGCTCCTGGGTCCCAGTTCCAGGTTTCCTCTGGGGCCACATTAGAGAAGGTGCTATGAGTGGCTGCCTCCTTAGCCTCAGGTTATATCTGCCTGCTCTACAACTACATTTTCTCATTTTCTGTTTTGTTAACACGACAGCTCATTGGTGGAGGCTATTAAGAAATTATGGATCCTCTGGCAGGACTCCGGCAGCAGCTGTACTGGCAGAGAACTGCCTAAACTTATACAAACAAATCAGAGAGGAATGGCATCACAGGAGAAAATCTTCCATGCCAGTGACCAGGTTCTTTCAAAATATGAGTTTTTCAAACCTTTTTTTTTAAAATGAGGCTGCTCATCCAATATCTGTGGGTGCGGCTCCTTCTGAGCTCCCTCTTCCTTGGGTGTGAGCAACCCTTGGGGAAAACCCTTGCTCAGGGCCAGAGGGTTAGGCAGGTTGCAGGAGGAGGAGGACTCGCTTCCATGAGCTTGTCCTACCACACTGCAGTAAAGTTTCATACACTCAGGCTGTAAAATGGTTCTCACTGAACTATTAGGCCCAAACATGGGCAGTTCTTCCTGTATTTTACAGGAAAGAAGGAGCTAGCAATCTGAGTTTTGGATGCAGCTATAGAGGTTGGTATTTCTTCATACCTCCATTATGCATGAGCCTATATACCATTTGTGTTAGCTTGTATTTCACATAGCTTGTGCATCTCACGTGTCCCATGCAGTATATATACTCAGCTCATCTATTCCCCACAGCTTTAGAAGAAAAGTTAAAGTCAGGCTCACCTGCAGAACAAGGGCAGTAAGTCTGGGCAAGTTATGGAGGGTTTCAGGAGTTTTAAGTTTGTGGTCTGTGGACCTCTGAGGTGTTACGACTTAGAAGTAATATCTAAAAAAAAACCAAAAAAAACCCCCATGTCTTGTCAATAGGCTTCACATTTTTGTGTGACCTCCTGATACTTTTTTAAGGGTCTATGTACTGAAAAGAATTGAAACCATAAAACATAAGTTACCCTTAAGAAAGGTAAATGTGGTAAACTGTGGGTATCACACTATCAAGCACAGATGGTCCACAAAGAGGAACGCCCAAGCAAGATGAAACAGTTACAACCTAAAATTAATCTTTCTGTAGTTAAGCTTATGTAATTTTGTGGTCATTGAATTACAGAATAGAAAGAAATGAGGAAAATGCCTGGGGACAAAGTACAATTTTGGTGATAAGCGATTTGGGAATAATAGTAGTAATAATAATAGTAAAAAAGAAGTTTAGTGTGCCCACCTAACTATGAGCTGTGAAAATTAAAGTTATTGCCTATTACATACATTTTTGACAAAGTTAAAAGTATACACGCATAATTAACTATCTTGGAAGTTTTATTTAAGTGACAATAACAAGACCTGCTATTTCATAGCTTTCCTTTTAGTTGTATCAGCATGTCTGTACTTGAACAGTGTTAACAGTTTAGCTGAAAAATCTTGCTATGATTGGCCAACGTTTTATAAACTGCAATCCGATATTCAGTTAGAACACCTAGATAAATATTAACCACCCAGGCAGCAAATCAATATCATTTGGGGTTTTTTTTCTGTCTCTGACTAGCCTGCCACAGGCAAGTCACTCAAACCTTCTTAGCTTCTTGAAAATATACCACATCTCAACAGTTCACAAAAAAAAAAAGACTTTATATTGTGACCTGGCAAGTCCTCCAAGGTGCAGTGCTATGTGGCGCACGCAAATGTCCATCTCCCAGCTGCTGTGAAAGAGCAGAACAGTTTTTCCTTCACAGAACAAACCATCATTACTCAATTATTATTTTTTTTTAACAAGACTGCAATACCATTGCAACTGCCGCTCTCCCCTCCTCCCCAGCAGGCTGCCATTTAGCTCTACTTTGCTGAAAATGAACTTTCCATTTCCACCTTCCCCGTGTCGCCTCGATATTCTCCACTGCCCCCGGCCCCCGGCTCTGAGCTCACTCGCAGGCAGTGGTTGTGGTGGGCGGTCGTATGATTTCAAGCTCCTCAAGCTGGAAAACTTTGCCAGAGTGAATCATTTAACTTTCTTATTACTGCAGTGAGAAGCAAGCCGAAACTTGCCATTCGCAAGGTAACTTTCATTTTGTTCCCCACATTGTTTCTTTGCCCTTGGCTTCCAAACCTGAGGTTTTGTTTTTTTTTCTCTTCTGCCAGCTCCACTTGGATCCAAAACCAGGCTGAGTGAAGTAGTTTCTTGTCTTTTAAACGAACCTGAAAGCTGCCTGAATTCAGGCTACTGCTTAGGAGATTTACTATTTGCAGTTATCTACATTTTAAACTTGCTGGACTCTTCTGGTTGACATGAACAGTCAAGTTCAGTGCTGTGGGTTATTCCATGGTCTGATGAGAAACTGGTGATGAAATCAGGTGTGTCTGTGGCACACTCCTGTTTATTTATAATCAAAGCCATGTTTTCCATTAGTATAGGGTAGATCTTAAGCATCAGCATTTTCTCAGATCTAAATCCTATTTCAGGCTCACTCAAGCCTATTTGTGAGGCTTTTTCTCAGGGCCATGCATTTTCATGGTCTTCTATTGCTTGTTCTCTCAGACTCATGAACTTCCCATCCCTCTGTTAGACATATCTGCCATCACAAAATAATACTAAGCAAACTAATCCTTTTACACAGGTCTCTGTTTTGGGTGGTGACAGACGTAATGGAAGCTGCTGGTCCCAAAGTAGGTCTCCTTTATATTCAGCTGGCTTGACTACAGACACTAACACAGTCAGATGGGAGATCATTGCAGTGTCAGAGAGAGGTGGGAGCAGGCAGGTAGGGGAGACAAGGGGAGTCAAAAATCTGTGTCCACATTGCTTTTGGCCACAGAGACAAAAGTCAAGAGGAAGAAGAAAGCTGGCTTTATCAGCCTCAGGGATCATAGTTGTTCTCTGGATTGCAAGAGAAGAGGAGATACTTGAGATAATAGACTGGGATTTTGGGCAGGGAGGTGTTCTGTGGCATTTTCTCAAGGAGAGCTGTGCGTTACCAGGTCTCTTTCATCATCAGAATAAAACAGAGCAAAGCTTCTGTAAAATGAGTGTTGAGAAAGTTTGCACTGGTGGAAGCTGGAAGCGTGGACGGGATTAGGCAGGTCCTGGAACAAAGAGCAGGAGTCCAGAGGAACGCCTGCCCCCAGGGAGGGCAGAACTGCCTGGATCTGTTAGCTACTCCTTGGTAGGCAGTGTAATCCTCAGAGCAGATATCCAAATATTAATATGAGCCTGAGCCTCGTGACCTGGTGACGGTGAGCCAAATCTTCCTGCAGTGTGAAGGCAGATCAGGCTCACGATGGATCCCTTCCATTCCAGTGTACACACCAAAGCTCAGCCGGTCCTGTTGAACAAAATCTCTTTTATGTCAAGGGTGTTGGACTGAAAGCTTGTCTTGGGCATAGCTTTACTGAAAATGACCACCAATGTTGTCTGCTCTGACTGATGAAACTAGTATCTGTGAAATGTCTTATATTTCAATAAGAAAACCTTTAACTGACAGTCCCAAATAGAGTCAATGGCTGGGTGTTGTTGCTTGACCAGTAGAAGCTACAGAGCACAATAACAATATATTCTCCTTCTGCCCTTAAATATAAGTCCACAAAGTTCAATGAAATAAAAATTTATTCCTTTTAATGTCTTTGTTTTAGGATTTCACTATAATTGTTAAAATACTGTGGGGCAAGCCAACTAATAAATAGGGTTTTAAATAACTGTCACGTCTCTGGTTAGTAAGATAACACAATATGTGTTTTTCCCTAAGCATTTCCAAAGTCCATAAATACTAAAAAACATGTATTTGTCTCCAAGGAAGTACAGCATAGGACTGTTCAGAGCTGAGTGTGTTTGTGTAGCGTACTCCAGTAACAAAAAATTAATGGCTTCCCTGGTCTGATGCATAAGAAAGCTTGTTAAATTGCTTAGTTGCCGTACCGAAGATACATTGAATCATTTTGCATACATGGAAGTGCTGACTCCTCAGCAGAACAGGCAGACACCAGCAAAATGACACTCTTAATCCTTCTACCTATAGGGTACCTGTTCTGTGAAGAGAAAACTTTGCCTAGCTATTAGTGCTGCAAAACAAGCGCACTAGCAATTATTAAATCAAAACTCCCCAGTCAAACCAGCAATGATGTCTTACACTGAGTTAGCGTAGGTATAAAGCACTGCACAAGCGAAATCTAGAGCAACATCTTCCATGTCTGATAAGTCTGGCACCTTTCACCATCACTGAAATTACCTCCAGCCTCCCACGCACTAAGACGGTGCTTTAAAATTAGTCCCACTAGCACCTGTGAGAAAAGTCTCCTGGTGATGCTGACAATTGCTGCTGAGTTTATCCTTCAGTATTTACAGAGATGAGGGTCAAATCCTGCCTGCTCCCACCTGTGCAGCCTCAGGGAAAGACCTCACTCGGCCCATGCACTTGGATATTTGGTTTCATGTCCCTTCTGTGGGCACCGTGATTAAAGGGGAGCTTTGCCTTTTCTTTAGGCTGAAGAAAGCTGAGACTAAAGAGGACTGTGGCTTGCTGTGGGGAGGGCTATTTCACAGCTTGGTTGGTTGCAAGAAATATTTTGAGAGGAGAAAACTGCCAAAGGAGAAAAAGGCTGCGTTAAAGAAGATGAACAGAAAGACAAATCGTGGTAGGGGTGGGAAGACAGAGAGGCAACTCTAGTGAAAAGAAGCTCCTTCAAGGGCTTTATGTACACGGCTCTCACATCCCTCAGTTGGGATGTGTTTGTGTTTGCATTAGAGATGAAAAGATTTTTTTTAGTAAGCAGCTGTGAATTATTGAAGATAGCATGAATCAGTATATATAAAGATGAAATGCAAAAATAGAGAAAGAAAGGAATATCAATATTGCATAAGCAATTCCGAAAATCTCACAAAAAGTCAAAAGGACTAGATGAAACTAAGATCTGATGAAACAGAGAAACATGCAACTTGAAAAGTTAGAAAAAGTCATCATATATTAAAAGCTTAAGAAACTCAAAAAGGCCAGAAAGTATATTAATTGTATAACAATTAATAATGTAAGAAATTGTTATGAATACGAAGCTGTCCCATAAAGATGGGCAGAATATATAAAATATTTTTATGATGAACTGCAGGAATCCAAATTTGCAGTCACCGCAAGAGAAGAACAAGTTCAGATAATTACTCTGTGCAAAAGAGAGTGCCTGGAAGTACAGAATAAGGGAGACATCTACACATATTAGATGTTTCTGGGCTGAAAAATACCCCTTAACTAGGTGCATCAGTAGAAAAGCCTGAACGAAGACGGAGAGGATGAGATCAAACTGAAATTTCTCAGAAAAAATCACTCCCTGCACACGGCTTTCTGGTGATGCTGTTTATTTACTATGCTGCCGAAATGATACTGGCCAAGCAGTGGGGCAGGCATATAAATAAAAGCCTGTGGCAGGCATATAAATAAAAGCAAATATTAGTGAGGTTAAGTACTGACATAAATCACATAATGTTTGAAGAGTCATATTGGCTATCTTACCCTTACCATTTTGCCCATGCGCATATAAAATAGTATTCAAGTTAACGAGCTTGCTGTGAATTTCAAAGCTTATGTGATAGAGATAAGCATTGGGGTTTGTTGTGTTGTTGTTTAAGTATATCAAATATATATTTGTAAATCCGTATTGTAGATTCGTCTCAATTTATTAGTACCTGCTAGGGGCTCCAAGCACAAGTGTGGATCTCATTGTGTAAAAACATGCAGAGATAGTTCCTTTCTTGAATGAGTACACTGTACAAAAGCTTAAGCCACTTACAGAACATTGATAATTGAAAAAAAAAAAAAAGAGAAGAAATTGTCCACATGCTTTGCTTGCAGTTATTCACTCAGAAAAAAAAACCACCCAAACCTCAGAGAACAAGCAAAGGTAGAGGTCAAGAACACACAGAATATGCTAAAAATTCCTACTAGATCTAAACCAGACTGAGATCTACAGCTGGTACATGGTGAGTATTTAGTGTTTCAGAAAACGCAAATAGGTAGAATTGGACAGATGATGCTTAAGCCTTGCTAACACCATATCTTTTACCTGAACCGTGCAGTTCAAAGCTCTGTGAAAAGCTCCAGCCCGTCTGGGTAAAGGCTCCCTGTCCCATTGAAATGAGCAGAGCTACGTATCAAAGCTACTAACCTCAGAAGACAAAAGCAGACAGCCCTCACAGTCAGGAGAGTGACTCCGGGACCAGGTAGCCCAAAGCTGTAACCGGCAACTGCTGCCTGTCCCACCCTGGACAAGGACAACTCAGTGACATGAAAAGAAGCTCTTGAGCTGCTACAGTTCATCGGCCAGTGTTTTAAAGTATGTTGGCCATTTCAGGTTCCCTTCGGACACTGTGTTCCAAACTGTAGTGATTCAGAGTGTGTCATCTGGCCATTTCTAAGATGAGGCCAGCAACCTCCAGGAGCGAGGTGGAGAAACCCACCCTGGGCAGGGTAAACTGTTTCTCTCCAGCTTTAAGGTACCGGTGTTCATTGCAGCTGCACTTTGCAGCAGTAAGAGCTGGAAAACATGGACCCTGTCCACATGTCTGCTCAGTAGTTTTAGACTTTAAAATCTATTTCAGGTGGAAAAAGCATAGAGAAAGCAGCATTCAACAGTCTATTTTCAAGCTGTGAGCTGGAGTAGGTATTGGATTCTGTAAGGAAAAGAAATAATCAGAAAAATTCATCAGCGTATTGATAAATCTCTCAAGGAAGAAAACTCATTTGCAAAACCATGTGTCAAATTAATCACCTGTGTCTTCTATGTTACCAGTTTAACAGGCTAAGAAGAAATTGTTTTCCCTTATAGAAAATAGTTGTTTGACCCTGGTAGGTTTTAATCATCAAACTCTTGCAACAGTCTATCTTTAATTAAAGTCTGTGTCAGCTTCCCTGGATTTCAGGTGAGGTTGTGCATTTATAATTTCTGTGGTGTTGGAAAGACAGCCAATTTTTCATTCCTTGAAAGCAGTGATAGTTTATTTGGCTATAATACACATGTATACCAATATTCCATGTTTTATTTTCACTGTCTCTCTGTGTTAAACAATTTCCTGTGCTCGTGATTCACTGCACTTGAACTCATCAACTTGATGCAATTTAAGTTCTGAATAACTTATTTGTAAGGCGTTCTGTTGTGGTTGTTTTCTCTTTTTTTCCAAAAGAGAAAATAAACCATGAAAAACATTACTGAGGTATATCAAATGCACATTTACCTCTGGATGAGGGAATAGCTATTAAACCCGAGATAAATTGAAATCCTAGAACAGATGTCATGATGGATGTAACTGCATTGTCAGCTGGATTAGTGTGGAGCCACGGTGTGAATTTCTGGCAAATTAGAAGGCTCCTGAGTTTGTAATCCCTGGCGGCAGGAAGATCGGAAGAGCTAATCTTGTCCGTCTGATCTATCTGTTTTGGTTTGGATGCACGAGTTAATCTGCTCTAAATTCTGCTCTCAAATCTAAACAGACATCCCCTGCCGAAGGCAGCATGCTCAGGTATGGTCCCGAAGAAGACCATTCTCTAATTTTAATGTGTGAGAAATCCTGCTTTTTTAAGTACGCTGCTAAGCGTTTCCTTGAGTCCTGGAATGTCAGTTGCTGAAGGGCCTGTGCAGAGGATGTCTTTTTGCTCAGTGAAACAAGATGAGACCTGAGTGAAGACTTTTTTTGGCATTGAGCAGTGGCTCTCAAGCTGCTCTGCTGCTGCTCCCCACAGAGACGATCCTGCAGCTTGCTGTAGTCCATGCGCTAGCACAGTCAACAACAGATTAAAATCCAAAAGATGGTTTCACAAAGTGATTTTGTTGTCACTGGTATCAGCTCTTCTTGCTCGTTGCAGCAGAATGGACTTGTCCTACCTGTGCCAAGGCTAGTTAGTTGGCTTTGTACTGGAGAATACAACTTGGATTCAATTATATATTTTGAATCTTTGCAGACAAATTTAAGCTGTTTGGTTTCTTTTGTAAAAAATTAAAACATCCTTATGGTGTAAAACACTGCAGTGAATTTTGGAAAACTTACTCATTTACTGTCACCTTTGCAATCTTGAATAAAATAGATTACTGGCAGTATGTGACAATCTGTCATGTATTTTAGCTCATGGGGATTCTCCTATTTCATGTAAGCCTTCTTTTTACTGATTTCAGCAGCTGCAAATACTTTTAAGGAAGACAAGAGGAATGGAAGGCAATAAAAGGATGTGAGTTGAAAGGAGAAGTGGGATTGGGTATAGAAAAGAGAATAGAGAAATAGGAGGAGATTTTGAGGTTTGTGAAAGGAACATGGGAGAAAGCAGTGAGTGAAAAAGATCATGTGTCTCCTCTCTCAGATTCTTTTTTCTTATTTCATCTTCTTTAAGAAAGCTTAAGAAAAGTATGATCTTACAAGCAGCGTTCAAAGTTCAGCTGTCTACTTTTGCCCCATTTCTCTTTAAAGGGAGTTGCAGATGCTCAGAAGCACTCAAGTTTGGCCATAGTGTGTATCTGGAATTTTTTGGAAGTTGTCAGAGAGCAGTTTTGCAGAAGCAGTGAAGGTGAATGTGTGTATCCTGGTCACACTCCCTACAAGGAATCGTGTAATTCATTCACTGACAGTCCTTCATGCTTTGACGCTTGTCTGCAGGCCTGTGCACTAGAAAAGGCGTTCTGCAGGTGCTACAGGACTTTGCTCGGGAGCAAATATTTATACAGGAGTGATAAATAGCGTGTGTTTTTAGCATGAGTAGCAGGAGTGCATTTAACTCCATGTGTAACGGGGATGAACGTGTTCCAAGCGCATGTGTATATTTATATCCCTCTAAATTCCTGTACAAATTAGAAAGTCTCTGCTGCAATATCTTTTCCCCATGCAGTCCTCCCGGTTACCATCGGCATAGGGAGAAGCTGAGGAAGGATGTATTTCCCTCCATGCCTTATCAGTATTTTCCTGCAGTCGTCAAGTAGCTTTTTTAGCAAAAGCCGTGTCACTATCCCAATCCCTTTCAGTCTAACAAGGATGAGACTAGAGAAATTAAACAGGGATCCCTAAAGAGGAACACCAGCTGAGAAATACATTCTTCATATGTTTATAAACCACATGAATGATTTGTATGGTGGAATGTATGTACTATCATGTTTTGATAGGCTTTTGACTAACATACCCTGTGGGTGTTCCTCTTCGTGTCATAGGAAAGGATTTTTTTCAGAAACGGTCATCAATAGATAAAACCTGATTGTGGCAAATAATTTGGCATAGCTTCTCTTCAGCAAATGGGTTCCTCTGACAGTATCTGAATTAGTTCCAGCTCTGGCAAGTACTTGACAAACAGAGCCCAGTACTGCAGCTCTGTGTTGATATTGTTTATTCATTATTTGAGTAGGGTAGATAAGACCCTAAGGGCCTGATCCAAAGCCCACAGAAGTCAGTGAAAAGACTCCACAAGCCTTTTTAGTTGCTGGAATCCTCTATTCTATGTTTCAGGGTTTGGAAATCTGTGCCAGGAACTTCATCAATAACTGAAAGGCTGGAAGAAAAGCAAAGAGCAAACCTCTGGACAGTCAGAAATAAGGAAAGGAGAATGAAAACATCCAATAAATTCTCAGCAGAGACAATATGTCTCCACATGGCTTTTGTAGGTGAAGACTGAAAAGATAGGCAGCTTCTGAGATTTTTAGGAAAACACCAAGTTTTTAAAAGACTTAAGACAAAATTAAAAGAAACATCCTAGGGTCTTAAAACCACCTATTCTACAAGTACCCTGTAGTTCAGTCTTCTGTAAATTAACCACATTCACCCTGATTTCTTGTAGTGGTCATAAATCCCTCAAGTTCTACTGTTTTTAACAGCTTTGTTTTTACAGTTTTTAATGATAATTGCTGGTAAGTGAAAAGTTGCTAAAAGCTTAATTTTGCTAATGATATGTTTATGTGTTTATGTTTAATATTATAGGGAGAGCCAGCAATAGTCCCTCTACTTAGTTTCTCTAGTATTTTCCATGCTGAATACAGTGATTATTTTTTAATTTTGTAGTTGTTGTTGGTAAGCTCTAATGACTGAATGCCTGGAATTGTCTGTCCTATGAAATTGGCCAGGGATAAAATTCCGGATCTGTAAAAGTGGTTTCTCTTTGTCCTGTGAAATTTCACTGGGATTTTCTGGTCTCAGCTGCTAACATTCACTATGCCACTTCTTCCTCTTGCTTTCCTCTGGAAAAATGTTGTCAGACTGCTGAAGCTGTAATTGGTGGTGGACTTTGGGAATAACTGGGCTCACATCCCCAAAGTAAAGGTATCGGTCACACTAGCATGGCTGGAGTCTGCTGAGCAGCTTCAGTGGGAGGGAGAAGGTGGAAGATTCCTCCCAGCACAAGCCTCACGGTGGCTCTCGGTCACTGCGGGCACAGAGCTGCCAACTCTCCACAACCCTATGGGCGAATAAAGAATGGCCAACTCCAATGTCTGACTTAGACACATGCTTTGCAATACTAAGAACATTTAGAACTTTACCTATGTCATTATGTGAATATAATTCTATTCAGCCCATAGCATAAATACAGTATATGGTATGACAGGTGGGTAAAGCTACTTGTGTGCACATTTTCCTTACAGCAATTCACAGCTCTGGGCATAGGTCTGTAACACCCATAGCACACATGAAGACTATTCAGGTGTCTCCTGGAAATGTCACGTTCTGTGTTCTGGACACGCTCAATGTCTTCACTTCTTTTATACAGGTCATGTTTTTTGCTTTTCTGAACTCTCACGATTCTGCTTCCTTTCCTGTGGATTATCTACAAGTGCCCACATCAAAAACTGCCTTGATATTCTAGCTCAGACTGTCCCAACACTCAGCACAATGAAGCCAATACTTGACATATCTTAGAGAAAGCAGTCCCCTTTAAACAGTTTGGTGATGGCTGAAAACCACCAAAGAATAATTAAGCAAACTATTAAAAATCCTTTGACATAATTCTTTTAAAAAAATAGCACAGGTTGGAGCCCCTGGAAAGATCAACAGTCCTGTGGCTTTTCCTCAAAAATGTGGATTCTTCTTTGCTACAATTTCTTCCATCTCTTTTATAACAAAGAAAGCTTTCCTTGTCTTCTCACACTTTGTGCATCTGTGTCTCCTAAGTCTGACAATAACACCTGTGTGATTCTGTAATTACTTTTTAATGATGTGAGGACTTTCCATTCCCCAAATCCCAGCCTCTTTCAGAAGTTGTAGAGAATAATTTTTTATTCAGCCTCAATTTTTTTCCAGGCCAGAGCTAGCCACAATTACTTAATAAGCTTTAATGGTTGTCTCATTCATAAAACAAGACATTAGGAACCATTGTTTTGCTCCTCTGTGTAGGAAAAAATCAGAAAATATAATGGCAGTGAAGTCAACCTGCTCCAAAAAGTTATCCACAGGTACGAAAGACAAGCTAAGGCTTTACCTAATAACTGAGCAGGAGGAGAGTTACAGCAGGTAGGTATCTTAAACCATCAAAATCTGGTAGTGTTTGCTATATTTCCTAAGTAATTTTTACAAATGGAACTTCCAACTCATATCAGGTACCAGAGTTTAATATATTTTTATCTGTTTCATATAAATTAGCTACCCCATTTTCTTTTAAACTTTGACTTTGATATAGTTTTGATAACTTTAAAAAAAAAAATTAATTCTTTGAGGAATACTATTACTCTTCAGTTTGACATTGGTCTTTCCACAGTTCTGAATGAACCTCACCTCGCTTAAAGAACCTTCTGTATTTAAATTTTGTGAACTTCAAACATACTGTACACCGAATCAGGGTTCTCTTGTCAGACCAGGGAATGTCTGTATGCCATGAACAGACTGCACATCAAAGCACTACTGACCACAGACAGAATTATTCCAGAAAAATTCTTTGATATGGAACATAAACGCAGGATAAACTGTGAAATAGCTCTGGAAATCAGCAATGTTCCACTGCCTGAATAGTTTTAACATTCAGATAAAACTGAATTTTGGTAATCTGCATTGAGCTGCAAGATTCTCACTCCTTTCGTTACATGTTTGCAGTGTCTATGCAGGGGATTTCAACCTGGTGGCCATTTTGAACAGAACTTGAATATTAATGTTTAGTAATATTAATCATTAGTAATTGTGAACTCTGATTCTCTCCATCCTGTGCTCCGTCTCTTACTTCTTCCTGCCAGACACCTAATTGCCTCTTCATGGAAATCTTTGAACAATGTATGGGTTAATAAATGAATTGTCAGGTTCTATGGTATATTAGCCCAGAAAAGCTCAGCATCTAGGACTGTATATATGCCACCCATATTGCAACATGGTGTCCTCTCATTAAGTACATGAAAAGTAGATGTAATTTTTGTAAACTAGCAGCTGTTGCCAATGTTTCTCCTGATTAGTATAATCCTTTTCTCATAATCTCTTATAATAATGTTTTATACTTCATTTATCTTACATAATTAGACCTTGGACAATTTCACAGCCTTGTTACTTTTGTTTGTTAAAACTCATTCTTTCTTTTAAGGCATCAACAAACACTATTCCTGGTAACTTGTATTCCAAATGTTTTCACAACAAGGTATGTATAACGTGTGTGTGTGTGACTAGCAGGAAAGAAACTCAAATCTCAAGGGTCTTTATTCCTGTTAGTACTATCACTATTCATGCGTGATTCTTGGCCTTAAATCAGATCCCATGATAAACTTGTTTTCTTTGTAGTTCACTACTGAAGTTTTCTGTTTAACACATTTAATAGAAAAACTATCAATATTTCTTTCTAAACTGTTTTATGTTGGGTTTTTTGGTTTGGTTTGGTTTTTTTCAGGAGACTGCTAGAACAGCTGGGAAAACTGCCAAGAAACTTGCTAAAGACAGTAAGAGCAGGAATTAAATCACAGAAAAACATGAAAAACCTGTAGCAGTGTCTGAACAGTGAAATAATTACTGTCGACCAGCAACTGTATCTAATAATAAGTTTTATAGCAGTGTGGTGAAGTTCCTGATATGCAACATTATGTTTCAGCAGATAAATGCAAATGACAACTGAAGTATAATGTTGAACATTACAAAGTCTGTGCCACTGTAAAATTGCTTGTTAAAGACAGTCTTGGAAGAGATTCTATTGACTTCACATTTTTACAGCTGTTTCTGCAAGTTTCTCAAGTGATGTCTATTAAACCAAGGATTTATACCTCTTTCATCCTCTCAGTATGTTCCCAGCAGCTCTTACAATCACCTAGAAAGTACAGAAACAGCAGGTTAATGGAAAATTTCCATATTTTCCAATAATAAATTTGATGAGCTATGGCCATAAAAACGTGGAGTTTGATCACTTGTCCCAGTCACGAGCTGTAAACTGTTTACTCCAGTTTTATTTTGTTTCTGCCTTTCTGAACTCCTGCAATCTGCCTTTATTCCACACAAGCGAACACTAGGATATGATAAAATATTGTAACATGGTAAGTGTGCTTGCTTACTGTTTTAACAGGTGGATGTACTGTTTCTCATCTAGAATTGGGAAACTCATCTATATTATTCATATATTCTATATATTAGTTCAGATAACTCAGGTGGGTAATGGCAATGAAATTAACGTCTAAGCTTAGAACTATCTGTAGGTCAATGGATGGACTGTTTGAGTTTGGGAGTGTCCAAAGCTTTCCAAAACTGCAATTAGTAGAAAAAAGTTCTATGGATTTTAGTGAAATTGGACTAGATACCCATGTGACCAAACTAATATAAAATGACTCCTCCATTTTCTTCACTGGAAATGCAAAAGGTTTGGGACGCCATTCTCACTTTACCCTTGACTTAACTGGGCGATGATTTCACCTTTAATGGTTTAAGGATATAAATTCTGCTTCTTAACTGTGTACCTACTGAACTGCGGATAGCTTTGCTGTTTGTACCAGGTTTGAAGTTTTTAAAGTTGCTACTACTATTACTATGGGAACAAGAGTTGATGTCATGTGCTGCAAAGCTTACTTGAACTTCATGCCTCCAGAACTGTGTATAAGCTTAGACAAAGGAAAAACAGCAACCTGCTTTTTCCCTTTTGCCTTCCTGTCCTCCAAACTCTGTTTTCACTCTGCAGTTAATTTGAATTGTTTCACCATTTCTACCCGAAAGAAATACGTTGTCAGGTCACACTGAATGGTCAGTGAACTCTACGAACCCCATTGTCCTCAGTGAAACCCATGAAAAAACGTGAGTGGTATCTGTAAAGCCCTTTGACTTCTGACGGTGTTGAGTCAGAGATTGCTCAGCAGTTCCGTTGATGCCGATGTTATTCATGATGCACCCGTTTTCGCTCCTCTGGCTTCTTCTGCGTTAACAGGATCCCAAATAACCATGAAGACCATCTGATTTTGGCTGCCTTCGGCGGCCCTCCCCAAACACCAGGAGAAAACTTCTGTTTCCAACAGCGCCCGTTTTCTCTGGTTCACCGCCTTGCTTTCCCCGTACTCGGGCATGTGAGGAAGAGCAGAGCAGCAGCAGCGCCCAGAGCAGGAGCAGCAACAGCTGCCCGTTCATCCCCGGAGTCTACCGACCGGGGGGCGGGGTTTTTGCGGGGCTCCTTGTGCCGGTTCGACCCCAGGGACACGGCCAGGAGGCCCCAGCAGGTCTGAACTGGGCGAAGGCCGCCGCAACCCCCGGGGGGCTCAGTCCGGGCCGCTACCCAGAGGCTCGGTCCGGGTCACCACCCGTCCCGTCCCGACTGCCCGGCGGGTCGTGCTGCGCTTTCCCCATCCACCGAGCCCCGTCCGCTTGGCCCGCTCTCGGGCAGTGACCCCCAGCTCCCCCGGTCCCGTCCGCTCTACCCGGCACCCCGCGGAGCCGGCCGGCTGCCCCCGCCCCGCTG
>VXBJ01006458.1:3008712-3050888 GCA_013400055.1 Nycticryphes semicollaris | reverse complement strand
GCCCGCGCTCCCGCGGCCCCATGTTGAAATCCCAGGCTGTGGGTGTGCAGGCGGTTGCGTTTGGCTTTCCCTCCACAGGCGACTTGTTGGGCTTTGTTTTTTTCCTTCCCTCTTTCTTTCTTTTCCACACACCGCCCCCCCCCATGCTCTCTTCTTGTTGCTGCCAACTTCTTTTTAATCAGCTGGTTCGCTGGGACAATGTGACCGACGTTGGCTGAGAACTTGAGCAGCGCTCAGCGCTCTTCCCCTTCGCTCTGCCTGATCCATCCCGGCAGCCCAGTGCACTTTTGTTTTTTTTCCCTTGTGACACACTTTACACTTCTGAACCTGGAAGTTTTGTTTTGGCAAACGCTGGCTCCCGGCCTCTCTGAAACCTGCAGTGCAAGGAGTAGTATCAACAGTACATTGATTGGTTTGAAGTGATTCCCAAGAACATTTTTAAGATCAGTCTTCTCAGAATTTAAGTTCTGCGAGGAGGAAAGTAACTGGAGGTTTCCGTTACCTTCCCACTTGATTGCTGAAGAACTTGGTTTTGCAGAGGACAAACACATTCTCTCTGTTTTTTTTTTTCAGTGCTCCTCTTGGAACACAGTTGTGATTCACTAGGATATAGCCCTGGCTACTTGCCAGCTGTTATTTATATATTTATGTTTATAGAATGCATATGGTAACCTACCTGCAGGTAGGAGACAGTGGCCAAAAGTGCCATTCTAGGTAAGGTAAACCAGTGTCCCTTGCCCCGGGGGTGGGTGGGGGGCATTAGGGCCTCATCAGGCCATGCAGATGAGAAGTGTTTGCAGAATTCATTCGTCAGTGTTACAACGTTGATAAAATTAATTATTTTGATGTGTTGGGTTCCAAAACTGTGACCCAGAGTAACTCAGATGGCACTGGGCTGTGTCCTGCTTTCTAACTGCTAAATTGTGTTAAGGGGGTAGCAATTATGTTCTGCAGTGTAATGTTGAGCCTGGAAGCCATCGCAGTAGTGAGCACAGGAGAAACACGTGCCCTTCACCAGGAAAAGTTTAGGTGATTTCAAGTGGTGTGGGTTTGTTCAGGGAAGAAGTGGCCCACCTGTGGAAACATGAAAAATTCAAACTGTAGCTCTCCTTCAAACTTACTAAAAAGTCAGTTTGCAGAGGTGCAGCCAGGCTTTGACAGGCCCCTAGTCCCCAGAGCTCCCGGTCTTGGGCTTAAAATGACACAGTGGTTTTATTTATTAGTATTTATATGGTGGTTATGCTGTATGCCACTGGTATGGACTTGAGGTAGCTGTAATTACTGAGATTGCTTCTATTATATGGAAATATTGTGGTTGAAAAGACCGTAACAGAGTCCACAGACTTTCTCTGAGTGTTTTGTACACTCACTCTCAAACCTCACTTTTAGCTTAAATTCGATGGATATTGCAGTGATGTTTAGGTAGTAAGTGTCTCCAAGTAAATGTATAGTGTTGTTTGCTGTGCCTGTTGTAGAGTAACATAGCAATCTTATGGTTTCAATGGCAGAATTTCATAGATGGCTGTCTTTTTATAGCAGTTAGGTGCTTTTTTTTTTCTATGCTAGCATAGCGAATCAACAAATCATCACTTCAGAAAGAGACAAGAGGAGGGACAAAGTGATTCCTAAACTGAGAGGATTAAAGTAAATGTGCACATACGAACGTATACCCTGTCAGCTGGTATCAAGCTGATGCTGAAATCTACTTCACCACCACTGAGCCGTTATGGAAAAAAGTGTATCTGGTGGAAGATTATTCAAAATATTTAAGTTTATGGTTTTCATACTCACAGGAAAACCAGCGTTTCTCATCCTACAAGAATGTGTGTGCCTGCTGTATGCAGTGGTTCCTTCAGGAGAAATGCTTGAAGCTGCTGAGCACTGAGCTGTCAGCCCTTCTCAGATTCCCTCCCGCTCTGTCATGGTTTCCAGGTAGTGATTAGCAATAAGCGATCTGCGCGGCCAGCGCTTCTGACGTACCCCTGCACTTGTGGTGAGGCAGCCTGGCATCACGCCGCAGGAGCGCCAGCAGCAAGTAACTACAAATTTTGGACCCTGGCTTGAATTTTTCTGATTTGGTATTATTTAAGTTGATTAGATGTGATGAGAGCGAAAAAAAAAATACTTGTGGAAAATAATCCAGATAATAGTAAGGCTCTCTGCTCTGTAAAATTTTGAGACTTAAAAGGACTGTGGATAACACACCAAGTTATGGCAGTTAGTTCTGGATACAATTGTCTTTGATTAGGATTTGTAAATCTCGAAAAATTCATTATGGATTAATGCTGCTGTCAATACTGAGTCTTTAAGTGTGGAAGGCTGTGCTTGAGGGTTGGTGTGTGCAGTGTGTATAGTAAATCTTTCTGTTCCTTTGCTTTTATTCCAAAAGAAGCTTTGGGTCTGAAATGTGGTCTGGGTTTTTTTTTTTTTTTTTTTCTTTTTTTTTTTTTTTCCCTCTTTGAAAGCTGTGTTTGTGGTGAACAGACAAGCAAATGATATGAGAGGTTTGAAAAGTTCACCTTGTCCAGGGCAACTGGAGCAGGGAAAAATTGATCCTGCTTATTGAAACATCATTTGTGTGGTGTCACACTGCTGAGTGGAACGAGCACAGTTTGGGCAGGGGGCAACGGGTCTGAGAAATGGTGTATTTTCCGAACCCTGCTTGTCAGGGGCTTTGCAGGTTTTGTGTTTCTGTAGTTCTGCTCGTGGCTTCCTAGCAATTCATTTAGTGATAAAAAGAAATGCTGGTGAGAAGGTAAGAGGGATTTGGAGGAGGAGAAGTCAGCCACACCTGACCAGCTTACCGTTACTGGTGAGACATGGTGGCCTGCCCCAAAAGGGAGTAGACAGACAAACAGGCAGCTGAGACAAAACTTCTTTATCAAATGGTTGACTACAGCTTAGTTGTAAAATGTGGAAAAATATAATAAAAGTGATGTATCAAGTAACCTTTTATCAAAAAGAAATGTTTGTGCATCCTGTAGCTTTGGTTTGATCTAGTAGGCAGAGACTTTTCTGACTCTTGGTGACTTTTGACTGTCACCATAATCTTTGTGTGCTTTCGGTTTTTTTGGATATTGTAAACATTTCAGCTTTCATCTTCTTTTTCTTACAAATATAAATAAGTATGCATAGGTAAGGGGTAGGTATGATATTTGTTTTCCCCCATTTTTAGCATTACCATGTGTTTTTGTGTGATGTAAACAAGCATGGTAAAGAAGAATATGAAATAGGAATTAGTAGATTTACAGGAGTTGTTTAGTGTCGTGTTCACATGGAATTCACACAGGAATTGTTTATCTCTTTTTGATAGTTCAGTCTGATGTCCTGTGTATCACAAGCTTGTAGTGATGTTCATAGACCTTGTGTATAACCCTGATTTTCTACTTAAGTAAATGAACAGTTTTCCCACTGAATGAAAAAGATTTTAAGACTCTTTTCAGACACCTTTCCCCTCCTCTCACCAAATGCTGTGGGAGATTGAAGTGTGGGGGGGGTTTGGATGTTGTATGGAACAATGCTTGAATTGTTCATTTAAAACTGCAGTATGTTAATATTTGTGAAAAGAAATTGTAATCGGCTCTTTAGCGTTTGAAGGCAGTTGCTGATAAGAGAGCAGAGCTTGGGGAAAGTTGGCTGTGTAAGCAAATGTAACAGGTGTCAAATGTCTGTATTCTCACTTAATTTGTGCATAGGAAGCTTAGGCCACCCAGAGTTTAAAGCTCCAACACTTTGATAGATCTGACATTCATCGGCAGGGAAGTGTGAGGGGGGGAAGGTTGTAGTTCTGGTGAATGCATGGAGGTTTTTTTTCCAGTTTTTTTTTTCTTTTACCCTTTTTTCCCCCCAGTGCCAGGTAATTGGGATTTCTGAGATTATTTGTTTAAAAGTCAGCTCCCAGACAGCAGGTTGACTTCCAGGTACCCAATGGCGACTTTCATGCTTTTTATGTTCTGCAGAGTTTCACGGTCACTTGTGAGTGGCATCATTTATAGGTCCTAATACACAGGAGTGTGTCAGTATGAAAATCTGCCCATTTTGCTTGGGTTCTGTATTGGCCTGGGCATAGTCCCCCCTCAAGCCTGGTGGCTGGGTTTTGGGCACAGGCTTTGCTGGCTCTTCCACAGTGCCCATGCAGAGACCCCTTTGGAACAGCAATGAAAACACTGAAATAATCATAGAATGGTTATGGGCAGTAGTGTCTAAATTTAGCATAAAGAAGTTTTAATTTTTTTTTTTAAGTTAGATTTCATTTTGGTATCTGTTGATATCTTGAAGATATCAAGATCCGTTGAATCTTGAACCTGTTCTAAGTAGAAAGAAGTCTTATGGAATATTTTCAGAATGTGCAGGAACCTTCTCCACCACAAAAATGAACTAGAAACACCCCAAAATCCCTGTCGTCCCTGCTGCTCAGTTGACTGTTGGTTTACTTCTAGCTGACACGATCAGGATGAAGTCTCAGGGCTCTGCATTTAGTAGTGGCTGGTGGTATTTCAGTCATTCACCGAACTCAGACAGAGGGAGCCCGGATTCCCTGGGGCTGCTTGTACTTTTCTCAAGCCAGCTCTTGACCTCTTTGCTGATGCTGAGCTCTCAGCAGCAGCACTGAAACCCAGCTGCCTGGCAATGTCACTCTGCCGTGGCTCACTGAAAGCAATGAACAGCAGTGGGGAGGTGCTAATTTAAGGAAGGAAAGGACTGAAATGGGTGGTCACGGTCGCTTCATGTTTAGAAAGGTGTTGTGTGATGCTGCAGGTTTGGGAGTTGGCGGTCGAAATACAAGGCTACATATTGCATATAACAACTTAATTCCCTCTGCTCATTACAGAAAGCTTCCTTTTAACCACTTCTTGCCAACTCCCTCTGTGTTTTCAGCCAAATGAATGTTTTCCTGTCATGCCCGCCTCTGAGTCCAGGTGACTCATGCATTGCAGGAGAAGTTGCAGGGTGAAGGTGGGAATGAACCTTTGAATTGAGTGTGGCACTGGCTACAGAGGTCCCCTGCATGGGGACTTTGCTGTTGATCAACGCTGTGCCCAAGGGGACCTGTGGTTCAGGAGGTGGGGACCTGCACAAGCTTTGCTGCAGCTTCTCTCCTCCAGCTCTTGCCCGTGTTCAGCCATCTGTGGCACGAAGCCAGAGGCTTCTCTTCAGGTGGCCTGAGAGCCACGCTGGGGCTGTATCCTTGTTATATCATCAGGCAGGGTAAATGCTTTTCGAATTATGCAAGTCTAATACATAGGAAGAATGGATTCTGTAATGCTTATTAAGAGGGGCGTAAGAAGTGGACAGCATTCAAGTCCTTCAGCTTTGAAGGTGTTTTCAGTGAAGGGTGTATGCGGTACCGCCATGGCTGGCTGATGCGCACAGTCCCTACCTTCAGCTGGACGGGGTACATCCTTGCTTTCAGCATGGCATTATGTGGTTTCTCAGTATTTCAGCATTACTTAACGGTGATCAAAGTGTGCGTCTGTGGAAGAGTGGCTTGAGAGTGATTTCTCTTTGAGCAAATTCAGAGCTTGGCTGTTGTGAGCAATTCCTGTAGCTCTGAGGGGACGATTGCGGAGGAACCTGTGAAGGTACTTGGTGCGTAAGGAGAACAGGTCCTGGAGGCAGTTTGGGGTTTAGGGAGTTGCTAGCCTTTTTTCTCCTGGGCAATAGCCTTCCACCAGTGGAAAGCCATCTGATTCTCATCGCTTTTTACTCTTAAACTTTGGTTATAATGGTCACAGATGTTTTAGTTCTGTTATAAAAACATCACTGGAAGTAACACTTTCTCAGTTGTACCAGACTATGACATCTTTTGGTCGTGGCACATTTAATCTGGTAAAATAAGATGGAGTAAACGGGGGAGAAATGCTGGTGATGTTAGTTATACAGAATACGGTTCATGTAGCTTTAAAACAATTTCCTGGTTCTTCAAAGGAAAACAAACCTTTTCATCCAAGTAGAAATTGAATGGATAAAACATGCAACAATGCTGAACCAGTGCTTATGTATATTGAAAATAAAGTGGAATTCTTCTAACATCAATCCAGACTATAGCACAGATGTTCTCACTCAGAAATGTTTTGTGAGCAGTAAGAAAATAAAAAGTGGAGGAAAAAGTATTAAAAAATTCTGCAAGATACTTTAGAGCATCTGTGCTTCCCTCCCCCCGCCCCCTTTCCTTTTTGATATACATTATATACCTTGTTTCTTTGAGGTCATTTTACTGTAATGTTAAGCAAGTCTGGTACTGGAAGATAGATTAAAAAAACACCAAAAAACCAAACTGCCTTTGAGCTAAGTTACATAATCTGGTGGTGCTGTTTAAAAAAAAAATGAGACAGAAAAAAAAATACAGCGGCACAGATGTGCTTAATACTTGTCAAAATGACTAATATTGACAGTGAAAGAGAAATAAGTAAAATTCTAAATTGGAGAGAAAAGAATTTTAAATTACCAGTGGACACAGGGGCCTTTTTGTTTTTGAGATAATCACATTAATTTTACCTGTTACAATACTTTAGCAATGTCAGACTTTTTCCTGCTGATGGTCTTAGTTATTTTTTCAAATTGCTTCCTGATATTTGCTAAATCAAAAATAATTTTAATAAATATCTTGTTGCAGTATTTGCTGTTGCTCTTTTTTAGTAGCAGATACAGGACAGTAACTTATTTCCTAATTAGCTTCTTATTGTAAAGTGGTACACATTAATAACCTGTTTAGTCCCAAACAAAAGGAGAAATGTATCCCTACTAAAAGCTCTTGGGCTGCATCCCACACACTGCATCTCAGGGCTGGGGTCTCCAGTGGAGAGGAAGACCAATAAAGGCCAAGTGTTTTTCTGTGTGAGGGGACATGACTCTTGCTGCCCAAGGAGTAAGGATGAGCATCCTATGAGCATCCCATGGAGCTGGGCCCTGGGCTGCTGCTGTGGTCCTCACCAGGCACTGAGCTCTCGTCCTGGAGCAGTTGGCCGGTGTCACCTCCTGGATCTTTTTGTCTCCAGCTCTTGCTCTTTAGGACTCTTACTGGAACAGAGAGAGGGCTGACAGAAGGGAAATAACTGTGGAGAGAAGGGTGATTTTCCATAGGGGAGGAAATAGGTATGGGATGTCCTTGGAGCCTGGTGAAAGGAAATGCATTTGGGATAACAATAAATGGATGTAACTCCTGGTGCCTTTGTGTTCATGTGAGAGGGAAGCAGTTTGCGTGGAAGCAAGGCAGTAATGGAGTAAATGAAGTACTGACAATGTAAAGAGCTGAAGATGGGAAGAAACTGGTTAACTTGGTGCCCTGGAGGTAAGTGGTCAATTTAGGAAGAGGATGAAAAGTTGACCTCTGTGGCACAACAGATGTCAACTAAAAGGCTTTCTTTTTAAAAAGAAATCCATGTAATTTATTATAGGAAGCTTCCCTTTTTGGTCAATAAACTTAAAGGAAGTAGTGAATCTCTGATTTAGTAGGGAAAATAGACACTATTTTGGAAAAGCGATGTCATGTTTTTGGACATACTTTCCACATTCTCTCACACTCAGCCCGTTGCTGATGCAGCAAGATTTTAAATCCTTTGCAGGAGGGGTGAGCTGGTACATCATTAGCAGTTTTCTTTTTAAGTGGCCACATTTATAGGATTTTTGTTCTGGGTATGCATGTCTTTACAGACTCAGAATGGCAATGTAAACTGTTTCTGGTGTTCATGCTGTGTTACTAATAGGAGGAGGAAAAAAAAAAAAGTTATGTGGGTATGAAATGTTTTATATGGAGATAGGACTTTCGGGAGTGCCTGTATGTTTGTGTGCGCACCCACTTAGGTGTTTTCGTTTGTTTGAAGAAATGAAGCCACACTTACTAAATGAAAAAGTAGTTTCACCTTACCCCATCTTTTTTGCATGTGCTTTAAAGTTGTTGAGTTACTCTATCTTCCCCCTAGGCAAAGGCCACATACTGTTTTTTTCTTCCCTATTAAATGTCAGAAGCAATATCCTACTTGTGAGAAACTTGCAGAGATAGATTTTTTCATGCATATAATGAGAAGAATGACTTTGTTCCAAGCTCTTGGAGTCCTTCTGAACAGGAAGGAGCAGGAGCAGAACTTCATGAAATACAGACAGAAATACATCTAGGGATGTTGGAGGGTCTCTGAGTCAAGTAGCTTGAAAGTTTTGTTGCTATAACAACATAAATGACGGTTTAAAAAAGAATAAAAAAAGACGAATAAGTTGGAAGCTTCAGAACCTTTAGCTTCTTTAATAAACCGCTAAGTGGAATAACAAGGCTTGATTTAATTTGATCTCTCCAAGAACCTGTTGTACCAAACGTTTTTTGCATTTTTTTAAGTGTGCATTTGTTTGTGCCGTCAGTTTTTCCCCTCTGCCTTCCTGTGAAGACGGCTTGCCTGCAGCTGCGAGCGCTGGGAGAGCCGCCAGCTACCAAGTACCAGAAGGAGAAGAGTTCAGGCAGCTGGGCTGCAGTGACCGGGCTGCTGTGACCAGCCAGTTCTGGTGATTGAGCCTCTGGCTTTGGTGCTGTGTTCAGCCTGTGAAGATGAAGAGGGAAAGGATTTTACCCTTCCTCCCCTACCTTCCCCTCCTCTGTCTTTTGGCAGTACCAGGTTGCTGGAAGACTTCAGCACAAGAGACTCCTCCACTGTCCTCAAACAGAGTCCTGTCTTCTGGGCACGGTGCAAGTTCAGAGCAATATTTCCAAATCTTCTACATTGAATTGTTTTTTCTTTTTTCCTGGCATTAATTTGAGAAGATAGGTTTGATGTTTTCTGCCCTCACTGGGTTTCCTTAACAGCAGCTTTTATTGCTTTTTCCAGATTTTATTCAAATGAAAAACAGCACAGGTAAATGTGGTCTGTAATCATTCTGGAAAGTTTGAAGTCTGAACTAAGAAATTGCAAGAAAAACTGTACTGGTTGAAGTAAAACTTTTCAATTTGGAATTGTCTGTTACAGTAGGCTCTGTGTTGTGAAACAGCCAGTGAATGTGATTTAAAATATCTGTAACTGTATGTATGCAAAATGTTTATATGTTTAAGTCCCGACATTTGTTTAAAGAGAAAACCCATATTTTCTAGACTTAGCTAACCTGGTCTAAAAAGAAAATGTTATGCTCTGTGTGTAAAAGTGTATTTAACTTGTGGTTCTGTTAGGCAATGGAGTAGTCTCACCCAGGGCACAGCAATCACTTGAGAGCATAATGCTTCGGTAAACTAAAACCAGACTTTAATATGTGTGAAATGTTATTGTAATCAGCGTCTTCTAAATCTCTCCTTTATTAGTGTAGTTGTTTGAAGTAAATTCCTGATGACTGTTTTGTTGCTTTGGTGTTATTACAAAATAGCTATTGTTAGCTTGAAGCCCCCCTGCTAAATTGTAAGCCATAGATAATGAGGAACCCCTATTGTATCTTTTGGTGTTTATAAAATATTTAGCTGAGCAGGCTTTGGTCCTCACCTTGTCTCTGTGGAGGTAGGAGGTTTCCTTTGCTGGTGGAATTCCTTAGCTCGGGAATGACAGCAGCAGTGAAGGGGAACTAAATTTACGAAAAGCTAATTTGTGCCTAGTTAAATATTCTTTTGATATTTGAATATGAAGCAATTAGCTTGGATGTACTGCTGTTTACCTTTTAGGATTTGGAGGAGTCTAAACAAGCTGATGAAGAGAACAGTGTCATAAATCTACTTTTGAAAAATTTTTTGAGGATCGTGTACTTCAGACTGGGACTAAGTCAGCTTTTTGTGCTGTTATTTTACTGGTGGCTAGTGAGTGTTGGGAGAAGTGCTGAGCTGAGTGGTTAAGGAAAGGTTCGGGCTGTATGGGGTGATCAGGTAGACCCATGTGGGAATCCCCTTTCTAAAAATGCTCTCAAGGTGGCTGTGTAATTGCTTATGCATGGTTGCTACTCTTTTGACTTTTAAAAAGATATGTTGTTCAATATTTACGGTAGCCATCTACTCTACTTGAGCCCAACTTCTAGGAAGTGGTCTATTTTGTCCTCAATTACTTCCGTTTCCTAAATCAGTACTTGCTTGGTCTCATAGCAGAACAAAATAATAAAGGGGATTTTTTTTCCCCCTCTTTGTTTTATGTGACGGTTATTAAACTATTTTGAATCTGTAAATCATAATAGCAGATTTTGTAAAATATATGTCCTGTTGTATGAGTGGTCAGTGTTTCCCTTTGTTAGACCATGTATTATGTCTGTGATGCGGTAGTGAGGCTGCTCTAACACTAGCTGCCTTCACAAGTTGCTTCTGATGCAGTGTGCCAGTGTTCTGGTGCCTTCTGAAAGGCTTTGTTTCCAAAGGTTAGTGGATGCCAAAGACATTGTGAATAGAAATCCTATTTTAAGACACAATGAGTACACATTTTTTCTTGATCACTTTGGGAGATTGAAGTCGTGTGTAATACTGAAATGAAAAAAAAGAAGTTTTTCAGTTTTTCTGTGATTAGTTAATATTCTACAAGGATGCTGATATTAATCCAGAATTTTCCTGTTGCTTTTTCAGAAAAGTGTGTTGCTCCTTTCTGAACTCCAGTGCGGAGTGTAGTTATTCACTTTGAGTTTTGTGTTATTCTGGGGTGTAAGCAACAAGCTGAGACGGGGAGCAGAGATCTGAAATCAGTTTATAATAACCAGCCCTTTGCAGCCTGCCTTTCACCTGATGCACTACTCAGAAAGCCAGCCTTCAGCGAAAACCACACGGCTTCAGATTTGTAAACTGTGCCTAGATGCAGTAAATAGGAGGGTCTGGTGTTGTTTTTTTGTAATTGCAAATTGTATCTTGGCATCAACAGTGTAGGGGGTCAGCTCACTGCTGCTCACCTTCCAGCTTTGCAGTGCATGAGGAGCCATGAAATCCAACACTGAGCTCAAAGATGTCAAGATTTAACTATTTTAATATTCCCTTTCACTCCTTCTGAATAAGTTGCCTTCCAAATTCAACATGATATATAAAAGCAAAGCTGTGGAGTCCTCCGGCCCCTCCTCTTGCATCCTTAGGTATAGTTTATTCTGCATCACCACACCTGGTCTCAGCCTCCATCAGAGAACAGAGTGCAGCTTGCAATTAAGTGCTTCTAATGTCTGTTGGTGATACGCCAGCAGCAAGACAAGGCTTTTAGCTTCGATCGGCTCTGCTGGTTTGGGAATGTTGTTAAATGGAGAAGGGAGGGACAAAATGTCAGAGTCGTCTTGGAATAAATATAAAGTAAATATGCAGAAGGAAAAAGTGGAACTAATAAAATTTACCACTTCAATTGCTTTTTTAAAGCATGGATTTTAATGCGTAGTATGCTCAGTAGAGGAAAACTAATTAAAATGAGATCTGCGTTTTATTACTTTTTAGGCCACTTTAATGGTGATGATACTATTTAGTACTTCAGGTACTGTTTGTAGCTGTGTACTGGCATAGGACCTGTCTTTTTGGGGAGCCTTTGGAAATCAGCTAATAAAATCCACTGGAAATTCAAATGTTCAAAAGCATGGAGTTTTTTCCTCTTGGTGTCTTTACTTCCACTGTGGCCCTGGTCACTGGACTTGAATTTCCAGAGCTGTATCCAGGCTCACCGCTGCCGAGCTGTGCTTGCTGTGTGCTGTGCAGGCACCGGCTCTGTTACCACAAGGTGAGTGGAGGCTCTGATCTGCAGCGTGGTTGGGCTGCCATGGTGTACTTTTCTCTAGTAGATTAATGTTTTTACAGCTTGCTTTCATTATAGGATGACCTACTCAAAATTGCCTTTATTATTAATGTGGAGGTAAGATCATGCATACAGATTGTACAAGTTGCCAGTAAAGACCCAATGTTTTGTGTCCCTACACAGTTAAAAGGTTCACTAACATACTTATTATTTAGAAATCAGAGTGTCTTCAGAGAAGTTTAATGTGACTTCAGTAACATGTTGTAAGAAACTAATGAGAGAGAGCTTTTTCTTGACAACTATTCCTTACTCCATTTTAACAAATTTCCAAGTGCACAGGAACCTGAGGCATGGGAAGAGTTATATGAACAGGGGAGACTAGAAATGCTGTGGTTAGGATTTAAGAAAACGGTTGCAGTGTCTTTCCATTCCTTTTAGAAGCATTGGCTGAATCCTGTGGTGAAGATGCAGGGAGTATTTAGTTAGCTTCGCTTCAGTGATGCAGTGATTTGAAAAGGGAAACGTATCTGTCAATGCCCTGCTTTTTCAGATGTGAAACAGGGGCACAGAGTAAGAGTGGGCTCCTTTCAGTCCCTGCTCTCCCAATGTAGCCCTGTGTTAATTGGGAAGTCCTGTAGGTTTATTCCAGATACAGATGATTGAGAATGGGAACGCTCACCTGGGAGCAGCATTGTGTATTCCCGTGGCTTATTCTCTGCGAGGACCTCGTTAACTGCATTTCACAACAGCATGATATTAATTGCAGTGAGCGGGTATTGCATAAAGTACTTCTGTGGTTTTTCTCTGCATCTTCGTGTTACCTTAGGAAAGAGAAAAGTACTTTGTTGGACCGGTTGTTTGTGCTGCAGCAAAGCTGCGATGCACCCATCAGTTATAACAGCTAGGAGCTGTTGGAGCTGGGAGTTGAGCTAGGAGCTCAACTAGGAGCAAGGAGATGGCTCTCCAGTGTCTTCTCCTCTTAATTCAGTATTTTTCCCTCTGTGCTTCACCACCCTCTCCCTTCAAAAACTGAATCCACAAACGAACGTCACAGAGTGAGTTTGGCAAGTACATAATTATCCCCACGGAGCCTGTGGAGAAGGGAGGCACAGGAGGTCGCTGCCTGGTCCAGGACCACACAAGCAGTTCGGCACCGAGCTGGAAATAAAGTGCCAACCTGCTGACTCCTTAACCACAAGACTATCTTTCTCCCCTAGTAAGGATGTGGTAAAATATCACTGTATTTAATCCTTCTGTTCTCCTGTAGCTCAGCCTATGTATGAAAACATGCCATGCTTCGCCAAGCTGAAAAGGGAATATTTTGTGGCAATGGGCTGTTGAAAAGAAAATCTCGTCCTGTTAGAAAAGTGTGGACTCCATCATGTCAAAATACTTAATAATTTCTGTTTTGTATGTAACTTTTTTGCAATTTACTCATACTGTGGTTGAAACTTTTGCATGGTAATCTGTACCTGGCAGTAAGGACGTTAATTCCAATATTGCATACTTGTTTAAGTGTTTATAACAGAATGAAAGCAAGGAAATGCTGATTTTTGACTTCAGTATAGCTATCTAAAGTGATTTATGAATAATTTTTTTGTTTGATTTTTTTTTTTTTAAGCTAAGTGGTGCACTGAAGCCAGAAGGAGATCTATCAGTGGTGTATTTGGCTCAAATATGGGAAATTTAGAGAAGGGAGAATATTGGTCCATGCTAGTGGAATTTAAATCTGTTTCCCCTCCCTCCTATTAGAGTGCTGTAACTTTCTTGTAATATAGAAGTGTTGTAAAATGGTCATGGGCAAAAAAAAAAAAATCTAAGGTAGCCAGTAAGTGCTCTAATTGTGTTCAGCTGATGCTGGTAAGAAAGAGTTGTCTGCATGTGTACACATTCATTTTAGATTGATGGGGTTAATTGCCTTGGTCTCAACTTTGCTTGTAGACTACTGTGCTCCTGATGCTGATTTAAAAGGAACTCATTCTACCAAAACTTTTTAATCCTTTCTGCATGCAGTGCTGAAGAAAGCATGTTTTCCCCTTGTAGATGTAAGCTTTCGTGATTATAATGTCATATTCAGGATCTCTGTTAGGGATAAGAAAACGCACAGAGCTGCAGCAGGGCTGGAGAGAGCAAACAGGAGAGTGCATGCTATTTAATAATAATAATAATAAAGAAAACTGGGATATTGAAAATTATATTCCACCCCTAACCAGCTTTTTAAATGGCTGGTTTGAGTTTAGTAAGCGGTGATTTATTCTTTTGTGTTTTAAAAAACATACTACAGTACAACTGCAGTTTATTATTGCCGCTTTTGTTGAAACCTTCAGGTTCTGTTAACAGCTGTCACAGTTATCATGCTATCTCCAGCGTTTTGCAAAAATGCAGCTGGTGGGCTATGCAAATGGAAGCATTTACTAAATAATTTTAGATGACATTATAACCATTGTTCATCTTTCGCCATTAGATTTTGTATTTTCAAGTGACTCTACGCCTTGACAAGCAGGCAATTATTAGGCATGAGGACATACAATGCCAAGTAATTTCTTTAAACTGGGTAGCCTGAGAGAAACCTAGTTACAAATATCTCTAATGATTTGCATGAGTTATTTTGTGTCTCTTCCTTGTTGTGGCATATCCCTCTTAACTCTAGACATCTCTCCTCATTGGAAAGTCCCCGAGAAAATAAAAGCTGCTTGTATTTAGATTTAACTGTCCTGGAGTTAACAGTGATGATGCTTTGTTTCCTTTGCTGCCTCTGGAAACGGAGCTATTTCTAACCTGTTCAATGGCGCTGCTGTTCCTGGCTTTTTCATCTGTTCTACTAGTTCCTAGCTATTTTTTCTGGTGCAGTTTTTGATTCTTGCAATTGATTGTTGCACAACAGTGTCCTCTTCCCCTGTATGCACTATATGCATGTTGAAGGCTCTGTTTTAGAAGGTTTCCTGGTCCTGGTGCATTACTGAGTTACACGATGATGCTGTGGAAAGAAATCATAGAGAAATCATTGTGCCTCCATTGTGGTCGTTGCTTCATCTACTGTGTCCTGCTTTAGAGGAAAGGAGGAGATGGTCTGCAAGTGGTTATAGATGGTGCATAAACTTCTCTTCCTTTACTCTGCCATATGTGTATGTATATATTTAATTCATTTTTGGGCTGCTTTTTTGCTGTCTTAAACTCAGGCTGTTCCATATACAAGAACAGTAATCAAGGAATTCTGTGTTGCCCTATTAATCCTGCATCCTGATTACATGAGCTCTTCCTTAAGGCATGCAATAACAAGACAGAAGGGGTGGCTGGTGTGCGGCAATGATTACAGCAGCGTGCTTTCTGCCTGGGCTCTGTCATGCTTTTACGTGCCACACTGTTGTCATACGCCTGAACTCGCCGTGTGAGGAGATTGCAGCCAGACAGATATTTCAGCTACCAGCAGCACTGTCATGGGAATGTCAACGGAAATGTTACTGAGTCAGGAGTTTTAACAAAAAGTTGAGTTTTATTGAAAGCAATTGAACTGCAATAGATGGAGATGGGTAAATACGTGGTGGTAGCACTCTGCCAGTTCAGATGTTGCTTCTTTTCTGTTTGCCCTGCAGTTTACAAGTAGGTTATGTTTCCAAATGGATAATTTTCTGATAATGATTTAAAAAGGATATTTCCGTGTCTCTTCTGTCCCAGGATATATTTATATTGAATTTGTACACCATTAAATAACTTTAAACTTGTGCGTGTTTTTTAAAAGCTAGTGAAACTTTTTTTTTTTTCCATGCAAACACTTTTACTAATGTTAAGAGGAGGCATAGTCAGCATTTCAGCAGCAACAGGCAGAAAATGCATCGTGTGAGCTTACTGCCAGGCTAGCTGAATATAGAAATCAATGTTAGGAAGAAAATGAGAAATGATCAGTGTGGGGGAGGAGAAATGATTTAGTTGAAAATGTAAGTAGATAATTGTCTGTATTGTGCAACTATATCGTTTTCACTGAAGTCCAGAGCCTATAAAATCAGGTATGTTCACTGATTTACAGGTTGCTCAAACATGACTGTGATCTGAGTCAACTGGACTTCTTTCATAATAGAAAGCAGTATATCCTGAGGATCAGAAACCCTGAAGGACACTCCTTTTTTGAATCTTATGTTTCCAGATGGAAATGGAAATGCCACATTTTTCTCCCTCTCCCCTTCTCTCCCCCTCACCCCCGGAATTGATTGCTGTAGAGCTAACAAGGGTAGACTGTCTGCTTTTACAAACCAAGCACGCTTCCCTACAATTGTGCTATTTGGTTGCTGCTTTATCAGTCCAGGGCAAACTGTTCAATCTCTTTTTTTACAGCATCTCCTTTTTATTACACTTGTACAGAGCACCAGCTTGGTTGTTAACGTTCAGCTGGACTGCCTACAAAAAAATAGATAGGAGTCATCCCAGCTCTGTCAACCATTGAAATACCTTATCTGCTTTTCTGTTGTAAAAAGCCAATTCATAACTCATCTGCCAAGAATAAAAACTTTGCAAACATCCTACAGTTCTTGCTGTAGGAATGAATTGAGAAATTAGGCTGCTACGTGTCTGGAATTTGATATTTGCATATTGAATTTGAAAGGTAGAGCATCTGAAAGAGAAAACAAAACCACTTTTGAATCTTTGGGATGAGCATATACAGCACCAGTCCCCTACAGGAAAATTATTGTTTTGTTGTGGCGTATTATGTGATTGGGGTCATATTTGGTTAGAAAACTGGTAGAAACACCCTGAAATTAGCAGAATTGTGTCTGGGCAGAGGCATCTGCTAGTAAAGCTCTCAACTTCTGGAACTAAACTCTTATGTAGCGTTACATGACTTGCAATTTCTTTAGGCAGCAGCCCTGCAGCTGGATTCACATCATGTCTTGAAATCTGTGCCGTGCAACTCCCGACCACGAGCAGAGGTGGCCTGGATCCCAAAGGTGACCCTGCACAGTTCCCAGCTCTGAACACGGCTGGTGCTTTGGGTATGGCTGGATTGCTGGGGATTACTGGTGTGCAACAGGTCTTGGGGGTGGGCAGGAGGGTCAGAAGGATGTATTTGTACTAAGCTGTTACGTGGACTTTCCCTGTCTGTAAGCCTGCTCTCAGAGGTGGTCAGTGTCACTTGCTTGGGTCACTCTGCAGTAATAACTGTGGAAGGATGTGCTACATTTGTGGTTGTGACATCTAAGGTCAGAGTGGAGCTTATGCTTTGTTAACCAGACTGTGTGTCGTTACCCTTCCTCGAGTCTCTGTGGAGCGATGTGCCTGGGTGAGTGACAGGCGCTCCTGATCACCTGTCAAAGAAGTTCCCTAGGGATGGCTCTGCTGTGGTTTGAAGGAACTCTAATGAAGTTGAAGCCAACACATTTCTAGGTAAATGCCCTGGTTAGTGATTTTCTTGTTAGTGAGAATATGCAGTGTATTCCCAGTCTGTTTTCAGCCTTGTATTTGGTCTTGTGTTGAAAGCAGGGTGGTGGGTGTTTGGTTTTCAGAAACAGATTCTGTTTGAACTTTCCTAGTGGCACTGAAGGTCCACATGAGTCAAATTCTTCAGTGCCTGAGGATACTTGCAGGTTCTGTGATGATATTCAGCCTTCCTCTTCTGGATAAATAGTTTAAACCAAGTATCATCAATATGGAAAACTGAAGAGCAAAAGGGTAATGCAGTAAGTGACTACACTTGATCTTGCAATGGTTTCTCTGGAGATGCAGTCTCACTACCTTTATTTGGGCTCTGGATAATCACAGGGTTGAATCTCTTTGGATTTCAGTTACAGTAACAGGGTCTGTAATTAAGGAGTAAAGTAAGTGTTCCTGAGGTTCAGGTTACTGATGTTTTGAGGAGAGACTAAAGTGACTGCTTAATTGTTGTTTAAGGGCTGAACCTTTTATGGGGTTCTATTAATTTTTTTTAATGGCCACTCTTGCACTTGCACACATAAACAAAGGCCCTACTGAAGTAGAGTTTTGTTGCTGTCTTATCCAGGACCAATTTGGGGTTTGTTCTCAAAAATCCCCGGAGTTTCTACAATGTCTTTGGAGCAGCCCACTGAAGCACGTATGAATGGTTTCCTGTGATGGTTCCTGTGACCACTGTATGAGCACCATGTCTCACCAGGGTGGAGGAGTGGTGGTGCATGGAAATGCTCAGTTATTCAGAAATCTGGCTGCTGCACTTTAACAGGTTGGGTTGAGCATGCAGTTTGGTTTTGAGGCAAGTTGGTGTTACTGACATCAGCTGCCGTAGATGGCCTGCTTCCCCTCGTGGGTGAGAGTTGAGATTGTCAGTCTGATGTGGGTCCAGAGAGAGGGCTGCTCCAGCTGCTGAGTAATCGCCTGAGCATAAGGATGCCTATCTCCTTTCTAGAGAAAGAAATCTTCAATGATGTAAACCAGTAATTTTTTTTTCTAAATTTTATTTTCTGCAGTTCTGCTGAATCGCTGTTTGTGCTCCTGAGCAATGCATGTACCTTCTGCAGTGTCTCTGCCTCTGCAGCTTTGTGCCTACAAATGTTGAACCCCTTTCTCTTTGAGAGAAGCGCATTCACTGGTGCATGGAGTCAGAGATTCCAGTAGCTGCTTGCAAGGGCAAAAGAGAAACCAGAAAAATCTGAGCGCAATTTTGTGGTGTTTGGCAATCAGCTTTCACACAAGAAATAAAGCTTTTTTAGCATTCACAAGCATTGGTGTCTCCAGGCGCTCACAAATGTGCAACACTCACTGCTTTAGCAATACCCGGCTCTTGCGCAAGTGGGATGGGGAACGGAGCCAGCTGGCCCCGAGTTCAGGATGAGAGATCTAAGAAATCACAAACCTCATAACTCCACATGCTGAAGTGTCAATGCAATGGTTACTTTAGCACGTTTAGCAGTTTTTTATTTTAGATTTGAGGATCATGAGCAGCGAGTTCGTGGGATTTGTATTCGTGTAGCCTTGTGTATTGACAGCTGCCCTTCAGTGCTGATAGTCTCTAGAAACACATGCTGAATGGCATTGACTGGAATCCACCTCAGAGACACAAGTTGCCCTCACTCATTTCCTGCACAGAAGCGCTTATAGTAATTGTAATGGAACAGGCTTTGAGATACTTGATTGTAAGCAAGTACTGGCATATTTCATGCTCCTTACTGGATATATCCTCCCTCTCCCCTCCCGTGTGATTTAGGTTAAATTTTGTCCATTTGCAGCCATAAACGTAGCTCTGATAACCAAGCAAAATATTCATTGTAACATGGGACATCTTATGTTTTCTGGACTGAGTCTTGTTAGAGAGTATCCAGACTCCTCCTGCTATTGCTATTTCACAGAATTAATATTCTTCTCCCTCCAAAATCAGTATTTTTAATAAGCCCAAAACTTTACTATCTTGTGATGCTTGTATCTCCTTTTCTTTAATGAAATGATTCCGGACTCCTACTGAGTGCTCTGAACTTACGTAACACAGAATGTGAATCACTGTGAAAGAAACCAAACCCAGTATCGTTGCGGAAGGTAAATGTGCTGCTGGTTTAAGGTGTATCTTTGCGATCGGAAGCCGACGATACATGAAATAGGGAGTCAGCTGTCACAATAACTGAGTCAGGCAGCCCGCTCTCTTGGGCTGAGGGAGTGTGTGTGTGGGCTCTGAGCACAACAGGCCTGTGTAGAAGCTGCAGGCGTGTGTTGAGAGAACAGGTTGAACTTACACGCTCACACTGAGGTGTACCAAGGTATCCATGAGAAGGAAGAAAAAAGGTCACGTTGCCTCCAACAGGGAGAATAAAGATACTGATTTTTTTTTTCATTGAAAAGGCTTGTATTTGTCACGTTTTAGCCACTGAGAGTTTTTGTCACTGTTAAGTCTGAAGCTGGAGTATGTGAGAGCTGTTGCACATCATTAGATGATGCCATCACCAAAATCTTTATCCTTGTTTTTGTTTTATTTTCCATACGGAGAATTAAAACTCAGTTTGGAAGAGTTACTCAGGTTGGTCTGTGTAACTGTCAGCTTTTCTTGGGTAGCTTAAGATACTTTCGTAGCAGTTGATTGTGTTAAATTCTGTTGCTGTGCACAGGGACTCTGCACAAAGCTCTAATTGCAACCCATTTTCTTCTTGATGTTACAAATCGATATCATCATGCTGAGATAGGTTATCTTCACCTCCCTCACCCTGGCTGAGTTTGATGTGCAGAGCAGAGTTTGTGTAGCCTAACTGTTAATCTGCCAGACTGGTGTCTACAACTGGTCAGGGCACCACAGGCTCTGTTTAGAGGTGGTGGAGATAAATACATCATTTGAAGATGTGATTTGCCTTGCCCTGAAGTAGCCATGTGAAATAGCTCAGTTTTTAGAGTTTGGGAGCTGGCTGCAGCATGCCTTCAGTTACTTAAGCACACACACTTCCAGTGCAGACTGTTCAGGTTGCTCCAGTGCATCCCAACCATAACGTGTGTCCTCTTGTCACATGTGTGTGATCTTGCCAAGTGGCTGCTTGCTACATGTAAAAGTAAGCATATGCATGGAAAAAACCCAAGCTACCCCAAAATCTCTACTGCTACCTTATTGTGTGGCTATAGGTAGATCGAACTTATTCTTTACTCTGTATAAAAGTGTTCATGCCTTGCTGGACAATGACTGTATGAGATTGTATTTCTCAACTTATTGCTGAAGTACAGGCTTCTCTGTGCTCTGGGGAGTACTCAACTCCATGGAGCTGAACTGTGTTGAGAAATGCTTCTTTACATCTGTTCTTTGGAGGAGGGGTGAGGACTCCCCAGCACTTCCCACTTGAGACATTTACTCTGATTTCATGAATAATTTGACTTGTTTTTTCTTTTAAGGTCAGCCATTTATGAATCAAAATGTCTAGAAAAATCATAAATACATTTTTCTAAATAAGCTCAGATAAACCAACTGGTTGAGGTTTAAAAAAGGATCATAGTAACCAGTTCATATCTATCATCTAATTTTTTTTTTTTCTCATTGCTGCTTCCACGTTGGGTAAAACTTAGCACTGACTTTGTTACAGATAGTAGAGGAAGTAATTTGAAATTACTTATTTCAGCCAAATAATGCACTGAACTGTGTTTCAGAATCTACATCCCTGCTCTTGCCACAACTTTGAAAACAGATAGCTAAGTGGTGACGGGATAGAGGCAAATGGGTTTTACACATGCCTTACTCTTACATATGACAGCCCTGGAAAAAGTGCAAGAGAAGTACCAGGGTTGTATAATCACTTCTGTGTAGTGAAAAATGGTGTCAATCAGATCTGCAGGCATGTTGCAGCAGATCTAGAAGCTGTCTGAAAAGAGATCAGGGCAATTGTTCCTTCTAATGTAAACATTTTGTAACGCTAATTAAAAAGGTATAAGAAGAAAACAGTTGCTCATGCAAGTAGGGAGTTGTTATATAGTGTGATGGGGGAAACAAACTGTATTGTTTTGCAATTTATATAATGAAATCTAAAAAATAAAGTTATTCTAGTGTAATGCTCTTATGGATGTAGCCAGTGCCAGGTAACCCTTACCTACAGATAACCTGTTACATAGAAAATAATAGCGTGGCTGTAAATTTGCAGGCTGTAAACTTGCACTGTTTGGAGAAAAGTTGAAGTTAACAGCTTGGTAAATTTGGTAGTAAAACTTTTTATAGTTCTTCATAAGAGTTTACGAAAGAAATCTTTCATTGTATCTGTAATGACTTGGCATATATGCTATCGCACATGGTCAAATTGTCACCTTACATTGAATTCAAAAGTACTGGGAGGTGAAATAATCACTTGCAGTTCTGAAGTTTCCAATTCAGGATGGATAGGCCTTGGGACTTTTGTATCACTGCTAGTGCTATTCTTGAACTGAGATTTTTTGTAATCTGTATTGTTAAAATGTTTATTGTTTGCTGTTGCTCAGCGAAATACGAAGAATCGTTTCAGGGCTGCGAACCCATCCCTTTCCAAGGTGGCACTTTACCACTGAAACAAAATTTTAACTGCCAGAGTTGTATTTTGTTGAAGCTGCAGAGTCTGGGAGATGAAAATACATTTCTGTTTGTTGCTTTGCAAGCCATGTTATCATTTAGGTGAGCAATGAAGACCCTTCTGCAACCTGGTTTTTGCTTTGGTTGATTGTTTCCCCCTGCCTCCCCGCCCCAATTAAGAAAACCCCCACAAACCCTACCTTCTTTCTCAAGAGTGGGTACCGGCATGTCTATCGGGGAGCTTTCTCTTCGGTTCTGCACTGTTGCTCACTGTAATCCTTTGTAATCCCCGCTGTGTATCACTGGGTGATGGTGGTGGTTGTTGTTGTTGTTATTATTACTATTATTTCTCACAGTGTGGGTCTTACCCAACATTTTTCCCCATTAAGTGTGTGTTTGAGTTAGCAGATGAAGCGTGTGTGCTGGTGGGCACTGGGCCCTTGGGAACACAACTGGTATTTTAAATTGATTCTGCTGCTCAGTGCGAGCGGTCCCTGTGGTCTTTACCTTTCTTCCTCAGTTTCCATTTGGCTTTGTAATTCTACTCATGTCTGGAACACTGATGTTTATTGTTGTATGTACTCTTATTATTATCAGTGAATATTACTGAATCTCCTGTATGGTATTGTTACTGTGAAGGCTGAGGAGCTGCTTACGTGATGCTGACAACATGGGTTTTTGAACTGAGAGTTCTTTGTGTCCTTAAAAAAGATGTTACATAGCTGTGAGATCTTGTTTCTGTGGATCCATCGAACAAAAGTGCCAAAGTAAAGGTGACAAATCTGAATTTACAGGTTTTTTTCCCTCTGGGTAGTGTGAACTAATACAAAGTACTATGTACTATGTGTATGTAGGCTGAACATTAGGAAAGAATTTTGCACGGAAAGGGTGGTCACACACTGGAATAAGCTGCCCAGGGAGGTGGTTGAATCCCCATCCCTGAATGTATTTAAGAGTCATTTAGATGTGGTGTTGGGAGATTCGGTGTCGGGGAGGAATTTGTAGAGTAGGGCTGATGGTTGGACTCGATGATCCCAAGGGTCTTTTCCAACCTGAATGATTCTATGATTTTATGAATGGCAATTGCAGTGTAACAGTAAATCTGGATGTAGGGAGCAGTCAAGTGCCAGAGAACCCATTGGTACGGCTTGATGCTGGTGAAAGGTGAAAGATGCTTTGCCACCTGCAGTGACCTGTGGAGCAATCTAGGCGGGACATTGGGTATTTGGGGTAAAAACTAAGCGCCTTCCCGCTGCACAAAACTTGCCTGGTCAGGCCTTGCTAGCGTGAAAGTTCACACCAGGTAATTCCTAAAATTCTGAGTTTAATACTTCCTTGAAGTTTTTAATTTCTCAGGTTGTTCACTTCAGACATTTGCACAAATTTGAGGTTCTTGGAACTCTTGCTGTGCCAATGTTGTCAGGCCGATACAAGTGGGCTTTGAACGCCTTGAAGTTAATAGTAGTTTGAAATGAAGCATTCAAATTAGCAACTCCCAGCCTTAAAACGGGCTGCTCCAAAATCTTTTATGTTCTGCATGGTGGATGTTCAACATATAGCATGAATTATTTAGATGCTCATTAGGTGCTGGTAATTGAGTGAAAGGAATACTATTATCTAGCATTGTAAAAATACATACTGGTGTCAGCGCTGGCCAGAAGGAAATCTTCCTTCCAGGGACAACTTATTAGGCATATCTCTTTCAATTACGTTGCATTCAGATGTTGCTTATTTTACTTGAAGTTTAAAGATTATGGAGAAAAATTGATGTGGGCAAACTCTCAAAAACTGTTCAGAGGTACTGCACCAGGGAGGTCGGTGCACAGCTACCTGCTGTGATACGTTTTGGCTTTCTCATTTCCAGCATTTCCTCTTAATTTGGAGTTTCTCCAAAATGAAGAAACGTTTTTTTTTTTTTTTTGGGGGTGAGGTGAGCTAGTGGTCTCTCTAGGAGAAGCTTTGGAAAATGTCAGTGGTGTCAGGAACGGGGAAGAACCTGATGAACAAGTATGGTTGCTCCCAAATGGAGAAGGGTAGGATGTTGTAGCCAGAGGCAGGGAATAATAAGGCCAAGAAGGATAATTATCCCTCTGGTAATGCCTGTGCTGAACAGGGAAGAAGGTTCAGTTACAGCCCTGCCAGCAATACTTTGAAGTGGACCAGAAACTCCTGTAGCCGTTGGACAAAATTTGTGAGGAAAAAGTTGTGAAAGATTTTTTTTTTTTGCTTAAAGTTCATTGGGGAGGGCAGGGAGAGAGGAAGGGAGAGCAGTCTGCCTGCAAGGAGCAGGGGCAAGGAAGCATTGGTGCTGTGCATGGAAAAAAAAAAAAAAAAAAAGAAAAGACAGGAACCAGGAAGAGAAATGTTTGAAAATTGCAAGTTTGTGTGTAATCGTGAGAGAGCTGGAAGAAGGTGAAAGTTGCCTGAGTGTACACCAGGGTGACTTGGAGTTAAAGTCAACATGTGGTCAATTTAATGTCCTCCTTGAGCTTGTGATGGGGTTGCCATGCTGATGCTGGCATCACCCTGGAAAACTCCAAAACCCAGCCAACCCAGAAAGCCAACTCCCACTAAGAAAGGCTATTCTTCCCTGCTACCAGCTGGCTTTATGTTTCATTTGGTTCATGTTCTAGAAGTTAGGCATTAATAACACCAAGTGCAGGCAGACGGCATCTTTCTGTCTTCAAATACTTGCACACTTTTTTCCCTTACCCTATTTAATAGGAATGCTTGATATTTGCATTCCTTTTTCTACACAAAGTGAAAACCGGGGCAGCGGCATGTTGGGACTATACATTTGCAACTACAGATCACAGTCAGATCAATAGAAGGAGTATGTAGAGTTTTTTCCAAGTCTGAGCTGTGACTTACTAATCTATAATTATTTTAAGAATCGTTGGACTTGGAGTCAAAATTCCTGCTCTTTGGTCATTATTGTCTTCTGCCTCTCTGCAGCATAGAAGTTAGTAGGTCTTCCTTCCCCTCCCCCAATCATTTATGCTCATGTCTACTCCTTTATAAATTATTGGCATGCTCTCTAGTTATTTCTTTGATGGCAGCAACAAGAAGCTTGTATCTTGTTTCAGTAGAAAGCAATTTCCCTGGGCTGAATATCTCATTGTTTTTGCATTGCTGCATTGTCTTGGCTTCCCTGATCCCTGTTTCTTGCTTTGTAAATCAATTTTAAAAGTAAAATGAAATTGTGGAGGACAGATGAGAAAAAAAATCTTTTGTTCTGTTACAAGCATTATGTTATCTAAATGATATGGCTGAGGACAGAACTGGAGGTACCTGCTTCTAAGGAAGGAGCAGAAGGGTTAAAAATAGGACTGGTTTAAAGGATAATAAATAAGATGGATATAATCCAAGTGAGGTAGATAAGCATGCCTGCTTTAGGGAGGGGGTGCTCTTACAATGATTACAAGCCTTGATTTTGAGTGTTGGTGGTGATTTTACTGAAGTTTGGTTAGTCAGCATGCACCCTTGGTTTTGCTCTTGGGCTACTGTAGTGGGGAGGGATGGGCTGGAGCCTCAGTGTTAGGCAAGACAGGGATAGGGAGGTACAGGAGGAAAAGAAAGATGTGAGTGAAGTGAATCTGCTCATCTTGAATTGTATCTTCGGGTTATATCAGGATATGGAAGTCCTAGTCTATTTGAGAGACACTGTTTTTCTTAACAGTGTGACCAAACTAGTGTACGGACTCTAGAGTGGTAGGGTACATATATATTGATATTTTTTATCTTTAACTCAGATTTCTGAGTTCTCTCTATATGAGCTGAACTCTCTCCCTGACTAAGATACCTGGAGGTGGGGGATGAGACAGTGAGATGCGCGACTGCAGAAACCAGTCTCTTCCACTGGGGTTTGTTCATGCTGCTGCCTGCCAACCTGAACAAACGACACCAAAAAATGTCATTCCTGGACCTGCAAATAGGTCTGATGTGATGTAAAAACCTGCTGGTTTTCCTAATGGGTTTGTAGCAGACTACTAGTCGATGCCTAGTAGTGCGACTGCTATTCTTGAAGGGAAGAAATGGGGTTTTGTTGCGTTGCCCCACTGCACTGCAGGCACAGCACTGGATGGTGGGGGCTCTCCCCATTCTGTCCTGGTACCAGAATGTTTTGCTTTCCTCTCAATTGGTTGCTCAGGCATTTATTAACTTTGTTTACTAATTTATTTATTTATTAGCAGAGGTATTGAAGTGTGAACAATTGCACCAAGTTTCACTGTTGCTTTATTCTGGTGGCAGTGTTACTGTTTATCTAGTGACCTGCAGTTTCTGCTGTTGATAAAAGATTTCAAATTCAAGGTCTTGCTAATAAAATATTTTAGTATAAAATCAATTGTTGTTGTAGAAGGGAAAAGAACTTTACTGGTGTGACTTTGCTCTTACTCAAATGAAATTGAATTCTGTAGTACCCTTAGGCTGCAGGGAGATGGCTGTTTAGACCACTGAAAAAACTTCAGGAGTTGTTTCTGAAAATAAAAATTGATAAATCTTTTCCATGGAGTAGTAAGGTACCAGGAGTTGTATTGTATGTCAAGATTTGCAGTTAATTTCAGAAGCCCGTTTATATCCTGATGAGGCAGATGATGATAGCATTAAGGTTACCTTCGCGTGTGTTTCATTGCTTTGTTATGGGTGCCTTGATTGAGAGGCCTGTGCCTGCAGCCTCATGGAAACCACAGAAGCCTGTGCAGAAACCATAGTACTGCTGGTTTCTGTTAACCTCAGGGCTTGCCCCACTCCTGAAACAGGTTATGAAGGAAGTTTTAGCTTTAGCTCCCACAAAGAGCTATATTGCAAAGTAGATGCTTGTAGAGGTTGACATTTACCAAAGAAGCTCAGCACCTGCAGTAGGTCTTTGCTTTGACAGAGAGCCCTCTGGCATTCCTGGGCATGGTGTGGTGGTCTGTCATGGCCCCAGCAGTGCCTTCTCTTTTGCCCCATTCCTCCTGTCCACAATCCAGCATCCTGAGCTGGGCATACCGGTTGTTGGAAGGCTTCAAATTGTTGCCACCCTACCTGGGTTTGCAGGTGTGTTTGGTGTTTGTGGTGCCCAGAGCAGCTCCTTGCATGGCCGCACAGCCGTAAGTCCCATGCAGCACTTCAGAGTATTGGTACCTGTGGCAAGTGGTATAGGTGCCCATTTAAAGTGTTGTGGGCTTCACTTGTGCTTTTTCACTGGTACCATGTCTATTTAGTAAACATCCATTTAGTTAACAGAGAAGATAAGTGGCATTTTTGACTGCCTAGTATTGGAAGCTTTTGTAAGCTTATAGAAGGCACAAGGATTTAATGAAAAAATACTCTTTTTCTGATATTTTACTTATACTGCAGAATTCTTCTCACTTGAGGTTATAAAAGTGAGTGTATTGCTCCAAATTTTGCAGTAGCAGTATTCCCATCAGATGCTGTAACAACAGAAGGCATGAAGCATCCTGCCCATTTCATTACAACAGAGTTCTCTAGAGTTCCTGAGAGGCAATTCTTACTATATTTATACAGCATTATGGTAAATGTACTTTGAAATGAAAAGCAGGTATTCCCAAGTCTACTGTTCAAGTACTGTTCTTGGAGAGAAATTATGTCTTTTGTCTAAATCTTCTGACACTTGAGAATAGCTGTGAAGTTAAAATAATAAAAACAGGTTAAAAATAGCCCCAACACCGAAAAGCATAAGCAAAAACCCCGAGCATGTATCCCCCAAACCCTCCTCCACTCTCTGCTCCCACTGCATCCTCGCTTCCACTTCTCACTCAGCCCCCCTCAGTAGCGGGGGCATGTTCTTTCCAGACAAGCTGGGGGGGGACTTACCTATAAATTTTTTTTTTTAGATTTTAAAAATATGAACTTATTTCAGTCTAAATTGGTGAAAAATTGTAATAATGAAAAAGCAAATTGGTTGCATGTACTTGAAAGCTTGCTAGCAAGTGAATGGTGCATTTTTAACAGAGGCAGGAATTTGCAGAGAATGGAAGAGACTGCAGAACATACGTGGCTGTTGCAGAGTCCTTTTTGCAGTGCATCCTAGAGGGTTTCTGGCACCAGTTCTGAACACGGTCTGTCTGCGTTTCAGAGCAAGCTTCTTTTCTTAAAGCTCTGCACTGGGGAGAAAAGATGAGGACAAACGGGGACTGAGGGACACCAGGAAGGGGAGCTTGAACCCACCTAATTGGAATGCACGTTGTTTGACTCCTGCAAGAAGAACTGATTAATCATAAACATTTGAAAAAAAAGAAAAGAAAAAGAAAAGAAAAGAAAAAAATAAGATGAGTGTGTTTAAAATACGGTCTACTAAATCCAAAATTGAGGCAGGATGGAGTACAAGGCCCATAAACATAACTGTATGATACATAGGTGTACAAGACATTTAATAAAATGAATAATTTTATCCTAAAAAATGCACCTGGGGGAACAACAGGAAATGGGAAGGATGCAGGTAGCACATTTCTGTTGCTTGTCTTTATATTTCCTTTACCTTGTCCTTGCTGCTGTATGTCAAACTGCATTTGTGGTCAGGTGTTCACGTTCACAGTCTGGTGACTCTGGGTGTGCATATATACTGGGGCTTTATTTACTTTTGTAGTAAGTCCTGTTTACTTCTGGTTTATAAGTTCTGGGAGTAAGAAACAAAACAAAATACCCAGGCTGGTTATTTAAAAAATATATGTAACCAAAAAAAAAAAAAAACCCCCCCCCCCCCCAAAAAAAAAAAAAAAAGGTCTACAGGAGTTTTCAAGACCAGACCTGGGCGTGCTGGTGGACAGCCAACTTAACAGTAGCCAGCAGTGTGCCCAAGTGGCCAAGAAGGCCAACAGCATCCTGGCTTGTATCAGGAATAGTGTGGTCAGCAGGAGTAGGGAAGTGATCGTGCCCCTGTACTCGGCACTGATGAGGCCTCACCTCTAGTCCTGTGTTCAGTTCTGGGCCGTTCACTACAAAACGGCATTAANTTGGAACTAGATGATCTTTAAGGTTTCTTCCAACTCTAACCATTCTATGATTCTATGACGTGCTGGAGCATGTCCAGGGGAGAGCTACCAAGCTGGTGAGGGGTCTAGAGAACAGGCCACATAAGGAGAGGCTGAGGGCACTGGGCATGTTTAGTTTGGAGAAGAGGAGGCTGAGTGAGGGAAGATCTCATTGCCCTCCACAACTACCTGAAAGGACATTGTAGAGAAATAGGTGTTGGCCTCAAGTGAGTAATGACAGGACCAGAGTATATGAAGTTGCGGCAGGGGAAGTTCAGATTAGATATTAGGAAGAATTACTTTACTGAAAGAGTGGTCAGGCACTGGAACAGCCTGCCCAGGGAGGTGGCTGAGTCACCATCCCTAGAGGTATTTAAGAAACATGTAGATGTGGCAATTCAGGCCATGCCCTAGTGGCCAAGATTGTAGGGGTTTTCTGTGGGTGTATGGTTGGACTCAATGATCTTAGAGGTCCTTTCCAACCATGGTGATTCTGTGATCCCTAACCCCAGCAGCCATACTGCAGGCTGGGTTGTTGCCCATGTGTGTTGTGTAGAGGGGGGCAGCATTTTGAGAGACTGGACTGGGTTGAAATCTGTGAAATACTGCTGCAGGCAAACCCCAGTTTGGTATAAAATATAATTTTCTTTGTCTTACCCAGTGAGCTCAACTGATTAAGGAAGATAGCTTACATTTGGTTTGGCTTTTGTAATTTTTGTCGTGGTTTCTGTATTACATGATGTAGCAGCTAAATTCTTGGTTATGGAACAGCTTTCTACACTGTGCAGGAGTAGCTGCATTTTAATGCACCCATAGCTACATTTCTCCAGCTAACCTTTGTTGTATTAAAGACTCCAATAAATCAATTTTTTTTTTGTAAGCATTTTTGGAATGTAATTAGCTTTAAAACATGTGTACACAGCAAAACCCACATTAATAATAGTCTAAGAGCTGGAGCAAAGTGGACAAAGTATTTGATTTGCTTTGTTCTACAGATTCGCTTCCCATCATTGTGGAGTACTTGCCTAATTTCCTCTGAAATCTTAACTCAGTGGAGCACGTTATTTGACTGTTGGTTTCACTGCTCTCTGACGCCTTTAAAAACCCAATATATTCCCTTCAGTGATGCGTGCTACAAACCCCTCTGTTTTCTGTGGGACAAATGCATCGTTTTCTAGAAGTGGCTGCTATTTCTGATTTTGTTACAGTTTTATTTATTTTAATATTTAGGATGTTGCAATATCAACAAAGCAAGTTACCAGAGCAGCTTTGTGTTATCCTACAAGATCAGTATGTGAGTGTGGGGGTTTTGTGGATTTGTGGTTTTTTTTTTTTTGTGTGTGTGTGTGTAAGGCCCATTTGCCAGATGGTCAAGGCTTCGTCAGAGCTAGACAGCATTTGAAGGATTCTGTGCAAAGTGACACATGCTGGAGCTCCTTTGGCACATTATATGGTGAACGCTGAAGGGCTGCTGTGGGTGTTACTGTGGCTTGGCATGTGACATGGGCAGGAGAGGCAGCGTTGCACCTAAGTAGTTGGGGGATGCTTCATCTTAAGTATCATTGAGGTAACTGGGTGCACATGGTTGCTGGGTGAACTTTCTTAACTCACAGGAGAACTGCCCTCCTCCTCTGCATTTCATACTTTCCAGTAATATGTAAGGAGGTGATTGTGGATGTAGATTCATGCTACAAACCTCAGCAGTGCATTTTGTTGGGAATGGCTCTTGTTCTCTAATTAGCAGTGAGGGTGGCAACATAGCATTTGGGCACTGTATTTCTGAGTATATTGAAGACCATTTGTAGCCTGATTGTCTGTCGTCACCTGGTTTATGGTGGCTGCAGCATTTTTTCCTCCCCCAGAGAGATAGGTAGTATGCATCCATGCTTTCTGCTGTGGTATCTTTTCTTTTGGCTGTGTGGCTGTATTCGTTGCTTGGCAGAGGGCTTGGAAAACCCTACATAACTCTTTCTTTCTTTTTAACTAGGAGCGGGCAGGAATTTGGGAAGGATCTTGTTACCTTTTGCCAGCCTATAGTGAATTCGTCCAGAATCTGCTGTCCTCCTTTACTTCTATGTTCTGTGGCAAAACAGAGGAGGCTTCCCTCCATGCCAGGCAAGACTTGCCTTTGGTGAAGCCCTGCTGGCTGTCTGGAATCACCTTCCTGTCCTCCAAGTACCTTAGCATAGCTTCGAGGAGGATCTGTTCCACTATCGTCCCAGGCACAGAGGTGAAATTGATGGGTTGGTAGTTCCCAGGGTCCTTCTTTCTACCCTTTTTGAAAATGGGTGAAATGTTTCCCTTTGTCCAGTCATTGGGGGCTTCACCTGACTGCCATGGCTTTTCAAGTATCATGGAGAATGGCTTAGCAACTCAAATGAATGGGTGGGTGGCTCAGACCTTTGCAGTGATGTCTTTCAGGGGCAGGGAGTACCATTGTGCTGGGAAACATCGTATATGACCTCCAGTTGTTTCTGTCCTGCGTGTTGTAGCTGAACAAAACTTCTGGCAGTAATGTTACACTGAAATTCCTTAATTTATCCCTGCTGTCCCTGGAGTCATGTGCGATATGGGAGAATCAGCCTTATGAGGAAATTCTTAAGAGGAAAGGCTGAGAGACCTGTGTGTGTTTAGCCCGGAGAAGAGAAGATTGAGAGGGAATCTCATCAATGCTTTCAAATATCTAAAGGGTGGTTATCAAGAGTATGGGTCCAGACTCTTTTCAGTAGTGTCCAGTAACAGGACAAGGGCCAGTGGGCACAAACTGTGCCACAGGGAATTCCATCTCAACATGAGGAAAAACTTCTTTATTTTGAGGGTTACAGAACACTGGAACAGGCTGCCCAGAGAGGTTGTAGAGTCTCCTTCTCTGGAGATATTCCAAACCCACCGGGATGTGATCATGTCCAACCTACTCTAGGTGAACCTGTTTTGGCAGGGGGGTTGGGGTAGATGATCTTTCCAACCTCTGTGATTTTGTGATTTATCTGAGGGTTTCCTTTTAGTTGTCCTCTGATGTAAACAGTCTGCTGATGAAGAGGTGAGTTATGTAAGCTAATGAGCTGGCTGTTATATAGACATCTTACGTATAATGGCACACTTTTATTACTTACGCATATGTGCCAAATGCCCTCTATCACAGCACAATACCTTCTCTGTAACAAAATGACATTTTTTTTCTTAACTTGTCATCGTGGGTTAGGAATCAAACACATTTCTGAACTTTGTTTATTTACTTTACTTCCTAAGTGCTTCTTGTGTACTTAGAGTTCAAAATTTTGCGAATGTTTGGTAGCGTTGACCCATGTCATAGCATGCAAGAATTTCACTAGAATAAAACATGGTCCTCTGTGCCAAGTTAAAATGTTTTCCGAGGGTGAGCAGGAAAAGTAATGCAGGTGTGCAATACACGTGTCTTGGCAGAAGACGAGGGCTCTTTATGATACATCTACCATCACTGCCTGGGCCTGGCAAAACACTCCTGTAGCATATGTATATGGCTTTTTGGGCAAATATTGAAGAGAGTTTAATGCGGTGTTCAAGCCAGGCTGAACCCCTCTGGAGTTGGTGGCACTTTCTCCTGACTTTAGTGCCATTTGAGCCAGACCAATTATGTGGTTGCACGTTTATCTTGGCCTTTCAGGGTAGTGTCTTTTGGATTTAGTCTGTAATCAAAAGAGAATGTAAGAAACAGACATTTTGAGTAACCTTTCCCTGGTCCCCTTTTGCCTGTAAGATCTGAAATGGGAGACTTACGTAGACAGAAATATTCTACAGCTAAATACAGGTTAATTGCACAAACCCCTACATTTATCTCCTCCATGTTTGAGCTAGGCTTGTGACAATTTGAGCTGTGAGTTGTAGTCTACAGACAAGCTATATTCAGAGCTTAGCTGAAATGATGAGTTTATTCTTTGAAAGGATGGAAATCTATTAGTAATAGCAAATTAAGGGGTTTTAATTTATTTGTGACACATCAGTACTATGCTGTGGGCCGTTTCTGTGCATCTACAAAAGATGGCTGAGCATTACCCACTGACCTTCAGCCTCTGCCCCAGTTAACGTGTGGCTCATCCCTATAATTTAGGCTCTTGAGGCTTCTTGGTGTGGGACAAAACCCTCAAATCTCTGAGGGAACTGCAATGGCAGTGATTTGTGTAATTTCCCCGAAGTCTTTTGCTACTGGTTAGAGAATACTAGTGTTTACTTCTGGTCTGAAGCCCTCTGTTATTTTCTTCTTTTGACTTCTTGGGCATCCAGGAGAGCAGGGACAGAGAGGCGAGGAGGCAGAGCCCTTCTCCCATACAGTGTGAGCATTGTAACAGCCATGAAGCCCATACTTCAGCCCTATTGGAGAAGCAGAAAGTGTTTCTCATCTCATTAAGCTTTTGCAAAAATAGGCTGTGGATATGCCTGTTCCAGAGTTAAAAGTAGTTAACTTTGCCTTGACAGGTTACAGGCACCTCTTACTTATGGGACACTCCTGTCCATGTGCAACCTTCTCTGAAAATAATAGAAAAAATTTTAGGAAATTCAGTTAGGTACGTCAGTATAATTTCAAGTAGATAACTATGAGCTGTACCTTTTCCAGGGCAGATGCTCCTTCTCGGAGAAAGCAGGACCCGGATTCCTGCTGAAATCTCTGTCTGCTATGGTAAGCAGCTGGAGGTGAGGAGGAAGAGGAGGACATCTCGCTGAGCTTTTCTGTGTCACCGCGCTGCCACAGGCAGCACTGCCTGCACGGTCTGTCCTGCTGCTCAAATACAGTTCTGGTGCTTGCAGACCTCTGGTGCTGAGTTGGGGGTGCCCTCTGTACCTCGTCTTAACTCTCTTTCACTTAAGTATTTTCTGTAATTACCTATAGCCTTGCCTGGTTTTGATGAGCGCCAAAACTGGTTAGCTTCGAGTAAAGCTTTGTGTCTAAATATCCTTGGATTTTGAGGTGTGAAAATCCTAAGGCAAAAGCAATTGGTTGGGTTTTAAAAATTCTTTTAGATCAGGATGGTGGTGTGAATCCAAACAAAGTCATCTTTTCGGTTGTGACCCAGGTCCAAATTTTACATCCTGAGTATCTCTGTACAGAGTAATATATGCAGAGATATTTAATATTTCTGATGTCTGTCATTGGTATATTGATCTTAATTATTGCAGTAGTAACTTATCTTTTGAGTCCATGTGAGTATGAATGCAAAAGCATTCTTTTTTTTTTTTTTAAATGTTTGGAAAAGTAGCTATTTTGAAGACAGGCCCTTTTTCCTGTGAACCTTGAAAGAGGTGTGTAGTTTATCAAAAGTCATGTGGTGGACTAAGGAATATTTCATGGAAGTCTATTCTTTTTAAATTTCTTTAAAATGTCTTTAAATCAGTCATCCAGGTAAGACTGACTTAAAATTTAAAGTGTGAGAATTTTTATTAGATTTATTGTGTATGAGTATATAAAATATGTCTTGAAAACATCAGTGAGCTAAATTCTAATTTATTTGTTTCATTTTACAAAATATGACATGTTCTGAATTAACAGCATAAATGCATCTGGTTTTATTTTTTTATTTTATTTTAATTTTATTTCTTATTTTATTTTACAGACCATTGCAGAGAACAGCTCATATAGGCTTAATATGTTGTATTATACAACAAGATTGTACTTCTCTTAGGAAGTGTGAAAAACCCCAGAGTACAAGATAATGTGGATTTTTTTCTGTATTTAGAATTTAGGAGACAGTGAAGTCTGAAAGTTTTGACTCCACGGCAAGTTTAAAGTAATTTTTCTTGCTAAAGCGAAGTAAATTTTGAAACAAGAATGGTTTTAAATAATAGAACTAGCTAGGGGACATATTTTCTATTGTGTGAAAATAAGTGAGGTTTTAGGATTTTTACAACATTTCAGTGAAAGTTGCAGCTTTTGTATAAACTATTTCCTGATGCGTGGGAGGTGGGTGTTTCAGAGAGGGGGTCTCTGTGGGCAGGATGCTCAGTTGGGAGGTCCAGCAGCAAGGCTGTACTCTGCAGGGTGCTCCACAAACCTGCGTGTTGTACAACCCAGATGTCGAATGTCTTAGTCACTGACACTGATGTCTCTTCTAGAAAATCCTCATATCAGATGAAAGCTTTGCCAAAACTGACATTTTTACACTAAGTTTAGTTCTCAAGAAGCTTACATTTAAGAGAACTTGGAGAATTCCTAGTATCTCTCAGCCTTCTAAAATATTTCTCGTCTTCCAAATGGCAAAATTTTACTTTATTTTACTAATTTTTGTGTTGTACTTTGCCTTTCTAGACAGGAATGGGACTGTGTTCAAACAGCCTGCAAGCTCTGTAAGAGAACAGTGAAATGAAATCAGCCTTTTAGAAAATAGAAGGGTGGAAGATATAAGAGTCATCCAGTGAAACAAAATGTTATTAGAACTAAAATTTACTGCACGGTTCAAACCTGCTGGTGAAATCCCTGCATGTGAACTGAGTACAGCAGCTTGACCTGGCCGAGGGTGTTGCTGTGAGTCCGTGTCTGGTTCAGGACAGGCAGGAAAGGGTGGTCCCTCCTCCTGCATTACTGTGTGTGCCGTGTTTGTATCCCCCCAGCCAACTACTTGGTCGTGCCATCCACTACATCTACTGTGATGAACACTTTGGGTTTTAAATTGAAGACTAAATGAACAGGTTTCTTGCCTCTCTGTTCAGCACGGACACATAAAAATCCAGCAAAAATTTGATTTCCTTTCCGTCTCATTTTAATTTTGAAGGGGGGCTGTGAATGGGATGTATTGCCTACCTGGACGATGGTGAGCTTCCACCCCTGCTTCCCTGGCCGCCTTTATCTGTAGTTCGCAGCTGGTAGATCTTGCTCTGTGAAACGAGAGAGTTCATGACCGCTCTGTGTCTGAACAACTTGCTGTGTATAGGCTTGGTGTTTGCCTGGGGACAGCTGTGACACAGACCAGTCCCCAGGTGACAATATAGGTGTCACGTAGGTGTACCTTGACTTGGTGTGTGGTTGGGCGCTGGGGCTTTCCCCTGTAGGCAGCAGCAAGTTACTTGCCTGTAGGAAAAACCACGTAAAAGCTGAAGGATTAGCCACAAGAGAGCAACCTTTCCCCTCCGCCCCCCCCCCCCCCAACCTGGGAAAAAAAAGAAGTATGTTCAGATTCTTGAAAACTATTTTCTTTCACTTAATATTTTTGATTGTGTAAGCATACCTAGTGTCTTTTTTTTTTCCCCCACTGAATCAAAATAGAGTATGACAGAAATCCAAATTTCATGCGGCAGATTTCCACTTTAAGAACAATATACTTGGCTTTAAAAATAAGAATTGGAGAGTGGGTTTCATATATGCAAAGTTGTTATTTCGATGCTTGCAAGCTTCTATCAGTCCAGACATCTTGCTGCTTTTTTTTTTTAAATATATTTTTATCCCAGTTACTGAAACTTTCATTGTATTTATAACAGTGCTGTTGCTATTAATATAGAAGAGGAGAGACATAACAAAGGCCTGTTGGTTGCTAAGGGAAAACTTGCAATGTTTAATTAATTAATTTGAAGTGTTTTGCCAAAATCCATGGATGGAGGCTGTGGTTAGAAGAAATGATTTAAAACTTTGGTTAGATTGATGCAGTGCTGGCTGGGGAGCTGTTAGTGCGTGCTATCTAAAGCATATGCTGAAACAGCCAAAAGGATGTTGTATTTTAATCTATTTCTATTCAGCAAACTTTTATTTTTGCTCTAGTGTGTGTTACTGAAAAGCAAGCATTTTTTTCCCCCCTCTCGTCAGGGGAATCATTGGTTATGCGCTGATCCTGATCAAAGTTAGCGAGAGATGCTGGCACCTTCTTCTAGCTGCATTTTGGTGGTACACTAATTGGGGACATCCCAGGTGAATATTATAAACAGGTTTTCCAAAAAAAAAAGAAAAAAGTATTGTATAGTTTCTAAGAACCTGGATTTTTTTTTTGCAGGTCGTTAGTTTGCTGCTTGTTCTTCTTAGTCTCAAATACGCTCTATTTGTTTTAAAGAAGTTAATTATAGAAAGTAAAAGTTGCAGTATTTAAAAAAATGCTACTTCTCTGTGAACATACGAGCTGCACGTAAATGACTAAGGGTGTTTTTCTGAATGATTTTGTTTGCAATCCTATGTGAAATTTATTTTTGACGTTACTTCTGAAGAATTCTCAGATTCTGTGTATATATAAAAAATAATTCTGCTGTTACACTGAAAACATTTTCAATACAACCAGTTTCTCAAAGCACATAAAAAACTAGAAACTGAAGGTTTCAAACTCAGGTTTGACCAAGTGGAGGATACGCTCTAATTTGTCTAGCAGAAGAGAAGAAAGATAATTACTTGTGTTTTACAGGGCTTGAAGGTATAATTCTAGGTGGAATATTACGGTGTATTTGAGCATATTTCTAAGATTGTTACACTGCATGCAATTGCACTCATTTCTCTGTATCTTCTGGCAATGTTGACTCTGTAACAATGAAGGGAATTCCTAATTTAGACATCATTGTAAATGATGACTGAGAACACCGTTCTTATATTAATTATTAATATATTAATTAAATGTCAAACCGTTCTTATATTAATCAAAAATTCTAGAGGTACAAATTGTGGTGCCCTGAGCTGGAAGAATTAAGCAATTTTTACAGTTTCCTATATGGTATACTCAGAACTCATTTGAGAAGACATAAAGTTTTACCTTTTGTTCAAAATAGGGCTTGGCGTTGCTTCACTGGTTTTAATGGTTTTTTTTTCTTGCTTTCTTTTCTGGTCAAGAAGACTAGCTGGTTTTGCTTCTCTCTTAAACAAGTCTCCTGCTTTAATTTTCACAAGTGCAGACATGCTGTTAGAGAATTAAGCAATTTTGGAAGATATGTAATGGGTTAGAGTTGAGTGTGCTGCTGTTAGCTGCTTCCTGTTGCTGGAGGTGACAAGGGTGAAAACTATGGAAGTAAAAGGAGGTTTTTAATGCTCACCCTCATCATTCTGCATTAGTGGGTTTATTTTTGGGGCTTAACTTGCAAGCTTTAATTGTGTTGATGGGCATGGATGCAGCTTGATCTTGTAAGGGTACCGCAATGTCAAGTTGGAACGGGTACCAGAATAATAAATGGAAGGGGCTCTCTCTTAGATCCATTTTTTCCAATAGTTTTCATCTGTGTTTGCTTTAACATCCTGGAAATGCTCTCTGTTTCTGCTGCTGGCCAGGTATGGAAGTGATGGTAAGCCGTAAGTAAATGTAAATGATGGAGGAGAAGAGTGGGCTTTGAGAAGCTGGGGGAAGCGGGAAGGATGCAATGCAGCTGGCAGCTGGAATCTGCGGGGGATAGGATTTTTGGTATTTATACCAAATTCTGGAACTGGAAATGAGATTGAGGGAGGAGTTTGAAAATGAGGAGAGTCACGGGTAAGGTAAGGGGTTGAGGGTGAGGAGAGGAGTCAGGGTTTTCCTGTTATGGGCTCTCTTCACTTCTCAAGACTGTGGGAGTGGGATTCTGGTTTCTGCTGCTTAAACTGGGGCTAGCCTCAAGTTTAGACCAGACCTGAACTTACTTATTGATCTGAAAAATAAGATTATTGCGGGTTTGTAAGGAGAAACTGTAACGGATGACCTCTAAACAAAACATGAGTGCAAACTGAAATGGCAGGAGAAGTAAAATGTGGAGTTGGTAGCACTCAGCATTACTTCTGTCTGTATTTTCCTGGTGAGATCTCCAGCCTGCTGTGGTGCTGATTGCATTTCACCTTAAACATGGTAATACCCTGCAGCATGGTCAGATGGTAGGAAGTACAGCCATGGTAAACCTAAGGTTACTTTAGGATGATTTTTTTTTTAAAAAAAGCCTTTATAAGTTATGAATATATTTGAAAATGGAACAAATAGTCCTTGAAATGGCTATTTTTAGGAATTTGGTTTTAATGTATTTTCCCTCCTCCAACCTAATGTGAGTACTGTCTTGCAGTTCCTGCTCTGGATTAGCAGCAGTCAGAACCCTGAATTCAAAGAGATTGGCATATCTGTTTTATTTGACCTTATAAGATAAACATGACTATAATGGTTGAATTTATATAGTGATTGTTCTCAAAGTTTCTGATAAATGCTAGGTGTGTTTAGATATGAGTGACTACATGCTCAAATCAGTGCCACAAGAAGGTGTTGAAATTATACTGCTTCAAAAGGATAGGGCAGTTTGGAAAAGTAATAGCTAAATATTGGTGTTAAAAATTGTTCCCCAGAGATGAAGATAAGGCCTGTTTTGGTTAAAATATCTTGAAAACTATTTAACAGATAAATTAACATGCTACTGTGATTATTTTCACATTGCTTTACTAAATGCTAACTGGTAACCAGTTTTCCTTGGAGGGTTTGACCCAGAGGGGTGTGTACGTGTACAGGCGTGTGTTAGATACTGTGTGCGGGTGAGATGGTGGGGTGGTGATGTCTGGGGAGCTCTGGCCTCATGTCAGTGTGCATAGGCAATGCAGAAATGTTTTTCTATGAGTTCTAATGTGTCAATAGTTGTGGAGAGGAAAGGAATGGAATATAGTTATAGACTTGGGAGCAGTTTTGTAGGGCACAGTGGAAGCTCCTGAAGCTTTCAGCCCCCCGCTCACCGTTGACAGGATTTTCCTGCAAGACAAATCAGCAGAAACACTCAATGATGTCTTCTAGGGTGTGGTGGTGTCCTGTAGGTGTTTTTCAGTATGTATTAGTTTGCCACTCTTTATTTGTGCCATATACCAGCTCAACCCAACAGACGTAGGTGAGACAAGTTGCTTCTCCTGTAAACTAGGTGGGGAATGACCGTGTGCAGGGAGCGTGCGGGACCTCTTCCCATACGCACCTCAGCTTGGGAGGTGGGAGAGCTTGTGGGTGCCCCCGTGCATTGATGACTGGGTGGCAGGGGAGAGTAAGGTGTCTAAATCCTATCAGAAACATACGATACCATCACCGACCTAAATCAAGGTAAATTTTCCTGTGATTCAAATAACTTGTGCATTCCTTCCACGTGGTTCAGCAAAGCTGTTTATATTGCAAAGTCCTACTCACCGAGCCTTGACTTTGAACCTCCCAGGGGAATAATAAAGTCATCAGAATGGAGAGTGGCATTTCATATTTTTTATTAATTTCATAGTTTACAGGGTGTCGGAAACGTGAGGCACTGTATATAATGATGTTTTTACAACTCTCCCTGTATATTAATCACTGAACAGAGTTCATATACTACAAGACTAATTTAATGTGCCCCCTTGGGAGCATATATCAAAATTGGTTGTTTCCATCTTTTGTGCTGCTTGATATTAATGGCCCCCAAATGGAAATTTTATTTCCAGTACATTTCTGAAATAAATTAGGCTCTTAATCTCATGTTGGTTGTCACTGTTGGATGGTAGACAATTGTACTTCTACTCTCCTCAATCTTCATTTGAAACACTTTCCCAGACTTGCAATCTTTTGTGTTTAATCAACATAGAACAGTCACAGGTATCAGACTGCAATATATATATATACACATACACACACATGGATGATTATTCCAGTCAAGTCCATTATTCAAGTCTAAATCTAGTACTGAATTTGAAAAGCTATCATAGTGGCTGAAAATAATGGTGAACACTTAAATCCAAGCAATGCTGTAATGATGGGTAGAGGTAAGAGATAAGATCCTGGAAGAAACAAGCACTATTCTCTTTCATCAGATTCACTTATGGTTCAGTTGACAAGCTGCAATCCAAAGACCTTCCTCATTTCTTCAGCATCATTTCCCACATTTTGATATCCCTGCATAGAAGATTGTGCAGTATTATACCCAGTGCATTTCACTTACATATTCATGAGCCCTCGACTTGATTACTGTAATTCATCTCCGTCATCTGGAGTTAATTCTAATAATTACAAATTGTAATCGATAAACTTTTTTTGCATTATTAATTGTATTTAAATGCAGATTTATGGAGTAATCTCTGCTGCAGCAAAATACTCTGAGGACACATTTTTCTTACCTTACTTGTGGATTTAGCACACTCGGAGTTTGTGGCAGTGCTTTGGTAGAGGTCTAGGATTTTCCTACAGCAGAATAAATCCCATGTAGAAGTTTTATTTTGCAGTTTGGGCAGGACAGCATTATTTAGTGTTCACAGTATAGACATGAGGGATTTTAGAGATAATGTCATTCCACTCAATATATTTTTCTCAAATACTTTATTTTTCCCCCCCCTAACAAACAGAAAATTGGGCACAGCATAAACAAACAATAGTCATGGTAAAAACATATTAACCTTTCACAGCTGAATATAAAGCCTTATCCTTCGTTTATTAATTCTCAAAGTTGGTTACCACATGCATCCTAGCGGCAGCACAAATTAACTTTTCTTTTGTTGCGGGTGCCTGCCATGTCCCTAATTGCAGTGTCGGGGTGTTGGCACTGGGGTGCTCAGGAGCCTGGAGCTGCCCTTTGGTGGTGGCACCTCCTAGTGGTTAGCAGGCTGTGTGTTGTGGGGAAATGTCACTAAAGTCATCTGTTTTGATAAGGAACAATGTTTTCAATGCAGCATTTTTGGAATAGGCCACCAGGAGCCGTGTGAAATGTAGCCAGGACTCTTGTCCAGTCCTGCAGTGGGGAAGGAGGAACCCTGTGCAGTGACATGGGCTGGGGCAAGAGCTGCCTTGGTTAAGGGGGCGGCCAGTGGGCAGAGGCCAGCAAGTCAGCGGGGCGTGGCCAGGAGATGGCCAGGGGGTGGAGGAATGGATCATACCTCTCTGCTTAGCATGTGTCAGTCCACATCCAGTTCTGGATGTCCTGAGGTCCCTTCCAACCTTATTCCATGATGTTATGTTATTGGGGCATGTGGAGGTGATGTGTTATTTAATAGATATTGGAAATACGCAGCACATAGGAGAGTTGCTTTAATTAGGATATGATTTCTCATGATTTGGTATAGGTTACTTTTAGATAAAGTGGATGAGTTTGAAAAAATAAAGAAAATCCAGATTTCCATGATGCATGGAGGTAACGCATTAATGGGAAAAATTTATATAGCTGAAGACACAGTATTTTTCCTAGAAAATTTTAGGGTAGGAAAACAGAAAAGAGCATAGAGTACTCTTACAGTACATCTCAGACTACTTTCTTTATGGATTTAGGAAATCATAATTTATTTTCAGAAGAGCAAGAGATTTATATAAATGTTTGCAAGTTTATGCAAACTGCATTATGGTTAACAGCCAAAGTTATTTGTTTGATATCACCATTTGCTATTTAAAGCAAGAATCATAAAATCATAGAATCATTCAGGTTGGAAGAGACTCGTGGGATCATTGAGTCCAACCATCAGCCCTACTCTACAAATTCCTCCCCCACACCAAATCTCCCAACACCATATCTAAATGACTCTTAAATACATTCAGAGATGGGGACTCAACCACCTCCCTGGGCAGCTTATGCCAGTGTCTGACCACTCTTTCTGTGAAAAATTTTCTTAATGTTCAGCCTAAACCTACCCTGTTGCAGCTTGAAGCCATTCCCTCTTGTTCTATTGCTAATCACCTGTGATAAGAGACCAGCACCAACCTCTCTACAATGCCCTTTCAAGTAGTTGTAGAGAGC
>VXBJ01006458.1:2987697-3008101 GCA_013400055.1 Nycticryphes semicollaris | reverse complement strand
GAAAGGGACCTTGAAAGATCATCTAGTCCAATCCCCCTGCCAGAGCAGGAACACCTAGATCAGGTCACACAGGAACGCTTCCAGGTGGGTTTTGAATATCTCCAGAGAAGGAGACTTCACAAACTCTCTGGGCAGCCTGTTCCAGTGTTCTGTCACCCTCACTGTGAAGAAGCTTTTCCTCATATTTAAGTGGAACCTCTTATCTTCCAGCTTGCACCCCTTGCCCCTTTTCCTATCATTGGCTGTCACTGAGAAGAGCCTGGCTCCATCCTCCTGACGCTCACCCTTTACATATTTATAAACATTAATGAGGTCACCCCTCAGTCTCCTCTTCTCCAAGCTAAAGAGACCCAGCTCCCTCAGTCTTTCCTCATCTGGGAGATGCTCCACTCCCTTAATCATCGTTGTAGCCCTGCCCTGAACTCTCTCCAGCAGTTCCCTGTCCTTGAACTGAGGTGCCCAGAACTGGACACAATAATCCAGATGTGGTCTCACCAGGGCAGAGTAGAAGGGGAGGAGAACCTCTCTCAACCTACTAACCCCTCCTCTTCTAATACACCCTAGGATGCCATCAGCCTTCTTGGCCACCAGGGCACAGTGCTGGCTCACGGTCATCCTGCTGTCTACCCGGACCCCCAGGTCCCTTTCCCCTACACTGCTCTCCAGCATGTAATTTCCCAACCTATACTGGTACTTGGGGTTGTTCTTGCCCAGATGCAAGACTCCACACTTGCCATTGTTGTATTCCATTCCTTGATGTTCCTCGACGCTGTTTTTGTACACCAGTAGTTATGCCGCACAACTCGGGAAGTAGTAGTGTTCCAGTGGTTTGCTGACCATATTATTTCAATCTAGTGGGTTTTAGCAGACGTTTAATTGCTGAAGTGGACTAATGATTACTTCATGGTTTTGTGCTATCAAACTTCTGTGCTGTGGACTGAAACGGATAGTGATAAATTTTTAAATGAATAACTGTTATTGCTGAAAGTGGCCATGCAGGATGCATGCAAAAGCTAACATTGCTTTCCACTTTGGAAACACCCTTTCCAACATTTCAGTATCCCAGGAAGAGTGATAGTGGCCAGGAGTTCAGATTTTGTCTTGGACAGATTTCTGCCAAGTTAAGGCCCTTTTAGTGAGTCTGGGAAAGTACTGGTGGATGTAAAAACGGAACAAGATGCTTCAATGATCCAGACTTGCATGTTTTTATCTTTTTCATGGCTGGTTTGCATCTAGGATCAGTATATACCTCTTGGCTGAAGACATTATATATATATACACTTTTGTGTTTGAAAAAATTGAATCCCTGACCGAACCCTCTTCTAAAAGTAGGATTTGTAACCTTCCTGGGTGTGTACCCCTATATGTTGGTAACAAAATACCACAAAAGTAACTTTAGCATGGTACATTGCCAGTCCAAAAAGCAGTTTTGCAGGTTGAAAAACAAAAAGATGAAAGGCAGGAGGTTTATTTTCTACTGTAGAGCGTTCAGCTCTTTTCTCTAGTCCTCTTTATCTCGACTTCATGGGGCACAGGGCGAGGTAGAGTCAATGTGCTCAAGTATTGGTGAGGGGAGTGATTGTAGGTGGAGTGTGGTCAGGAATGGAAAAGGTAACTGTCCCTTCAGCTCATCAGCTGGTAACTTAAGAGTTGCTACAAGTATCAGTTGCTTTCTGAGGTCTGCTTGCATTAATGTTAAATATTTTGCTGGCTTGTGCCCTTGCAGGGCTGGTGAATGTGCTTATGTTGTCTCATTGCCGCCAACTGTCTGTNACAGCAGCTCTTTGTGCCTGAAATCCCTGAAATCCAAGACGAGCGAAGGGAAGGAGATGCAATTCAAACCCAGGGACTTGTTCCTGCCGGCGTGTCGGGCTGTGGAACGTAACTGGAATCCAGCTGACACGGCGAGTGTTCGTGGCTGCCCTTTGGCACCTGGCTGCTTGTTTTGACGGTTCCTCCTGCAGCACAGAGCTAGACAGGGAAATGAATGAATTCACTGGCAAATTTTCAGATATATTAGTTTTTTATTAGGCAGTATTTTCCTTTCAGCTTGTGTTAACATGCCCAAGTGCCATATGCTGCTGAACAAGTCCAGTACACACCCCAGCTTGATGATTTTGTTGTGTTTGATCTGTATGTACTCCTCTGCCACAAAGGCTTTATCTGTGCTCAAAGAACTCTAAACAGTGAAGACAAGCCACACACAGGACTGTGTAGTCTTAAATTTCAGATGGTTTTAGGCACAAACTAAAATTGTATACTTACTTTCCCTTTATCTCTTCACTTTTACATGAGAAGTTATATTGATACACGTGGACCTGTTTCTGTGCTTTCACTTGGCCTGGTGGTGAGTCCATTTTCTTTTGGGAGTTACACTGGAATACCCATTCGTGACTGTCCAGTTGACAGTGTTTTAAAAAATTATTTAAGGATCTATGTGCTGAAAAAGGTCTTAAAGCAAAAAGCTATAAATAATATCTAAATTTAAATAATTTCAGTTTTATAAAGCTGATCTCTGATAGGCACAGGGAGGCTCAGTGAACTCGGCTTGGCAAAGCCAGCACCTTTGCCCATATAAGTGCTCAGAAATACTCTTCCTATTTTTGCCCTGAACAGATTAGAAAATACAGGGGTGTGTGTGGAAAAAAAATAAATCTAGTTTACTTGATTTCAAGATATCTACCAAATTGTAGTGGTAATTGCAGTTGGTCAGCACACAGCTGAAAGCTGTAGTTGAGTTGTTATGGTCAAAGGTAATAAGCATGGACACCTCCAGGGGAGCGCTTGCTGTACCCCCCCAGTACCGCTGTCTGGGTGGGCTTCCACCCAAACACAAGGAATTACTCCCCCCACGTTCCACCCCCAGCTACCTAATTGTAGCCGGGCAGGTAAAGCAGTCTTTTTGATGCTTGGGGACATCCTTCTGGTGGGCAGGTGAGATTGAGTCCCTGCAGTGGGCAGAATTTGTAAACACTAAGCATTGCAAAGGTGGGATTTTTAGCAGCCTGATTTTCTGCTTTGTCTTAAACATATAGCTACTTGTGACTAAGAAGTTTGTGGTGCTCTCGTGCAACACAGACATAGTATTTCAAAGAATAATCTGATTTATTGTAACTTCATGTTCAACACTTCGATATGTTTTTGGAAATGGTACATTTACAAAAACCAAAACACCTACTTGGAACTAAAGGATAAGAAAACTTCTTATGCCATTTAATAAGAATACATTACAGATTCCATTCCTAATTCTAGGTATTGTTTTCCTCATATGGTCCTTGTTTCCATTATGTGGGAACATAAAATTATTAGCTACAGAGTATTGGATGATCTTACTTAAAGTAATGGTTTTCTCAGTTTTTCCTTTGTGCTTTTTAGAAGTCATGTTGTATGTATGGAATAATCAGAATATGAATGGCTGCATTGTTGCTGCCTTTATAATCTGCTCTTGCTTCTACTCTCAGTGCTGGTGTTCACTTAGCAAATATTTATCTTCCATTGTAGAGGACTTTGGAGCAGAAAATGTAGTCCTCATGAGTTTAAATTAAAAGTACTTTTATAATCATAGTCAAGCAGAATAGTTAAATGGGTGTACACAGGAAGCAGGAGATCTGACTTGCTTAGACTTGAGCTGAGTGATGCAATATTTAAATGAAGATATTATAAATCAGGTTTAGCATTACTTCTGTCCTTGTATTCAATGAAGTGAACTTGCTAGTTCTTCTGCATGAACTGGTGACAAAGGCATCTTTACAGCTTTTACAAAATAATTGCACGCTGCTAATTTACACATTGGTGGAGCAGTGTTAGCTAATGAGTTTTCTATCAAAGCATGTTTTTACATCACTAAATGCATTGCAGATTTGGAGAGCGCAGCACCTTTTTGCACAATCATAACAGTGAGAGGGTATAAACGGGGCTTTGTTTTGTTGACAAACTGTGAAAAGCTAATTGTAATATACAAACTCAAATTTTGAAACAACATCAAAGCGTCTGACTGTGGGATGTTTTCTTAAACTGGGACAACTCTGAGTAGGTTTTTTGAAAAGCTTCTGAGTAATTCTTAATATTTTTTTTTCCTGCTTTGCAGGCACTGATTTTTGTAGACTCAAGATTTTCTGCACTTTTCTTTGTTTATAACTAGAAGGCATTTTCCTTTTTCACTTGTGTAAGCACCCTGTTGCACATGCCCTGAGCAGACCATCTCTCTGTGCGTTAGTGTTGGAGCCATTCCCTTTTTGTAGGAGATTTCAGTTGAGAGCCCTGGGCTGCCACCCGGAGAGGGTGACCCGGAAGGTCTTGTGGGTGGGTGTCCTGAAGGAGCGATTGGACCAGTTTACTCCACAGCTGAAGTTGTGTAAACTCCAGTAAACTCTGGTAATTGCTGATTTCCCCTTTATGACTCAGTAACTGGTCTAAGCCAAAACAGTATTTTTGGCTGCTCCCTTGGAAAATGCTTGAAGACTGTATTACTGCAATGGCGGAGGGAATTACGAATTTCTGTTCACTGGTTGCAGTGGAGAAATAGAACTTGACCAGGCTGTGAATACAGAGACCCTTTAACAGCAATGTAGTGGGACTTCAATTCAAATTGGCGTTAAGTTTGGTCCATTTTCTTTTGTAAGTACAAACAAAAACAGTTCATACAGGCTGACTCTTACACAGCATATATTCATTGTAGACAGAACACAGCATAGGAATTTAAATGTGAACATTTATCCATGCAGTTGGGTGTTTCCAATGGTGTGTGTTGGTGTGTTGTTTTTTTTTTCTTTTTTACTGTGGTGTAGCTAATCCCTGCAAAATGTGAGTACTCCCCTCCTCCCTACAGCTCTCTTCCCTCCCATGCCTCTCCTCCACCAAAACCTTGATTTATGAGAAACCTTTAATAGAGTAAAAGGGCCTCAAGAGGAGGGCTTCTCTGTGAAGTTTGGAGAGGGCTTTAATGAAAAGTTTCATTGTTATTTCGTATTTACTTACCAAATCCTGCCAGAGTAAATTCTTGCCAAACTAATTTTATATATTTCTTGTCTGGTCTTGCTAATGTATTGTTTTGTATCAGGACCTTGTCTGACAGGAAAAGCGACCAGAGCAGTTCAGGCTATGGCACAACGAATAGGTGATGCAGGAAAAATGAAGTCTATCTAAAAATTCTTATGCAATATCGAGAAACATTTAAAGGAACTAATTAACAGAAGTGATGCAGCTTATGTATCAAATCTATTTTTGATGTAGACTGTACATACTGAAATAGTACAATAGTGCTTTAGAGGTGGGTGATTCTACTGTTGATTCTGCAATCATATGTCTTGTCTTCCACTTGCCTTGGAGGGGAGAAATACTTGTGGGAAGGAAAAAATCATAAAGATACGGAAATACAGAAGTTGTAGTTTCAGTTTGGGTGCTCTTTGTGTTGATGGATGTAGTCATTTCATTGAGCCAGTATTGCAATTATCTCTTTTTAATATTTCTATTCTTCAGTAATAAGATTAAGTGATGCAAACAAAAATGGTGAAGCGTGTGACATGAGAGATCAGATTCTCTTAGAGCCCGATGTAGTTAGTCCATTTCTGATTTTGCAGTAAAGCCTGGCTTCTGCTTCAATTCCGACTTGACTTTGAGGTGGAGCGATTAGCAGAGGAAACCTAAATTGAGTCCTTCAGGAGTACAAGATGCTTTCTAGCTCGTCAGTTTGGTTGTGTCCTCAAAGTCTGGATTTTCCCGGCGGTGTTTCAGTGTCTGATGGAGACTTGAGAGGCAAAGGAGATTTGTGTAATGGGCTGGAGCATAAGGAAGGGTCCTCTTTCTTTTTAGTTTGAAAGCAGAATTTAGAGGCACTTCTTCAGCAGACTTCCCTTTAGAATTTGTTTGTTAAGGAACTTGGAAGGATTTCTGGATTACACAGGAGACTTTTTCCAACCCTGTCTTGTGTGTTAGTAGTAGAACACTCAAACTTAACAAAAATTTTATCTTAGTATTTGCATTTATCTTTCTATAAAGTAAATGTTTGGAATATGTAGCTATGTGTGCACCTCTTTATGTATGACAGTGGGAATAATGTAGTACTTAAAAAAACCTATTCTGAGTTTTCCTGCTGAATTATCTCCTATAATGTGCTACAACACTAAGTGCAGTTTGAGGAAAAGCCATGTAATAGGAAAATCAGCTTATTATATAATAAATACTTGCTTAGAACAAATGTAAGGGAATGGTATTAATACTTAGAGAAATTAGAGGAAAAAAATCTGTAATTTAATTTCTGAAATGACTAGCCTAATGGCTGTAAAATGTAATTCTGAAATCTAATCATCTGATGATGATGAAGATTTACATCAGTATTTAAGGTGGATGTACTTATACAAACAATGAAGTAAGTTTCATGGTTATCAGATTTCTCCAAAATCTTTGACCTATGCATTTACATCACATGCAGATAACTAGAGTTCTAGATATTAAATTAAAACGGATATCCCTCAGTGTTCTCTCATGCAACATGCTATCCAAGATTTCATGCAGCATGACCACATATGGATTTAGAGAAATTCTGGTGGACCGATTTCTTGTCCTGTTCCATCCTTTAAGAGATCAAATTATTATCAAGTTTTTTAAGGCTGGACAGTTTTGTTTTATGGGGTTTTTCTGGAGTTTCTTTTTGAGTTTGTTTGGGGTTTTTTTTTTTGGAGTGGTGTGCTTTTGGTTCCTCCCCCCTCCCATTTGGGTTTGTGGTCATGGGTGTGGGATTGGTTTGGGTGGGGTTTTTATGTTGGGTTGGGGTTTTTTTTTTTGGTTTTTTTTTTTTTTACTTCTAGACACTGATACCTGAAAAGACTTGGATGCTCATTACTATTTTTTAGGAAGTCAGACACTTTGCAAGATGTTGCAAGTGTGAAGGTCCTCAGATTAGTCACTTTCTGCAGTCGTGCCTGCTCCGTGAAAAGCGAGGAAAGCTCTCTTACTGCGAGACACTTAACAACAGCCCTGGGGCATTGGCACTGTTATGGGGGAATATTTGAGAAGCAAGAAAAGATAATGTATCATGTTCACGTTACGTGTTTATAGTACAACTTTCTCCTGTTGGAAAATAAACTTTTTAAGAATAGCACATTGAGTGCTAAACACCACTCGGGTCATGTAGCGATACACAGAAGATACTTTGTGGACGTAACCTTATTCTATATGGTTTCCTTTTGTATCAAAAGTAATAATGAAGACTACAAAGCCAGTCTTCCCAGTTACTGGTAGACACATGTATACAGGCAAAACCACACATGCATACATATGCATATATATATGTGTCTGTATGTCTGTGTATATATATCTTCTTTTAATTAAAATGTGGAAAATGTTCTTCATGTAAGATTTAAATATCCCATCTATGAGCTCTACCAAAGCACAGGTAAAAGCTGTTTGATATCATTTAAATATTGGTTTGTGCCCTTTATGGCTATCCTGTAAAAAGGACCCCCATTTACAGCTCTCCTGTAATGTTTTGTGCCTGTTGACCTCTGTCTGAGATACTTTTATTTTGAGGACAGTGTATTTTCCTTTTATATAGTGCATATATTCAGTAACGCTGGGAATGCTATTCCCCTACATGACTGTGACTCATGCAGAGCTGATAAAAGTGGGAAGAGTATGTATCTGATCTAGGGTGATTTAAAAAAAGAACTTTGGCTTTGCATCTCAATTTACATTAATTTTCAGGAGTATGACTGAAATGGATGTTTTAATGTCAAGCATTTGTAGGACTGCGTTATTACCTATATGGTGGAATAACCTTTTGCCTTTGTTATGGGATATCTGATATTATTTTCTTCTCCTTTTATGCAGGATCCAAACTACTGGATACAAGTACATCGACTGGAGCACGGGGATGGTGGGATCTTAGATCTCGATGACATTCTTTGTGATGTAGCCGATGACAAAGACCGTGTAAGTACAAATACCTATGAAAGCAGCTCAGCACACACTGTGTAAATCCAGCATTCTGTGTTTCCTGCACGTGTATAAAAATTGGAGTTGATACAACGGTTTTAGGGTTTTTTTCTATGGTTTGCTTAACAGGTACGAGACGCCTGTTACTGTTTTGTTTTTCAAAAACTGCTGGAAATCTTCTGTTAAAATCATGGGTTTTCCATCCTTTTTCAGTCTTTAGAAGTTTGAGTAAGAATAGAAGGCTGCAAGAATAAAAAAAAGCTCATGCGGTGGAAAAATAATGCAAAAAATTGAATCTGTAAGTTCAGATTTTAGCTTCATTTCACCAATTGAATACGCGAAAAATGTATGCTATTTTTAAACTGCTGAGAGTTGGTAGATTGTTTTTCAAAAATCTTTTTGGGAGGAATTGCTGGTTACACAGAACTTGAGAAAATAATTACACGCTGCTGGTTCTTGAGATTTTTTTACTTTTTTTTTAAAGTAGAGATTTAGATCGCAGTCAACTAAGAGGTTTTTGGATGTTGGCTCTTTGAGATTATAGATACTTATGTCTTTGAATTACACCTTCGAAAAGGGTAAGGTAGGAAACACTGTGGCAAAGTGTAAAGTTGAAAGTAAATACTGCATTTTTCTCTGCAAAGCCGCGTGTGTTTGCTGAAGCTCTGGAGAGCGTTTCAGTCTGATAACAGTCTTCAGTCTGTGTCCAGTGGTTCAGGACCCCGCTCCTTCACAGGCAGGATCCTTAACTGCCACTGTTGGAAGCAACAGGCACTCTGAAGACTCATTGAAAACCGGCCAAATGATGACTCTTAGGCTTATTTTTCAGAAATAAATACTTCGCCTGCAGTTATTTCTTGTGACAAAATTTAATTGACATGGTTATTTCAACTGTGACTTTATAAAGAAAAATTATGTGAGGAGTCTTGGGACAGGGAGACTCCTCGCTGTCTGAAATGTTGGGATTACTCGAGCTGTATAGAGTATCAGTCGTGAGTTTTCAGGAATTTCTTCCATAAAAATAGTGCCCAGCTAAGATTTCATGAAAAGCTAATTAAAACCTTAGTTAGTTACCCCATATTGAAGTGCTCAGCTGCATGATTAGTTTATCTTTTGCTTACAGATCTCAAGGAGGCTGGTGCAAGTTGTCACTGTATATATGTACACACACACACATATATATTTTAAAACTTATTTGAATCATGCACTTAGCTTCTCACATGCCCCTCCCTTCAGAAGAAGTTAGAATTCTAGTGACTTCAAGGCCTCATTCTTTGACGGTGACCTTGGCTTGCCGCCTTCAAGTGGGGTAATTCCTCACAGTGAAACTCTGTGGGTGTTTTTATGTGTGTGACTAATAGATGAAAAACTCTGACTGCAACTGAAACAGGCTAAGTCATTATTACAATATTGTTTTTGTGTATGGATGGACAAGATACCTAGTAATTAGTAGTATTTATTTCTGCTTTTGCCAAGCTTGTATCCTCTGATTCTGTGAATCTGGCACGTTTCTACTGATAGTGCGTGTCAGTTAAAATTCCTTTTTTTAAAGCACCTTGTATTACTGATTAGAAAGGTGCAATATAAGCATGTACTGTGCTAAACTGCGTTATTTCCTTGAATTAATCATTCTTGCTTGACCTTGGTGTTTGACTCTCTTCAAGCATTTCAATCATTAGTCATTGTTTTTCAGTTTCCCATCTTATATTTTACACCTACCCTTCCTGGTTCCCTTTAGTGTTGGATCGTTAGCTTTGCATTTGATGCTTTCTCCATAGCAGGTGTATCAACTAGTTCTGTGTTAGCAGAACCTGATAGAGGTGTCTTATTAATGCAAGGCTCTGAATATACCTCCAGCTGGTGATATTTTATATATGTACACTTAAGATGTCTTGTTAAAATGCATTTAAGCAGATGTCTAAACAGTTAAATTATTATTGAGGTCTGTAGGATTATTAGGCTCAAAATTAAGCAGTTTATATATATATATATGTTTATATATATATATTCTTTTAATTGGGACAAAAATATCTAGTATATTACAAAACCAAACACTTAATATCTCTTTATTCATATTCACAAGGAAATTCTTTATATTGTTGAAGACAAGTTCATTGTGCTATTCACTACTTAGCATCTGTACTTTTGAAAATCAGTTTACTCTTATTGTCGTTCTTTAGATGTGAGGATCATTCCCTCAGTGATAAGTGCAATTTTTGTCTATTTTATACTGCTTTTATGCCATAATTATTTGTACAGTGTCATATAAGGACAAAACAGAATATGAAGCACCTAATGACTAGCTTGTCTTTTTCATGAATTTATTGCTCTCTGTAGTCAATGATATTAGTAAAATAAAACTATAATGTGAAAAATATATTTACTTCTATTCCACTGTCTCTGTGGAGAAAATACATGTTCTGTCCCATCGGATGAATACAAAAGCCCTTATACACAGCAGCTTTTCAGAGTGGAATAAGAGAAGTATCTCTGTGATGGTGGCCTTCCCATAAAATGTAGCATGGTAGGGTGACTTCATTTAGCTTCTTCAGGCCTTAGATCTTGGTATACAATTATAACTTACGAAAACAGAAGCAGTGAGTAAGGATTAGCCAGTTGCTGTGTGGAATAATCTGTGATGTTCGATGTTGTTCCACCTTAAAAACAAAAAAAGGAGAAAACACATGAAACGCACTACGTGGAAAGAATGATTTTGCTAAGCTGTTTGTTCCTTTCTGAAACTGTTTCTTAAGCCCTTTAACATAGTTCATTGAGAAAGTGCATAATGTAGTCTAACTTAGCTGGCAGGCAACTTCAACATTCATGTTACACAATATAACTACATATGAAGTTGCTGATGAAAACTTTGTTCATGCAGTTAATGGCAGAAACAGTACTGAAACAAAAATTAAAAAATGGTCACTGGCTATTTTTTTTTAATTGTAAAACTTTCTTTGTGATTGAAGTATAAATTTTGTCCAGATTTTACCATGAAAAGACAGTTTTAACTAGAAATAAGTATATCAGTGGGTATTTTTTATATTTATCTGTCTCTTTGGATACGTGATACAAATAGATTGTCTTGTCTTTACTGTTGTTAAAAAAATATTTGGCTACAAGAAAGAAAAATCTCTTTTCAGCTTGTGGCATCCATTCCAGTCCTAAGTATGAGCAAGTCTGGTATTGTTTGAGGAAACTCTTTGGAAAACTTGGGCAGATAATCCAGTCATCTCTTTTCCAGAAATAAAGGAGAAATAACTAATTTTAACTTGCTTTTAGTCAACTGCATAACTATTTTTGTTATTTTAAAAATACAGTTTTCTGGTGTATTTAGTGATTAGAACAATATTTTAGGGATAGGTTAACAAACTGACTTGTTTAGATTTTTATTTTTTTACTTGTAGAAGTTAGCCCTTCATTTCAAGGCTTTCAAAAAACATATGTCAACTTGACAAGTTTCCAGCTTGATGATAACATACTCGATGACCTCAGTTCAGTTTTTAGTAGGCAGACATTCTCAACAGCAAAAAAAACCAACCGAACCAACTGAACAGAAATAACCCCCAACCTTGCTTAACAATCATGGTTCCTCCTGGTGGGATGAAGCACATAGACTCTTCAGTGATCCTCATACTTTGAATGTAATATAGAAGTACTTATTCAGGGATCTCGTAGGCCCTTGTAACCCATGGAAAAAAATATTCAGGAAATTCTTGTGTGATCTCCCATTTTAAAAGTACATGCATAAACATAACTTGCTCCCATTTGAGTTCTCACTGAAATAGTCACTTGTATTTTGCACTATTTAAAAATTTATTTGTTGGGCAATTTTATGTAATTTTTTCCTGCATAGTAATGCTCAGGCTGTTGCTCAGTGAAAAGCCTTGGAAATCAAAATGTCTATGTTTGATGTAGCTACATTTCTGAAAAAAATAGAAGCTTTCCTTTCCAAGAGAACAACGTGGATCTGCCATTAACAGCCACTGGTTTTGGTGAGAAGTTGGGTAAACAGCTAGTTTGCAACAATGTAGGGTATGAAACTAAAGACATTTATTCATAATTTTTTTTGCCCAAATGTATTAGGTTTTTGATAGTTTGGGATTAGCAACCTGTAAAAGCGTCATCACGTTATCATTTCCTTCATTGCTGTCCTAATACATTCAACACCCTAGTTCTCAAAAATAATCATTGTATTTTGGTGTATGCTTATTGTTACAGCCTGGGTTTTGTTCTCTAAATGAAGGGATGGGCTTTCCTTGCTTGATTTACTGTTTTCAAATACCTAGTCAGCTCTTCATGCTCCATAATTCATACTTACGCCCACTGAGTGCAGAGATAAAAACCAGAGAAAAATGGTTTGGTATTGTCTGGAGTGAAGTTTCATGCTTACCACAGTGTTGGTGTGTGTAGTGTTAGTATCTTACAGGTCACTGGTAGATCAAGGAGATGTTGGTGCTCACTGCTGGTTAGACATACTTGGAACCTTCTAGAAAGAAGCATAAGAAGTTGCTGTTTTGAGTCAAATACTGATGGGGAGAATGGGATGGAGATTCATTTTATAGATCTCAGCTGAAATGGAGTTTGTAACCACATATGTCAAGTAATCAAAATGCTGCTGAAATTCAGTGATATCAATTGAAATTCATTCGCATCCACTTCTAGAGACCTACAGAAACTCTGTTAATATTATGAATTTAATGCCTACTTGCTTCTCGTGTGATGGGTGGAAATCTCTGAGCAGCTTCTTCACATAATATGAACGCATATTAGGAGCTTTCCCCAGCATAGTGGAAAGGAAATGAACTTTTGGGTTTTGTGTTAAACATATGGTCAATTCTAAATAATACTGTTGTTTTGTTTACTTCCTCTTGGAAAGCACTGTTGAGTTAGAGAGGCATGTGATACACAAAATGTGGGTTTGGAAAGGATGACTGTATTTTGTTTGTAACACATGTTAACTTGAAACCAACTCAAAAATAAGTATTTTGAGCAAATGCATTGCGATGTTAAGGTTAAAGGCTAGCTAGGGACTGGACAGCTGTGATTACAATATCTCACTGGTATTGAATTTGTTCTGTCACTCTTATTTTTAGGGACAGTTATACAAGACCCCAGTTCTATAGTAAATTCTGGGTAGAACAGTGACAACATGATGCTGGCAGAAAGAATGAGCTTCTGGTACTTTTTTTCATTTTTTCCAAAATGTTAAAGAACTTATGAACTTGATGAAGGTTGCACAGATAAACTTGTGTTATCTTTAGATTTCCATCAGCACATAATCAGAATGCTCCAAGTAGTGCTGTTTGTTCTATATTTGGGGGTGTCTGTGCCTCATTTGAACAAACTTACAGCTGAATTTACACTTGAATTCTCCTTGACTCTGCAACTTAAGAATTTAACCCTAAAGCCATGAATAGAGAAGAACTGTTCAACTTTTTGTTGCTCTTGTGAAGTTTGTTTCTGCCATTAGCAAATAAAAACACTGAAGTGAATGAAAGAATGTCTAGCTCCAGTGCAGCAAATCTGGCAGCAAAACCTAAAATTGCAAAAGAAATGAATCAAAAATATGATTTTTAGTATTTACAATACCAGAATTGGTATGGCCTTTTTCCTTTTTCCTCAAAACTTTGCTATCAAATGAAATTTAAATTTTGAATACTGTCATGGTCATCTTTGCCACAGTGTGTAGCTTTTCTCTTCTTGCTCTGTGACTGTCTTCACTGTATCCCAGGAAAACAGGGTGACCTTGAAACAAATTGTTGTTACTCATAAGTGACTTGGCAAAACACATTTTGAGCATAAGGCATTCTTTTCTTGTAACAGCTTAAAATAACTACTTGAGCCACTGAGCTTGGGAAAGTATTGATACTGGGAAAGAAACCCTTTGTATAGCAATTCCATGATTGTTTTCTTCTAAAAATTCAAAAACTTCAGTTTAACAATGAGCTCTTATGTCAGCTAGTAATCTGCATTGATTTTTATTTTAATTTCATTTTTAGAAACTGATGATTTGATATGTACAAATTTGTCAGAACTTCAGTTAAAACAGGGTGTCTCTTTTAACCAGGTTTTCTTGCATTAACACCATTGACTTGTTATTACTGGGATGGCCACATGATTTTTAGGTTGTCTTGCTGATGGATTTAAAGTAGAAAATCCAAGTTTTTGTGTAGTCTTTATTCTCAGCTGCTATTTAATCAAGACATATTTGGAAGTAAAATATTCCAAGTATTAGTATTATGTTCTGTCAAAGAAAGGAATTAAATTGCTTGTAGTATTTCTAATAAACTAAGTTTTAACTTCACAGTGTTTATGGATGAGAATAAAAGTCATGGAAATGAGGAAGTTAAGTAAATACTGGACATAATTATATTAACATTGAACCGTGCATTTTCCAATCACTAGGAGATATTAGATGTATCTCTATGTTGTCTCTTATCTGTAGCTCTCAGTTTTTCATCTCTTTTTAGCACTGTTCTTGAAATTATGAATCTTGTCATCATTTACTTTTTCTAGCTTTGTGAAGACAGCATTTCTGTTCATGATCTCTTGTTTATTTTTGGGATAAACTGCAATATCCCAATTCCTTTCACGTGTTACTGAAGTAGTTGTATCAGTCTACTAAGAATTGTGACATTTGTAAATGTGTAATTTTGTAAATGTGTAAATTAGTTTCCACGGAGATCTGAAGAGCTGCAGGTAAATCTAACTTCTGAAAATTGAATAATTTGGTAGAAACTGTTCTCTGAGGAGAAGCAGGCCCATGCATGATATATGATATACTGGGGAAGGCCACGACAATGTTGTGAAGGAAGTGATACCTCACAAACCTACCTGTATTCTCAGCAGAAAGACAGTGAGTGGGTTACTACAGTCAAAACCCTACAAAGTTGCCGTGGCATAAGAGGAAGGGTCTTATGGATATGTAGCTTATTGGAAGATGGAAAATAGAGCATGTATTACTCAGTAGATTTGCAATTGTGATGTAAAAAGGGAAGGAGGTTGTGAACACTGGAGTGACAAGTTCCATTATTTTGTGGGAAACCAAATGTTGATGGTAAATGCTGGTTATGGAGGAGTGCAAATGCATCCTGTGATACAGAGGGAGTAGACAATAACATGGTGGATGAAATACCATTTTGGCAAATGTGATGTGCTTTCAGAGAGAGAGTCCTTTAGCTGAATGCACAAAATAATGAGCTCTGAGCTAGCTATTACATTTGGGAAAATGTTTTTGATTTTGTAATAGACCTCTGGAAACATTGTCTTACACTGCAAGGTACAGCTCTGAGACATAATAAGACCTAAGAAGGCTTCCAGCAGCTTGCCTTTGTGTCTGCCTATTGCCCACGTTGTTGTCCTTGTCCTGCCACTTACATTGTGCAGGCTCCAGCACTCTGGACCGTGTCTCTGAGCAGATTTATTCAATAAAACTGCAGTAGACTACTGCTTGCAAAAATAACCGAGTATTTTTATGCTATTTCATGAGTCAGTTCACTAAAGGACTTCAGTGCTGGGAGTGTTTGAGGTGTGAAGGAAGAACTAAGAAGGGGGACAGTAGCAACGTGAGTGGGCTGAGACCTTCCCTTTCAGTTCAGGAAGGTGGCCATTGGGTATGGAGCTGCCAGAATAGTCCCTGTGGGGAAGCAAAGGATAGAAAACGGAGCGAGTGATGGGATCTTGCTATTGTTCTTGCTGGTAGGAAGCCCTCTGCTTCCTCCAGCCACAATCCAAGCAACCAAAAAGATATTGTAGAAATAGCAAAAGCACAGAGCAGATGCCAACATTGATTCCAGGTATAGATTAAAGGCTTCTCTGCCAGTAGCCTCTATATAGACTCAGCCTTGAAAAGGGGATGGTAGAAGCAAACTGTAGATGATTGTAAAATCAGAGGTGACATTGAAGGGTGACATTTTCTTGTTCAGTGCAAGATCTCAGAGCATCAAATGAAACTAAAGTTTACATTAGCAAAGCATATACTACCTTTTGTTTTCAAATCTGATTTTTTGAATGCTGCAAATTATTGTATTTAGGGGAACTGTGAATAGATACAATCCAGATCTTTTTCTGTATTTTTAAAGATTTTAAAGATCTCTATCCTTTTCCATTTCTTTTGTAATTTACTTTCTGCCAATGGGAAATCCATTCATTACCTCTGCTCATTCTTGTTACATTTCTTAAACCTCTTTTAGGTCTAATGTGTTTATTATTGAAGTAAAATGATCAGGATTATCTTGGTAGTTGATACAAGCTCAGGTGCATTTTAAATAAACTTTTTAAAGTTTATTTGTGCTTTTGTCAGTCTTAATAGTTAATATTTGTTTTTGTGCAAAGAAACTTGATTAGACTATGTCATAAGAGTAGCTATCTACAAAAGGCTTTCATACTTTCCTTGAATTTAATTTTTATGATATATCAGAATAGTTGTGATTTTTATGAAATGCTGCTAATGCTTTGAAAGGTTTTGGAGGATTTATTTTTTTCTTGAGAAGTTATGGTTTAAAAGCATGCGTAATGCTGACTTACGTGCTTATTTTTACTCTTTGAAAAGATGATGCTTGTAAATCTTGGGAACTGGTAATTTAAGTAGGGTCTCAATTTGTTAGAAAGAGTCTCTTTAACTTAAACTTCGGTGAAAACCACAGAGAGCGATGGAATGATGATGTTCTCACAGCGTCTAATCTTAGTAACACTGAAGGTCAATATGTGGCTGATGACTGCTGCAGTATTATAAACCCATCACAATTAAGAGACACTTTGTACTAAGAGTATTTAGTAATGGATTTTTCTTTCTATATCCTGTAATAATTACAGATTCACTACTTAGATGTGGTTGTAGATAATATGAAGCGGTGCTTTGAAATTCTTCACAGTGAGTATCTCCACAGAAATCGGCAGTGCATGTAGATTTAGGGCATTATGGTTAATAAATTCATGATACTCTGATAGCTTTTCATTAATTTTAGTCGTCTCACTTTGTCCTAGAGGTATATTATTCATCCTACAACAAGGGAAGAATTTTCAGAAAAGGTTGGTTATGGGAATTCATTAACGCTACCCTCTTACTCCTTCAAATCGGCAGGTCTTAAAAGAAATGCTGTTCCAACTTCAGAGATATTTCCTAACAGAGGTGGTGAGACTCATACACTAGAGGACTGACCCATATTAAAGCTTAATTATAGTAATGGATAATCCTGCAAGTATAAATTATTCACAGTTGTTTTGTATGCGAAGTAGCGTCATGAATAAACTAAGGACGAGTTTCTGGAAAAGACCCTGGACAATGGCATGTTTGTCAAAAGATAGTTTTCCTCCTTGTATTTTAATTGAGCTTTAAATTTCAGTGTTAGGTTTGCAAGCACATTCCCATATGCGCAGCTTTGTGCTTGGTGTATGTTTTGCTTAATGGGATTCAATAGCAGTAAGTCTTGGGGCTCTACACCCTTGTAGTGTTCCTTGACTAATACGTTATGCAAGGGAAACATTCCTACCTAAACACAGTCTTGGTACAAAAGTTGCAATCTCAGCTGTCTGATAAGATTCCCACACTGTCACTAAGATAGGAATTCATTAGTGTTACCCTCTTATCCATTGATACGAGCAGATCTTAAGAGAGTGCTGTAACTTCGTTATTTCCCAGGAAGGATGGTAAGATTCGTACATGTGCTTGGACTTAATTTTCCAGTTGGCTTAGTAGATAAATTACCTTGTAAGTTTGTAGTGTGGATAATCACCTTTCTGACAGAGAGAAAGGGGAATATTTGAGTTAGGTTAAAAACAAGGCTTCTGATGAATGGGGCAGCTTCCTTGGGCTAAAGGCTCCTTCAGCAGGTGCCTTGAAACCGAGAAGAAATACTGCTGTCTTTTTTGGGGAGCTTTCACCAGTCTGCCTTTTCATACACCTTCCTAGCAGTAGCCCAGAAAGGAAGGAGTTAAGAAGATGCTTTGAACCCAAAGTCTTCTGCTTGGTCCCCACACCCTGTTGGTGTACTTCCACACCCTGTTGGTGTGCAGGGAACTACCTTCCGTTCACCTTTAGCGTGCTCAGCAGGATAGTCACTACCTTTTTCAGATTAGCATCACTGCTGAAGCCTGTTTGAGTTTATACAGCGAGAAGGAGTTCAGCCTGCTCTTCCCTGACATACAGCATTACAGGACCATCAGCTTTTTTCATTGGTATAGCCTGTTGGAAGAACTGCAATTGTTCTTAGATGGGATACGATCCTTGAGGGTTGCTCCACTTCCTACAGGAGTGAAGACTCTTCTCTGTAAGCTTGGGGGAAGCTTGATGATACAGACTTTTTATTTTCTTGGGACAGTGTTTACTTGAAGGTAACCATATTTCAGTGGATGAAATGGCAGACACACCTAAGAGGAAAATTACAAAGAAGTCATCGTCTTTTTCATATGATCGCCGGAGAGATTCAGTGAAAGTCAGGAGACAGTCCAAGTCTCTTAGCTTTAAGTCAGCTACACTGGGTGCTCAAAAAAGGCAGACACAGAAAAAGCAGGTTTGTATTTGGATATATCTCAAAAATGATCCTTACTTCTGAACTTCTTAAAAAGATTGTAAAATTTGTTGTGTTATTTTGAAGAGGAAAATAAGTCGCTGCTGATTTGCAATCTGCGTGCGAGTACGTATGTGTATAAGCTGGTGTGCAGGAAAAGCTGATTTTTTTTTTTTTTTGATATAATATCTCTTAAGAGCTACCTAGACTTGTGATGTTAATTTTATTTCAAGAAAAGTCCGTGTCTTCTCTGCTTTTAAGATGTGATTTATGATTTCTGTTTTGTCTCTAGACTCCTATATTGTAATGCGCACCCTTCAAGCTTGAGGTAGCGTTGTCTGTTGTGCTGGAAAACATGATGGGTACTGAAACTTTTGAAACTATTATTCAGATTAGAACTGTTTCAGTGCTCTTCAGTGTTATTTTTATTTTTAATGTTGAAATGTACCAGACTGAGAGCTTTAGGGAGTGAAATATTTTACTTACTCCAGAACAGGTAATGCAAGTCAGCAGCAGCACCTGTTCTGGTGGGACCAGTTCTTAGGGTTAGAGGGCACTCAATGCCCTGGCAGTGCTGCATTACCAGAGTTAAAGGCTTTCATATGCAGGTCTTTATCTTTTGTAGTTGGGATCTAATTAAATGAAATCTCTCCAAAGAGAAGATGTAGTGTGCGCTGTAGTAAATGGAATAAAAACAAGTGAGTCAGTTCATGAAATGTCTTTGTATACTGATCTCCAATTTAATCTAATATGAAAGCAGCAGGGAATCACTGATTATCAGCCATCTCTTGCTCTGCATTTGTGTGCACAGGGTACCTTTTTGAAGCTTTAAAGGAACTTTCCAGGGAATTTTTAGGTAGCTCTATAGAACATGAAGTATTTTGAGACTTTGCAAATAGTGCTTCCACAAATACATTAAAATAAACTAGCTTTTCATTAGCAGTGTAAGTGAATTTCTCATGGGCAAGTAGTTTTCAGGCCCTGACTGCCACATCTGCTTCTAAATTTTGAGGACAGAGTATTCACTCAGATTTAAGAGAGTTTAAGTATTAGGTTTAAAACACAATGAATTTGATGTGTGTGGCTTCATATTTGTTGTGGAAGTTCAAATGTCTATTTAAACAGCAAAATATTGACTAGTAGAATACTAGGATGTTCTAGCTTTCATGTGCTTCTTTGGTGTTAATTATAGTCATAGCTGAAGCACCTTTGTTTGAATGGAAGTTCCAGAATTTTTCAAGTATTTCCTCATTTAAGAAATTGGGAACACCTTCAAAAGCTCTGACTCTTTCCCCCCCTCTATTGTTAGGTGTAATTTGAGAAGTTAAAGTCATAAATTTTACAGAGGTGCAAAATACCAGATGTTCATGTTCATTGGATCTTTTGGGGAAAGGGACAGACTACTCAATTTAATAGTTTTGTTTGTAGAAGCAAATCCATGAGTACATTGTATTTTGATTTTTACAGGCCTTGAAGTTCATGAGACGTCCCATCTTTTGGATAGCTGCCATGGTTACTGTGTGACCTCTAGTGGTTAATGAAAAATATGCTCAATTACTGAATTTAAACTGATGCTTCAGAAAGTCATTATTGTGTATTCTTGTTGGTTTAATTATTTAATCCTCTAAATTCTATTTTTATTGAAAAGGAAAAAAAAATCATCTTTCAGTTAATCTTTTATGGTGCCACTTCCAGAAAAAGTGTTTTGCTAAAATCATTATTCACATTAAGTGGGTGTCTGAATTGCAGTACTCATAGATGCAGGATTACGGTAGTTTTAAAAGACTTATACTGCTTTGGCTTAGTTACCGTACGGGTGACACAACTGAAATGAAGCACTCTACACCAAGCCCTGTTTTGATCAACTTGTGTATTGGATAGATTAAAAGAACAGCTTTTCTGCCTCAAGAATGTTTCGCCCTTTAAATGGTCCAGTTAACTGTAAAAAAAAAAAAAAAAAAAAA
>VXBJ01006458.1:2919919-2987646 GCA_013400055.1 Nycticryphes semicollaris | reverse complement strand
AACCAAAACCAAAATTATGTTTTCTTACAAGTTTGCTCTTGTTTCAGTCTTTAAATCCTTAAAATTGAGAAAAAACTGTCCTTACCTTCTCTCTGCCCTCCTCCCTCACCAGTGGTGGCAACTATTGGAAATGTTGAACACAAAACTTGACAACTTTTGTTACCGTTGAACTTTTGAAGTACTGAAGAAAATTATGGGTTTGAAGATAAGAATCTGATCAGTTCTTAAGCAGCCAGACAAAGTCTGCTCAATACAGTGTAACTTCTGTGCTTACCCAGGCTCATTCCAGGCCTGAGTTATGGAGTGAGCAATAGTTTAGTTACTACAGCAGAAGAAATATTACTTAAAAGTTCCTTTTTTGTGACTTGAATCTTATTTTCCTTTTTTCTCCCTTTCTTTCTTTCTTTAAAAAAACACAACAAACCAACATTTTTCCAACGGGCGCTTGACATCTGAGAATATTTAAAACTGTGCTTTGGTCTTTGCTGTTTTAGGAGACAATAGTAGACTTTGCTGCTCACAATATATGTGGTTTTACTTGTGTAGTTCCCTGGAGGAACAAAACTATGCCTCTGCTTATACAGGCACACAATCAAAATTAGTCTTCTAAATGTTTTGGTAGATTGATATCAATCAAAGTCTGTTAAAATAATAATACTCTACAAAATCCTTTTCTGCTTTCCTGGCCTTTGTATTACTGCCTTCTTGGTAGAGTTTGATTTCTTTTTTCCTTTTTGTGGGAAAATTTCCATTTTGATTTTTTTTTTCATAAAACATTAAGGTTCATAAATCACTGGTAAAATATTAATGAGAATCTGAGAACAATTAAGAAGGCATTTGTCACAGTTTCTGAATGATGGTATGGCTGTGTTTAAGGCTAATTTCTGTGCTTCTCTTGCTTTTCTGTTCTTTGTGTGTGTGTTAGCTAATTTATTAGAAATTGAAAAATCATAAAGCGTTCAAACCCAACAATTTCAGAAAGCCCACTGAATGTAAAAATGAACCTCTTCAAGATAATCTTCCCCTTAAGTTCCTTATTACTAGTGGTCCCTTTTTTTTGTTCTATTGATTCCCCTAGACCTATCTGTTCCGAGGTAGAAAATCTGATGGTAATTACTTTCACTGGCTGCTGATATTGTCGGATTAGTTGATCTGGATGGAAAACCACATTACCAAAATATGTAGGCTGTAATTTCTCAAGTGTATTCGTATTGTGCAACATAATCTATGAAATGTTTGATAGTTTTAGGACTAGTTGCCTTGCTTATGTTCTGAATGAAGAACAAATTCAGTTACATGAAGTCAAATTTAGAGTTTTAAGAAAATTTGAGATCTAGATCCTTATATTCAAGGGAACATAAAAAAGAGATCCAGTGCTATTTTTAGCTGTTATGTGAGAGCCTCTCAAGTCCTATTTCTCTCTGTCATCGCCAGCTGACTGATTACCATGACATGGGCTGGGGCCTCAGTGGATTAATTAAGATCTGAAGCTGTTTTCCTGAAAACTACTTATGTTTTGGATACAAAGTTTTGGAACTTGGCAGGGGTTCAGACTCATACAAGGGTATAAAGACAAGGGTATAAAGAGCTTGCATAAACTGCAGATTCGTGGTTTGTTCGTGTATATTTCTTTTTTTTTTTTTTTCCCATGGAGCACTATAGAATTGAGCTGAATAACTTTTTTTCCTTTTCCTTTCTTTTAAACTCTGTAATTCCGGAATCGTGTGGGATACGCCATCCGCTATCCCAGATGCGGAACAATATGCACAAAGAGGGTGTTGTTAGAAAACCTCCAAATCCCTGTGTTTAAATATGACTCGGTTAATAGGCGTGCTCCAGATCGCTTGTTCTGAGCTTCTGAGAGCAGTCAAAGGCCTATGAGTTAAAATTTGTGCTTTCTTGATAGAAGGAAACACTGGGTGTAGAAGCAGCTCTGGGAATGTTAAGGATGTGAGGGAAGGGAGCTGCTCAGACAGCAATGGCTTGTCACATTAAACTGCGCTAAGGAAGATACGTAGTAGATGTGCCAGGTGCAGTGCTAGTGGTGTGTGACAGGTCTGGTGAGCAAAACCCATAGCAGCAGTGCCAGCAAAGCAAATTATTTGTAATCTGTTTATAGAATCGTAGAATGGTTTGGGTTGGAAGGGTCCTTAAAGATCATCTACTTCCAACCCCCCTGCCACGGACAGGGACACCTTCCACTAGACCTGGCCTTGAAGATACATGGCCTATTTAGATACCTAAGCAGTAAAGAAAAATTAGGGATGAGAATAATCTCAAATAATTAATTTTCAGATGTTGTTTTTGAAAAACATGATCTGCGATTGCTTCTAGTGATTTTCTTCTTATCTTTTGCAAGAGCTTGTTTGAAGTCCCTTGGGAATCTTGAATGTCTTCTCTGGGGGGAAGGAAGTCAGCTTTAAGTGCAAGTCCTCAGGATTTGTTGTGAAAATCTGATCCTGTTTCTTTTAAAGTGAAACCAGACAAGCATGTAAAGAGAAAAAGCGTGTGAAGTGTGTAACAGAGCACTGGGAGATAAGAACCTGTAGGTTCCTCTGGCAGTTGAGTTGTTAGAAGAAACTTGGCCTATCAAAACTGACTCACTCTGGAGCATGGCCAGCTGTTAACCGTGGTGGTTAGCTATTATTATTAAAACTGTGATTATAGCAGGGCAATGTGAGTTGTAGCTGGTGAAGTGGGGCCACCTCAAGTTGAACACAGAGTAAAAGCAGAGCAGAGTGGTGTGGTAGTGAGAGACTTGGCCATCCTCGACCTTCAGCTCCTGCTTTCCTTTTCTTTCTGAGGCTTGTTTGCAGAGATTGTGGTAGATCTGTGCATTAGAGTGCCCGCTACAGCAGTAGAAATCATCGTGCCTTGGTGGTGTTTGCTGTGATGGTGTTGGTTAGTGCCCTCCTCTGTGCTGATTTCCAGCACACTGGGAGAGAAGTTGCCCTCTCCTGGTGGTGGCAGGTCTCTTCCCATGGCCCCTTGTCCTGGCCGTTAATGTGGTATCACATATGCTCATACCATCTCTGAAAATATTTTATTGTGGTCTTGAAATAACAGCATGTTGTCAGGAGCTTTTAAATTTAATTGTTGATTTCTTTGATGCAAGCAAAATAGTAGGCTTTATTTTGACAATTGTACTGAGTAATTGTTGTTGTAACTCATGTAGGAGTTAACACGATTAATCACACTTCTGGATTCCTGAAGGTGTGGCTTCATGATGGATTTTAGCTGATCTAAGGCCGTGGTCCTGCGAAGGAGGGCGGCCTCGTACTCCCCCCGGCCATGGCCGTGCTTTCCAGCTCCCCCTGGCACTGGCACTAGTTGTTGGTTGCGCTGATCAGCCTGAAAACTAACCCTACTGGGACAAAAAAGGACAGTGGTTGTGGAAGAAGTGGTAGAGACAAAGGTCTCTGCTGCGAGGAGCAGCCTGGAGGCTGGGGGCAGCTTCATTACTGCCAGAGCCGTGGATGTTATGGCATAGCAGGAGTCTTCCTCAGCAAGGTCTGGTGAGAATGACCCTTGGGGCTCCAACCCTGCCATCTGAGGGAGAGAAATGGCAGATCGGGTGTCTGATTTGGCAATGTAGAGTGGCACCCCGTGCAGAGCTGGGAGGAGGTGCAAATAGATGGCAGGTCCTCAGCCTTGCCTGCATCCACTAAGGGCTGGTGGTGACCCACAGAATACCGGGTTAAGTCTGGCCAAATGCAGTGTGCTGAGCTGGTTCTGCCTGTATTCACCAGACTTCTCATAGGTGGAAATGCCCACTCTGCCTGGGTTGATGCATTGGATTTGCTGTTGAAATGTAGATGCAGACCAAGGAGAATGCGAAACAGAATAGTCACAGAACTGCAGAATGATTGATGCTGGAAGGGACCTCTGGAGTCACATAGTACAACCCCCTGCTCCTGGCAGGGCCAGTTTGATGGGGGCCTGTGCAGTCTGGATCTGAGCATCTCCAGGGATGGAGATCGCACAGCCTCTCTAGGCACTTGTTTCAGTGTTTGCTGCCAGGATGAAAAAGTGCTTCCAATGCCTAATCTGAATACCCTCCGTTGCAAAGCGTCAGTGTTGCTTCTCCTCCCACTACTGGTCATCTCCCAGAAGATCCCAGCTCTGTTTTCTCTCTGCCACCTCATTAGGCCATAGAAGTCAACAACAGGCTTCTCTTTCAGTCTCCTCTTAAAACCAAACAAGCCCAACATTTTTGGCATGTCCTTTTATGTCCTGTGATCCAGCCCCCACCCTGCTGGTGGCTGGATGCACCAGCTGCACTGCTGCTGTCACAGCCTGGTCCACAGGCAGCTGCCTTCACCAGGAGAACACACTCCGTACTCATCTTCCGAGCGTTGTCCAGGAGGGATCTGCCCCTCCTTGACTGCAGACCCACTCAGCACCCAGCCAGTACTGCTACATACCCATTATTCGTTTAAAATTCTTGGTGGCATTCCATAATTAGCAAGGAAGCAACACACTTTTTTAAAAATACAATCCCTGCCTGTCTTTTGTATATACTTTTCTTGCTACTTATTTGTTATTTGTGCAGGATTGTATCCTCAGAACGAGAATGATGCATTTCAAAAGACACTGTTGTCAGCTGCAGTAATGCCTTTTAAGTTTAGCCATTCTGTTCCAATTAAGGGGGGAGGGGGAAATCCCAAATACAAACTAGACATATTTAACTAGTAACACTCCATTTCAAAATGCTTGTATTTTAGCAGAAACAGAAAACTAGTATTTTAGTACCCTTCAGTACTGGAAAGTACCTTTGAAGTGCTCTGCCGTGGTTTTTGTGGAATGATGATGCTTGCCTGCCTTAAACCTTGCATTCCTTTATACTGTGTAAGAAATATTTTGACATGTATTTTGAACAGTTACTGAAGTTCTGAGTGCACGGTCTTTACTTTCGTTTTAATACCAGCAGAAAAAACTTACGGTTTAATGTTATGGAATTCACTGAAAATTATTTTCTCTCTTCTCCAACTATCAAGTTTGTCACTTTTGTAATAGCAACAAAGTGTTGCTTCTTGTTATTCTGTGTGAGAGTGAGTGAGCATTTTGCTTTACAGCAGGTTGATGTTAATGTTTCTTGACAAAAAGGAAGGAAAATTAATTTTAATTATCTAAAAATATGTCCCCTGGCTCCAAGTATAGTTCTCAGATAGAAAGCAAGCAGTGGTTTGCTTTCTCAGCAATTTCTGTCACTTGAAGCGTGAATTGATCATGGAGGTAATAGCACATGGGGAAAATCCACTGGGAGCTGTCTGATTTCATATGTGTTTCAGTTCAAGCACTTACATTCTTTTGATTTGTGGACTGCAATTTTCACTGACAGTATTAGCGGCTTTTAGAAGAACAGCCCCTGACAGATGACATCCATCTAACCAGCTGCTGCCTAATCTGACTTCAGGCTGCTGATTGCATTATCTGACTGATTTGAAATACAGTAAATATTAATGACTGTTCATCTGTTATTTAAAATAAATAGAAAGTAGTTGAGAGAGTGATGGTCATATTTCACGCTTCTGCTGTAACTAGCTTCTTGTCATCTGTGGTGATGGTATCAGCTTTCGTGACTGACAGATTTTCTTCTCAGATAATTTCTTTGGGAAAACTCAATGTTGTTTTAATTTTCTTTTTTCTCACACAGCCTTTATTACTGTAGTTTTCAATATGGTCAGAAATAGGGAGATGGCTCATGTAGTGTAAGTTTAAAACTGAAATTCAAGATCTTCATTTCATTGTCAATCTCATGAAAATTACCTTTCACATGAATTAGACGTAGGCAAGAATTGATTAATAAAGTTAAGAAAATAACAAAAATAATGTATTACAGTTTTATATTCAAGCAGAGCCAGAACTTCTTGTAGGAATAAGATGGTTTGGAAAATCTCTCCTTGGGTGGTTTCTGAAGCGCAGGATAGAATTTAGCACCGAAAGTTGGAAAGAAGTTAAAGAAGTGCTGAACAGGATGATGGTTATGGTTCTTCCTAATGATCAAAATGTGCACAGGGGTTTGAACCTATATCTGCCGTATGCCATATGTATTAAAATAGTCAGTTAGAAAGCTTAGTATAAACGTAAAACCTCTTCACTTATTTCTGTGCTGATCATTCTTAAGATAAGTTGTGGAAAGTTTTCATAATGCAGTTTTCTACTTCATCCGATAATGCTTTAAAAAAAAATAAAACAAACCACAAACCAAAAACCCCCACAAAACCAAAGAAACCCTACACAATTGTTTCCTGTTTCATGGAAAGAAAACCCAAGAAAATTGACATAGCAATGACTCTACCATTTATTTGTCTTTCACTGCTTTCATTCTGGTTTTATTGAGAGCAAGATCAAACATGAAATGTCATAACTTTGTGCTTGTAGGAACCAGTGACCCACAGTCTGTCACTTATGAAGCCAATTTGTTCATTAAGGACTGTTCCAATTTTTAAAATATTGTAAACTTGAAACATTGCTATTAAGCTTATTTAGATTCTCTTCAACAATCCTTGCTTTATTGCACTACCTTCTCTTTCTCTATTAGTACCCTGGAATGTTAAGGCAGACTACGTTGGTTTCTTTGTTTTGCATATTAAGTTATTCTTGTGCGTTTTTCATCAAAACTAGCTGTCATAAATCTCTCGGCTGTCAGGAATAGAAGTCAGCTTTGAAAACTTTTTAAATACTGCGATGCATTTACATTAAAACAAGTTGTCATCAGAGAACACACTTCTTTTCTTGACACCGTCGCACTGCTTTGATGAGTGACAGCGGGCAGCGATGTTGGGCGTCCTGGCAGCGGTGGAGTTCAGTACCAGGCTTGCAGTTGCAGGACCGGGACACCCGTCTCTTCCCTGTCAGCCTGCAGCACCTACTCACTCCGCGGGCAGGTGATTGAGCACCGACACCGGCACCTGCTCCCGGGCATGGATGGATTTACATTGGGGAAAACAGTCACAGGGCAGTGGCTTAGTTGATTTCTCATCTTCTTAGAATGACAATCATCCCCCAGATCGTTGAAAATGTTGATGCTTGCTGTTATAAAACAATTTGCTGAGCTTTTTACTACTGTGCGTGTAAAAATATGTTCATTTATTGAACTATAATTAATTGCTTTTTCTTCCTTCTTCTGTGCTCTATCAGAAGTTGGGTGGGCTGAATATAGGCACTTACTCTGATGCAAATTAATTAAATAACTTGAGCTTCACCTTTGGCTTAATGTCTTGGAGTCAGACGGCTTTTTAATATTTAGATACCTGAACAGCTACATTTGGATTACAGAACAGGAAATTGAACTTTTTTGGGGGGTCTTCTTTCCTGTCATAAATTTCTAAAGAATAACAGCTAACATCTACTAATTAGTAAAGACCCAAGACTTCGGTCCTTCCAGATGATAAAGTAGTGGCTTAGCGAGCAAATAAACTCTGTGCTAAACTGTTTTACTCTTCGGGTACATAGCCATCCTTATTGTGTATAGTTTATATAGTATCAAGGTAAAGATTTCTGACTGTAGGAGGCAGGGTACAGGGTGGGGTAGGTTTTCAGGGCATTTGTGTCTAGCCCTTTGCCTCTTGGCTTTCTGTTTACATGCTCAGTCTTTTGAGTAGCCATCAAATTGAAAAAGTTGGAGCATTTGCTAATAATTTAAAAGATTAGCTTGTAAAGATGTTACCGAGGTGGTGTATGATGCAAATATCAGGGTGACCGTATTGTTGATGTACCTATTTGCCCCTTTCCCCACTGCTTTCCTTTTTATGGCTGCCAAAAAGCAACTGTATTTTCATTTGCCAAAATAAAAATTAGGCTGTTACGTGTATGCTCATTTTAATTTTATTGGGAGGAAAAGTGCTTGACTAACCCCTTTGAAGGTATTGCATTTATCTTACAGAAAGATCAATGTTTCCTTCAGATTTCCATAGCACCTCTCAGATACTGTATGGATATTGAAACCAGGTTAAACAAATACTTGGAACTGCTCTTATCTGTTCTTAATCATTTCCAAATGCGACAGCCTGGTGATATGGAGCCCAGATAGGCAACTTTTAAATCACTCTCGAAGTTGATAGATAGCTATTGATGTATTTGGTGAATTTATGTATTGGTAACTTTGCAGAGATTAACACATTAATCTTTTGCTTCATTATTCTCATACCCTGAAATTGAAAACCTGTTGCGGATTTGGACCTAGCTTGTCCCAGCACTCAGGCTGTTTAGATTGGAGATTGGGTTAGACCTAGGAGATATAGCAGCTGTATGTCATGCTTTGATCAGCCCCCACAAAAATCTTTATGGATTTTGTTTCAAGTTTCTCCCTTATAATCCTAGAATTGTATCACAGGAATCATAATCTGAAGAAAACCCCCTCCCTTTTAGAAACACTAGTCATATTCATTTCTAAAATGGAGCCTGAATTTTTAAGTAATTTTTTTCTTTCAATTTGTTTTCAACTTTATCTTTCCATCACTATTTATTTTCTTAATTCTACTGCTAGAAAAGCTGGTGTTACAGAGAGACTGAAGTGAAAAGGCATATGGCTTTTTACTGCTGTTATAGGAATTACTCTGGGAGCCATGACAAAACTAGTAAAAAAAAAAACAAACCCAAAAGCAATAGGGTTTTTTGTTGGTTTTACCTTCTGCTTCATTATGTGTTTAGTTCAGTAGATAAATCAATTGCAACATCTGTAACATAGTGAATTAATTTAATATAAGAAATTTGGGAGCAGTGATTAGTGATATGGCAACAAGCTTCAGTATAGACAGAATTAAAGCAGTGCCTTGAAATGAAAGATGATCGATGATTAAAGACATTAAGAAAAAATTTCTAGATTTTTTTAAAAAATGAGAATTCCAATATCGGATATAAACATAATTTGCAAAAATCCCAGGGATGTAACTGTGTTAGGCTGTAAGATACTTCACAAGTCCAAGCATAGTTTATATACAGTTTGGAAGGTACGTCTCATCTATGTGGAAGCAGTTGTGTTTAGTTATGATATTCTGGTTAACAGAAATAGACCTTGTGTGGAAGAAAACAAGTAAACGAAACCTCAGATTTCTTTAAGTCGCAAATAGGACTGTCCTGTCAAAGAGCAGCAGACCAGCGTTCAGCAGGAGAGCACAGGGCATATAGTGGGCTGGTTGTTCAAGATAGAGTAACCTGGCTTGTTCAACAAATCCCTTTTTGAAAAAGAAAGTAGAGCAATTTTCAGAGTGAAGCTCAGGAGTTTTCTAAGGAGAGAGGATAAAGAGATTTCTCTTCTGGAAGTCAGCGGAACAGCCAGAGGACCTCTGGTAAAAAGTGGTTTCACCCCTTCTGTGGCTGGTTGTGTTTTGGCACTGTCACGAGCATCCTGTGTGACTGTGGGCAAATCTGTTCTGGAGAAATTGTTGGTGTGACACGCATCAGTAATGAGGAGAAGGAATGTGGTACGGCCAGCTCCAATTCTGTTACACAATAGAACTGTGTGTAAGCAGGAGCAGAGTCCGAGTTGGGAAGGAACAAACATGAAGGAAGACTTTCCAATTGGTCGCTCTTCTTATATGCTGATGTTTTTATGAATCTGACCTGGTGAGGAGAGTTGACATGTTTTCTGTCTCATAAGATGTGTTTGTTAATACAAGTCACATTTCACAAATCTCTTGGGGTTGTTCTGGTGGGATTAGGATGATCCACTTGATATTTCTTGCTTGGATTTCTGAGAGGTGTTTGACAAGGTCTGTCTCCAGAAGCTCTAAAGAAGACTTAACAGCTATGGTGTAAGAAAGTAAGTTTGCCTATAGATAAGGAAAAGAAATTAAAAGTAGGAAATAGAGAAGAAGGGTAAATACCAAGGTTTTTTGTCAACAATAGAAGGTCACCAGCAGGTTTTTTTTTTTTTTTTTTTAATTCTTTCCCAGAGATGACTGCTTCAGACTTGTGCTCTTAAAAAGAACTATAAATGAGCTATAGAGGGAAGCAGGAACTGAGCTCAGTGAAATGATGAGGGTCTGTAGGGTGTTTTTCCCTTTCCAATTTTATCCATGAAGTAATGAGCTTTGAGATAGCCATTACAACTAAGGACTGAGATCTTGTACTTACAGTTGATAACTTAACAGAAGCATCTCTGTGGTCAGTAGCATAGGATGGTATAGATTTCTTTCTTCTGCATCAGAGATCGATGTTTTGTATTGCTGATGTCTTTGCATAGGTTTTCTGTAGAAAAAAACATTTCACTTGCTAATGGTGCATCAGATATGTGTAACTTCCCGTATGAACATGAGTAGATATAAAAGTAAATTGTATGTTTATCCTTAAAAAAGTAAATTTTACTTTCTGTTTTTTCAGGAGTGTAATTCTGAACTGGCTATATCTAGAGATTTTTAAATGCTAGGGTAAAAGTGTTACTTGTTTGTGGATTTACAGTATATGACAATATTCATCATACTCTTAAAAGTTATTAGTTTTTATAGTACTTTTAAAGTTATATCAATATTAACAGTGATGTGAATTTTTTCATAGTGATTTTTAGATTATTTTTTCTAGCTGTATTGCAGTCATAATTGTTACTGATAAGGTAGAGAGACATTCCTACTGTTTAGTGATGTATCAGTGTGGTAATTTATTCACCGAGTGTAAATATGAGCAGTTGTTTGTATTCTGTCTATAACCTGATAGGTGGAGTACTTCTTTATCTAGGATATTTACAGTGAGGAATAACAAAAGAGGACTACAGTTTTATTTCCTTAAAACCTAGAAAGATCTAGGCTAGGGAATGCTACTGGAGTAATTGCATTGGCGATGCAATGAGGAATTACCTCCCTGTTCTTGCTGTCCATTTTGAACACAGCATTTGTAATATACCTCACCTGTAATAGTCAAAACAATTCTTAATATTCACCATTAAATTATGTTGAAACCTTTTCAGATAGTCTGTTTTGCTTACAAATGGGACGGTAAAGTGTTGTCTGATGTCCCTCCCTGAAGGAGAAACACAGCTCAGGTGAGTCTCCTCTCCCTGCTCTCTGGTGACAGGTTTTGGCTTTGTTTCCTCTCAGAGGAGCAGCCGTAATTTGGCTCCCAGGGCTGTGCTTTGATGGAACCACTCTCTAGTTATTGACCGCTGAGGGAGCATAAGCAGATTAGGGAGCGGATCTAAAGTTTGGCTTCTGCCAAAGCCTCTGCTGCCTTGTTTCCAGATGCTGTCAGAGGTCCAATTTAAAGAAGTGTCTTGGGTGCCTAAATGCTTAAATCCCTTGACTTTGACAGAGTCCAGACATCTTGCCCGGTGCTGCGAATGTGTTTCTCAGAAATGATGAAATTGTAGGAGCACGCTTCTTATCTGTGTGGCTGGTTCTCTCTCACGCCCCAACCTGGTAGCAAGCCTGGCCTCGGCATGCTGTCCCAGCATCTCCTCTCGCTCGTCTTCATCTCTGGTGGCAAAGGAGCCTGAGGAGGCCATACAAATTGGAGCTTGGAGCAAAGCAGATTTCATGAACAGCAGGCAGTGAGGTGGGGGACGATGCAGGTCCTGGTTTAGGGCTCCTGTCGCTCCAGGCCGTCTCTGCTTTCCCATCAGGGTGCCTGGGTTGTGTTTTGCTTGAGTTCAGGCCAAAATAAAATGGTATCCAGCTGCCCTAGTTGATATTTAATCTGCTTTGGTGCTTTGGCGTATATGTGTTCCAGGACTGGATTCTTCCAGTTTGTCTTGTCAAATGAACATCAGCATTTAATGAGGTTAGCTGGGTAAGAGTATTAGCTGAATTACCTGCTTCTCCGTGCTAACAGCACGGCAGTTCACATGGGGAGTGCCGGACCTGTCACGGGTACAACTCAATTAAACTGGCAAAATTATATTTTCCACTGAGTGGGTACAGCTATGCTGAAACTTGAGTGTGTTGAGCTGCTTAGGTTAAATATTTCACTAAATCTGCTGAAGTTGTTTAAATAAAAATGTAGGAATGGATCATTGCTTCAGGTGTTTTTAACAGCGACTGAAAGGAGTACATGAAAAAAGTAAAATGTAGAATACAACAGATTTACAAGTTATGAAAGGAATGCCAGTTTGTCCTATTCTTTGCCTTTCATAATTTTAATAATGCCATATTTTTTATGTGGAGTTAATGAGCCCTGAAAGAAAACCAGAATTGAAACTTACAGTCACATTTATTTCATTTTTGTTTTCCATAAACAATGGCAACTACTATAGTTTTTATTTGCATTTATGTTTCACACAAACATGCTGCAAAGTTAAGGTCTTAATCTCAAAATACATACTTATACATACTTACAGTGTGTTTTTTCCCCTTTTGTTCTTCGGTATTTGCCCTTTATAAGGGAGAATATATATAGCTGTGGTTTCTTATGCTTTGGTAAATTTTATACTGTAGAAATCTGTTGTGGAGTTCATTGCATACCATACTTTAAATGCTTTTGTATAGATAGCTTGCTCTTCAGCCTAAAACATTAAGTGCATTGAGATCTATTACTGAAAGATTCTGTGCAGGAACTGGGTACTGATTTGACAGTAAAATTTGATTTGTTATGGCACTGAATATTAGACATTCTGGCAGCACTTAGCAAAATCTCACTCCCATTTGTTTCAAAGGAAATCTCTAGTCGATAAAAAGAGCTGTTATTCGAAGCACAGAGTTTTACACAGGTCTTAGCACTGGTTTTGCGGTAAATATTGACTGGTAAGACATAATTTACTCTTTTATGTTTACTACATTCATTCTTTTGAGGAACATGAACTAAAACTGTGACCCCACCAATGCTGGGGCATGCTTGCTGTAATGATCACAGAATCTTCGTGGTTGGAAGGGACTTTTTGATCATTGAGTCCATGATGAGAACCCCAAAGAACAGATCCTACTTTGAAATTTATGTATGTATGTTTGTGTATGTGTGTTTGCACATACAGGAGAATGTTGCATCTTCCTTGAGTAGAGAGAGACTCAGTTCTGCTACTGTTTGCGAGAGGTTCCTTGTCCCAAATTCACCTGCAGCTGTATGTTGTTTGAGTTAGGAACTGTACCTGTGACATTAACAGACCAACTGTTTTTGTTAGTATTGCAAAAGACAAAATGTCATTTTTTACAAGGTCTTGGGTATTATTTTCTGATGCGTTGGGGTTTAAACAACAGGTAATGTGTACAAGTTGTATGAAAAGTAGAGTGGTTTATATTTTTTTAGACAAGGCTAAAAGTTCTTTTTAAAAGCCCCTTTTCCACAGCATATTTACATGGGGCAGGTGAGCAGAAGCTCATCTCTCCCTGCTGTTGTGTGGCATCTGGTTTGCAGGCTGAGCCTGTGCAGGCTGCCGGGGAGCTGCTCTGGACTGTTCAGACTTCTGCAGAGTCTTAATTTGTAATGAATATTCTCTTTCTGTTCTCAGCGTGTGTGTAATTAATGGGGGAAACTATTGGAGAATAAACCACAGACAGGTATAGGTCATCATAGCCAGGTGTTGAATTATTGTCATTAGGAAACAGTTGGAAGTTCCTGGTGTGTACTTCTACAAACATAACAGTAGCTGGATCCCTTTGGATTTTGATGGATTTGTCCATTGTATTGAAGGATGTTTAAAATGATTAGATGCACAATGTTGAAGCATTAATTTTCTGAACACCGTTATCAAGAAGAGGTAATACAGACTACTCAATATGTTATACACATCATATTCTTCTTGGCTTATTTTTTCCCTGCAACTGTGCCTGGTTTTAATTAACATACTTGAAAACAAGTATGAAAACTTGTGCATTTGTAATTATATCTTCAGTAGCAATATTATTGTGCTTTCAAAAAGGTGTATTTGTCATACAGAAAGGGCCTAGAACTAGGGTCAATTATAATCATCCTCAAGAAAATACTGGGGTTACATGTGAAGAAGATGGTGTTTCCTTCTCATTGGTGAAAGAAGCAGCAACTGGGTGAAAATAAACTTTTCTGCATGGACTCAGGGTTTTGCTGTGAAATGATTCGGAGTGAACAAGGTGTTTTCCACAGAGGTACAACCAGTATAACTCGGTCTTTCTTCTCTGTGAATGCATTGAGCCCAGAAAACTTCCATTTTTTTCATCTTGTCTTTATAAGCACATCGTTCCTTGCGGCGAGTTTATTTACCACTCTGTTCTCTTTCCCGTTTCAGAGCAGTATGTACGAACACGGAGACACTAGCTACCTCTTGTGTTCAATCTCTTTAATTACACTCGAGCTTTTTCTGATTCCCCACCACCCCACCCCAAAAAGGCTAGGTGTTTTTATTGTTAGATTTCAGATAATTTTCTGAAAGATTAAAATCGGTAGCAGCGGTATTTTGCTCTTATGCAGAAAGGTAGATGAACCAATATATCTACCTGTATGTCTTTTAGTGAAATGCCTACTTTCCGCCCCCCCCCTAGTTATGGAAGAGCTGATCTTTATTTTGCATTGATGAAAAATAAGGCAATCTTAAGGAAATAAAAATTCACTAACCTTTTATTTTTCCTTCTTATTAAAATATTGCAAAATCTGTAACTTATTTAGGGATATGGAGGTCACTATAAATGAGGACGGATAAAATAACCCTAGATGCAGTTTTATGTTGTGCGTTTTTCAGTGTTAGTTCAATAGATAGTAAAAAGTTTGTTGCAAATGTAAACAAATTACTGTGACTGTTGGATCTCTTTTTCCCTAGGCATTTGGGAAATCTTTCTGTTATATTTAAAGTATGTTTAGGGAGAATCCAACCTGCTAATGTGTAATACTAGTGTATCTGCTTTGTCTTAAAGGATTCAAATATGATTAACTTCTGTAGAAGGAACATATCATAATGCTACAAGCCTTTACAGCATATTATAGCATGATCTAAGCTGTTGAAATCAGATCATTACTTGAAAAAACAAAGTTCTATTTTTTTTTTCTTTAGGAAGATGCTATTACACAGTAGGGCTCTTCAATCTTCTTGATTTGTGGACTCCCTAGACATTTTCCAGTAGAGACTCAATACTTTTATTAATTTCTGAATCACTTCTTTCTACTTCTCCATTTATCCCAACCACTGGAGACATATCAGATGTACGAATCCATTTTGAATCTGAAATTAAGCAAGAAGAATTCTAATTTTCGTAATTTTTTGGAGAGCAAAGACTACTAATTTTGAATGATTTTGGGTGATAATAGTATCATTGCAAAGGTAATTCTGTAGCGTGTTTCATTAATAAGGCAGGTTAAAAAGTAAAAATACTTCTTTATTCCTAAATTAGTTGTCTGCAGAACAGCGAGGTACGGGAGCATGACTGGTGTCAAGTGCAAATTTATTGCTTTGAATTCCAACATTCTAGTTAATGTGAACCAGTAAAGCTGCAGACTTGTGAAAGTATAAAAATAAATATCTGTGAGTACGTTGTACTTCTTCCTGCAACTGTTGAGTAACACATCACAGAAAGAGAGAAACATTCTGCTGTTTGTGTACGTGTTCTTTTTGGGGATTTCTGTTCAGGTTTTTGTTCATCCACATGTGGGTAAGCATGAAGACAGGCTCTCTCTAACTCAGGTTTTTTTCAGTGGTTATCTAGTGGCAGCTCTAAGTGGGAATACAAAATATTAACAATGTGCAGGAAATTCCACAGGCATAGGGGCTTTTGAGTGCCTGATTGCAGTCTCCTCCATAACATTTTAATATATTTGAACACAGCGGTTCCCATTTATATACGAGGTGGACTTCTCAGGTGCTAAAAGCTTTCCTTATCAATCATTTGATTCCACCTTTATCCTGGAATTTCTTTTTACTCTTGGACGCTTTTGCTTTCTTGTTATTGTTGAGTAGCTGTCTGTATTCTCTTAGTAGTTTCATTGAGCCTTGAAATGTTTTTGTTATTTGTAGTGTAGTGGAAAAGTAGTGGAAAATACTTCTGCTGCATCCTCTCTGTGCATTTTAAAACACAAGATATGCCTGTAGAGAGGCACAAGGAATAGTTTGCTCTCCATTTCAATAAATTGTATTCCATGAAGCACAGTATTTACTTTTAAGAGATCTCCCTTCTAGAGCTCCATTTCTTACAGCATTTATTGTGTTTCAGAGATTTATACTGTCACGCAGACTTGTATGTATTTCACATTGCATTGGAATACACTTTAAGCGTTATTATTTTTCTAAATACGAATGCACTTTTCTTCCTTATGTTGTCACAACAGCTAGTGAACCCAGATGCCATTCTTTGGGAGTTAGAATTTTTTTTTTTTCTGGCATTTTGGATCCTTGGCTGCTATTGCGGAGTTCGGCTGAGGGTGCCAAGCGGTTGAGCTGTCTGGCTTGTTAGGTTTGTCTGGATATAGTTTGCTTATTTGCACAATTTGTCTGATGTGTGCAAGTTTTGCAGTTTATTTGTGCACAAAATCCAGTGCAGATGCCTTATGAGACTTGTGTGTGGACATTTATTTAGATGAGAGGAAAATGGCTTAATGCATATTTTCAGCTGGGATGTGGAAGCAGCCAGCTTCCCCCTGGAGCTCTTCTCCAAGCTCGGGCAGGACAGGATGGAGATGCCTCATAGACCCATCAGAACATGGAACTGCTAATGCCAATGCTGTTAAAATACACCATTTTTGCAAAATACACATTGTCAAATATATACATTTTCAAATTTGTATTCACAGTGAACATTTCATACTCGGTCATGGTTAGGTGTTTGTTTAAATACGCTGCATTGCAGCCATAGGGTTTTTCCTCATTTAAGAAATTCACTCATGCTTTATTTTGTTCTATCTTGGTGTGAAGTTAAGGGAGTGAAGTGAGTCTGCGTGTGGCTCTGAGGGAAGCTCTTGGCCAAGTCTGGGAGAGGCATAGGAGCACTTAAACTCCTATAAATCTCGCTGTCTCCAGTAAACGCTGCCCATCTCAAAGCAGTATCTTTCCCTGGAAGACAGTGCTTTTCCTGCTGAGCAAGTAGGTAAAGTCACTTCATGGGGAGGAGGAAAGCATTTCACTCTTGTTTTATATATTTGGGAAGCTACTGCTGCTTTTTTTGCTTTCCCCACTTTGAACTATTTTATCTAATTCAGGGTATTTCGAGTTATTATTCTAGAGAGTCACTTAAATAAAAATAAACAATTAAAAAAACATCATTAAAAGTATGTTGTGCCCAAAATGGAGTCAGTGATATGTCCCATGGGACTAGAAAATGAACCTTACAATATTATGGACAATTTAAAATGGGCAAATTTAATTATAGCAGGAGTGTGCAATTACTGAATGAGGTATGAGAGACATGGGAAATGTTTCCATCTAAATAATGACCAGAATGTGCTTGTTCTAATAATATTCTATAACACATTTAGGGCCCTAGGATTACAACACTTTTAAGTTATTAGAAGACAATGATAATAGTGTGTTTTATTACCAAATCACTACCATACTCTCTGAGGTATGAAGTGATATTAATGACTGTTTTCAATAAGGAATAGCATTTTGCAACATCAGTAGCATTTAACCATATTAAAATATGTTGCGTTTTGCAGTAAAGCCCTGGGGTACAGAGATGAAAACTTAAAGAGTTTAATTTTGAGATGCAATTGGGAAATTATTTGGACATTCAAAAAAGCTTTAGGGTAAAAACACATTAATGAAATATGTTTTTTAACTATTTGCAATAAATAAAAAGATACAATTATATTACCTGCTAGTAAGTTTGGTTTATAAAAATGTTAAAATTGGTGCATGACCTACATTCTATATAGTGTGCTATTAAAAGTTCAATTATCTAAGTGTCTGTTAAATCTAGGAATAAAGCAATAAAAGAGGAAAATTAGTACATGTATGTAAATGAACGCTGGCTGGGATGCATATTAAAAATATTTTTCAGAATGGAGGCATCTTTATAGACTAGGTGACAAGATAACATTCAGATTTTGTAGTAACATATCCTTTTAATGAGAAGCTCTGTGTTCATGCAATTTACCAACAGCCATTCTTTACAGATTTATCTGCCTCTTTTTCTGTAAATATTGCGGTATTTGTTTTGCCAAGGTCAGATGCTCAGACTTGGTGGCATTATTGTCATTGATCTAATGAACTGTAACTCTCATACCATCTGGTTATGTTATTATGTTAATTCCAAGTAAATAAGTTAGTTCTAGTCACTCAGAACTGCCAAAGATAGGAAATTTTATGATGTCAAAATATGTCTCTGAAACGAAATAAACCCTCTGTACATATTGTATGTTATGGAATGTTGTAAAAACTAAAGATGCATCTTCCTGTGGGAGCATTGCTTTCGTGTGTTCAAAACAAATCTGAGTTTTATTTAGAGCCATAAAAATATGGAAATCATATTGTGGTTTTATAGTTACTGTAAAATACCATAAAATATTTGTAAGTTACCATCTTACTGCTGAGTCAGCAATTGAAGAATTGTATATGATATACGTACTAACTGTGCATGATAGCATTTTATATTGTACATGTATTGTTGAGTGGGTGCAAAAGGATACACACAACCTTGTATTTAATGTCAAATGTGTAAGTGTCAGAATTGCAAAGCTTGCTGTGGGTCTGTACAGAAATAGTGGGAGGAACTGGATCTACGCTGACGTAGAGTCTTAGTTTTCCTTAACAATAAGAAAGTTAAATTTATCCTTTAATTCTGTGCTAGGTCATGGGAGCTTCAGTTCTGTTCTTTAATATTCAAAAATCCCGATTTGAGTGCTGAACATTCAAAAGGTTACCTTTAAGAATCCTTGGGATTTGTGTAAACTGAATTGGTCAGGAGAGTATCGTTCTCTTGATACTGCATGGGAACGTGTCTGAAAATTGAAGCACTTGGGGCTTAAGCAAAAACCTCTGTTATGAAACTCTGGGTTAAAATCACAAGAGACAAGAGTTGGGTGAAATTTTAAAGACTGAAAAAACAGAAGTTTTAGTTTGGACTTGAACAAGTCTCAGTTCAGCTTTGCCATGCTGCTTTGAAATGGGTCAGTTTGTGGCTCTCATGCAATTTGGGACTACTCCAGCCATTGCTTTATTGCTTGTCTCAAAATTATTCGAGTATTTAAGATGAAAATCAATGTGTTGGTCATTGAAAGAGACTTTGGTAGGCTGTGTCGGATGATAAAGTCTGGAGTCCCATGAGTTTCCAGGGCTTAGATCTGAGCTGTAGGACACCGAAGGGGTGATGTCTGGTGGCTTTGATAATGTAGCATCGTAGGTGGGAGCCGTTGTGTCTACATGCTCAGAGTGTTTTGAAAGTCTCTCGGGGAAGGATTAGCATTTGGTGACACGATATGCAAATTGCTTGCTTGGTAACATGGCATGTAATGCAATTTGAAATGGAGTTTTAACTTAGTGCAGTTTTATGCATATAAACTTGAAAAAATAGAGAGACTTAAACATTAAGCTATTTATGTTGATCTTATAGTTTAATGTAGTGTGTTTGGCTATTGTTTAAATGAAATTGAGGTGGTGTGTATTTTGGATTAAGCGGCTCTTGTACATACTGATCAAAACTTGATATTGGTAAACACTGATAAATGTGAAATGTGTATGGTTTTCTGGTGGCAGAAACAAGCAAATGAGGTCTTTTTTTTTCCTGTTCCATATTGAGCAGACGTGCAACCGCCTGCTGTGTGGTACTCAGGAAAGAGGTCTTCTCCTTGCTGGCAGATGGGCCACGCCCAGTTGGGGACACCCCCTGGTGGGGTTTTCCGTGTCCTCTAATGTCACAGGGAGAGTTCTGAGGTCTGATGATTGTGGGGTGCAAAGTACTGTTTGTTTTGTAAACTGAGAATCAGTGGCAAAATTGTTAATGTATGCTATGTTTTCCTTCATTAATGGCTTATAGAAGTGGTATCAAGTTTGATCTATCATTTTGTAATGATTTGTCATGTAAGAGCCTCACATCATTTCGGAATGCTCTGTGAATGCATATACACGTATGTATATGTGTGTTTGTATATATATTTAGATTACAAATGTCTGTGTAAACATGGATATGTGTTCACTAGGGCTCTGTGCTTATGTGCGTTCTAGCCTTACTTAAGCTCTCTTGCACTTCACGTCTTCAAACTCTTGCACTTTCCAAGCCTCTAAATCCATAAATGATTCAAGTGCAGATTTCTAATAGATAATATTGTCCATTTGAAAATCATGTATAAATATAAAAAAAATCTAAGTGTGTAAATAAAGAAAAATATTAAAAATTATTTAAGCTAGAAGAACATTTTTAATGCATTTAGTTTGTCTAGCTTTGAATAAAATGCATTCTGTCTCCCTGAACAGGTTCTTCTCCATATTTCATATAAAAAAGTTGTGGTAACAAAGTCACTGTTTATTCGAACCAAAATAGCTGGACCACAGCTCAGCTGTGTGAGGCAGGGATGGAGGTAGTTGATTCAGTCTAGACTTTTCTAAGGATTTTTGTGATGATCTCTCTAGGAAGAAGCCCCTGGTATCTTCATAGCAGTTACATATATATATATAATTTCATGCAGAGATGAATCACTTTTTCTGTAGGCCTGTATGGGCTGAGCACACTGAGACCCCTCCTCTGTTCTTTCCAGGTCCTGGAGAAAATGCTCTGGGGTGTTGTGGGTTTGGCCAGAGGGTCTCAGCTATTTACTTTCTAACAGGAAAAGAAAGATGATGGACTTAAATCTGTGTAGAAAAAAAAAGGAGTCTGCCAGCAGAAGATGGTTGCTGTGCCTGGTGACATGCAGAAAATGGGAATATCCCTATGGAGGGAAAAGGGGTTTACTCCTATCAAATGTCAGAAATGGAGACCAGAAGCAATTTGAACATGGGGTTTGTTTTTGGTTTTGTGGTTTTTTTTTTCTTTCCCTTTTCCCCCTGGACTTATTAATCCTTTGCCCCTGGACAGATGGAGCTGTGTCCTAGAGTTGTGGTTGGGCTTCCTTACATAGCAGGCAATGTAGGAGGCTGTGTAGGGAGAAGGTAGGGAGAGGTAACCCCCTTCCTATGGTCATCGCCATTTACCGCAGAGCTCTGCTTGATGCCAGGACACCCAGGGCAGCTCTCTGCTCTCCCTGCTCTGCTGGAGGTCAGAGCTAGAGAGAAGCAGTTGTCCAGTGTTGGCAAGGCTGGTCTGGACAACTATATCTAGCCTAGAAAAAATGATGTTGAGAAATGGAAATATTTACTATAGTCTTAAAAGTATCCCAGGCAGAGATTTCTGAATTTTTTCACTTAGAAAATCTTAGTTGTATTGCAGCCAGTGCTGCTCTCACCATAGTCATTATTTAGACCACAGGAGCACAAGTAGCCTGTTGTTGTTTAATTTACTGGAATAAGTGTAATTCTTTAGTGAATAGTTGAAATTACTAGGTGTAGCCAGTAGTAATAAATAGCTCAGAAAGTGACATATCAAGCTTTGGTTCAAAGCTTATCTGTTTGTTTTGAATTATCAGAAGATTCCTCCTGGTATTCTGCATAAAATTTTGTCTGTTTATATATCAAATAGAGCTCTGAGTTTTGTAGCTTAAATGGTGACATTCTTTTCAAAATGTGGCCTGTGCATCTGATTGGAAAGTGCTGGTTTTGGCAGTACCGCTCCATTTTCAGACTGCCTGGAAGATGCACTAACTGTGCAGCAGAGGTCACTGTAAGTTTGTGATTGAGACGCCTTAATGCTACTTATCAAAATGTAGTACTGAAAATATTAATATTATGACTATGAAATTCTTGTGCCTGCATTAGCTTTGAAATAAAACTATGAATTTTAAGAAAGATCTTTTATGTGGAAGTAGAAAGCGGAGTTGATAATAAAATTTCAAGGAAACTTGAATAGCCTTAAGAAATGTAGCATATACACAGAATTTCATCATCTTTAGTGTTACTTTATCAAAATGTATCCAAATGATGACTTCTGTAGAAGCAATTCCTCCTCCTTCCAAAATGTGTCACTCCCTTTCCCCAAAAGCCAGGTGTGCCAGTGCTGTTCCTGAGCACAAATGCTTATGCTTACCTCCAGCCTACCTGTCCTGCGCCTGAAGGCCACAAAATGAAGAAATTTGGTTTTGTGCCTTGCTAAAGGTGGCATTGAAATATCTCTCTTCCATAATTCAGTGACTGAATTAGTTTCTCACTGTATTGCATTTGCTGTTCTGAAACCTATGTTGGTCTTCTGCAAATACTTTTTGAGCGAGTCAGAACTTTATTCTTCCAGAGACAATTGAGAATCCCTATCCTGGACTACTGCCATAGCAGTCATCTTGCAGGGAGGTGATGCACACTCCTGTATGTGCACTATTGTGATCTCTTCAGTAACAGGGACAGATAGAAATGAGCAGGACACCTTTCTCCCCATCTATAGTAGCCCTATCTGTTATTCTCGTAACTGAATCTGATGTGAGAGCTTCAGTTCTCTGACATTACTGTCTTATCCCAGCTGTTTGTCCCACCTGGATCGCTCACGATGCTGCTTATATTTGCCCCAAGCCATGTATCTTCTAACAAAGAAGCCAGCTGGGAACCTCATCTATTTTCCGAACTCTGTACGTTTTGTCGTGTTCCTTTCATCATCACAGTAAGCTTTTTAAGCTGCATGGCAGAGAAATAACCTGCTGCTGCTCTTTCCCCCTGGACTGTGTACCTCTAGGGGGATCTGTAGCAGACCTCGTCATCTGCTGTTTGAGAATGTTTGTCCATTTTCAAATGAACTAAAGCAGCCGTAGAAGTTCTGAGTAATGCTGGTTTACAGCCTGCCATTAGTCACCAATTAGAGCTGTGAAAAGTAGTCCTTGGGAGAAATCTCAAAAGTCACCCTTCCTCTAAAGACAACTTCCAATTTTGATTAACCAGGAAGTTAAAGAGGCTTTTGACTCTCTTGGATTTTTTTTCTTGATCTTAGTTCGTCAAGGGCTTGTGTAATCTTATTATGGAACAGGCTTTTGCAATTTTGCATCCACTGCAGATCTGTCATGACATAGGCATGGGAGACTCTGGAATTTGATCAGTGGAGAAGAGCAGGTGAAGTTAGATTGTTGGGTAGGTGTTTGGGTGGAACAAAAAGGAGCTCCAATTTTGTTCAAGATAATATAGGATGGAGAAATTCATTTAAGTAAGGTCATTGTATGGTGAAAAGGTTTGTGAGCTAGGAAGTGTCTTCTGTTGGAGCAGCAAATAGAGCCTTGTCCAAACCTATATTCTCATTTTCTGCTGTCTCTTTGTCAGTTTGCAAATGGCTTTTGTGGTTGCACTGAAGTGAGACTGAGGTGAAGCAGACTGGAAACCCAGCATGGTGACCCTTGCAATAAATCATGGGTGTACTTGTGACTTTGGAAACAACCAATTTTGGCAGTTGCCAAAAATGGGAACTGTATTGTTAGTTATGTGCCTCTTGGTCCTTTGTCATTTCAGTTGTATTCCAGTTTAGTCAGAATTTACACCAGCATATTTTGAAAGCCAAAAATCCTCACCAAAGTGTATGCTGGGGCTGGAAGGACCTGATGCGGTCAGTGGCATTTGTGTGTTTCTCCTCCATGACGTGGTGAAATCTTTTGAGTATGCCTCACTCCCAAAGAGGCATCTGGGGCAAAGGTTGGGTGGTGAAGGGGTTGTGCCCCACAGAACGAAAAATCGTGGCTCTGGCTTTGGCAAGGACTCGGGAATCCAGGCACAACCTGTGGTGACAAGCAACCTGTGGGGGTGGGGTCCTGATGGCAGGATCAGAGGTTGTGACCAGCAGAGATGGAGATGTGGGTCTCAAGCTACCTCCAGTGTTGAAGGAAACAGGTACTGAAAGGCAGGTGTGTGCAGCCATGATCCCAGCAGGAGTACTGATGCTTCAACATGCAGGTTTGGAAAATAGCACCATTAGTTTGAAGTTGATGTTCTCATTGTTCCTTTCTCTGCAGGATAATAAGGCAAAGTCAAATACGCCCAAGTGTACAGAGTTAAAGATGCATATAAAATTTGTAGTCAGAATTTAAAAAGTACACAGCAGAGTGTAGCTTCCCCCCCCCCAGTGTTTCTTCTCTGTGGCTGTAATTTCTATAAATTGTTATGTCCTATATGAATATTGCATGCTGCCTTCCAGTTGGATCTTCTGAAGATGAATTGTACTAATTAGGCTAACATTAAGATAGTAACTACCCGCAATTTTTACCGCTAGACTGCACCTTATCACAAAATTCCCTTTTAATAGAATACAAAATATCCTTTTTGAGTTGTCAGCTTGAAATATTCATGATTGTTTCTGTAAAGATGAGGTGACTGAGGTAATGCATTTATGGATGTGTCTGCATGGAGAGAGGAAGTCTTTATGCAAAGCATTGATTACATACAAGGGTTTGCCATCCCTAACAGGTTAGTATGTCCACAATGTATCATTCTCTGCTGGGCCCATGCTGAAATATTCTTCCATTTGGAATATTTTGGGAGTTGCTGTGCAGACGCAGTTTGGCATTGCTGGTGCAGGGATTTCTGAAGTAGATAACGGCTGCGAAGCAGTTCTGAACAGCTGAGCTGCCTCATAGTGAACTGACACAAATTGCAGGGCTTATGGCTGCTTTCTGTTAAAGAACTTAGTGCCTCTTGGCGTCTTCAGAATGGAAAGATTTTGGTTTGACTGTCATGTTGTGTTTTTAAAAAAAAATAACACAAAAACAACCCACCAAGTCTTCCATCCCCCACAGAAATATTGGTATCACCCCCAAGAGTGGCTTTGTGTCTGGTGGAGAGAAGTGTGCACATATGATGGATCTAGAAAATGAAAAGGCCCTTTGTTAAAGAGCCTCAGTTCACTATTAAAAACTTAAAATAAGAGGGCTTAAGGGTTGGAAACAGGCAGCAGCACATCCTACAGTCTGAGCAATGCTCACCTGCACAACACCACGGGCACATGCAGAGGAGATGCTTCTCTTGCTCATCTCCTTTCAGCCTTTGTCAGTAATCAAAACATTTTAAAATAGGGAAACACAAATTGCCAACTCATCCACAACTTGGTGATAAAACATTTCGTATCAGTTTTCTGGTCTGATTCCCGAATTTGGTAAACAAAACGGAACCCCCCACTTGTGTTATATTTATGGAAAGCGGCTACGATGTTGGGTTTTTCCCAATAAGGCTGATGAGAGATCATATTAGTTCAACCTTTTCACGTTAAGGTGTGGATGAGAATGTTGTGGCAGGAATATAATTTTAACACCTACTCTTGGGAAAATAAATTGAAAATGTTTAATACGTGACACTGGTGACAAGTAGCATTCTGCTTGTTAGAAGCAGTACCTATTCTCTGCGTATTAGATACATGCAAGATATCAACATGATTTATAGAAAAACAGCTTGTTACTATCTTACTGAAATGTATTTCTTAGAACAATTAATGCTTTGGTGCATTTCTGCAGTCTTTTCAGTGACTGTCCATAGTTCTATAATAAATATGGAAATAATAATGAAGAAAAACTTTGAAATTCAGCAATAGCTTCAAAACACAGTCCCATGTTTGATTTTCCAAATAGGTGAATCTTCTTCCAAAGCTCTGGACCTCAACTGTGTGATGTGCAGTCTTCTAACACAGGTAAAGGTAAAGCACAGAGCAGCTTCAGGGCCTCTCAGACTTTGTCAAAATTCACATTTTCACAACAGGCTCCACAGGGGGATGTCCAGTGGTTTCCAGTTGCTGCCATTTGTATTGTTACATGAAATCTCTTTCTCCTCTCCATCTCCTTGCAGAGAGTAATTCATAATGATTTTTACAAGTTTATTCTCACTATGCTTAAAGATTATGAAGGGTAAAAGGAAAAAACAAAGAGAGGACCTCTTCGGTGCATTCAGTGTCCAGGCACTGCCCAGGATTCAGCTGAAGTACGGTTGGAATAGGTGGTGAAGCAGCTTTCAAAGGAGGGAGACCTAATCCCCATGCTTCCTTCCTTAAATCCCCTCTCCACCAAATGGAATGTTTCTTTCAAAATAGCACATTTAGTAACCTGTGGTATGCAACCCATTGAAATGGTGGTGAGCAGTGAAATAAATCTTTCATTTTATTTCTACTTTGATTAGTTATTGACATTTTGGCTCTTTGTGCCTCTCTGCGTATTAATATTTAATATGCAGAAGGATAGGGTACATGACATCTATGCAAATCTTCAGGTTTCTTACCAGCAATAACCTTGCTTAAGGAGAAATATTGACCAGTTCTTAGGACGAGTGAAGTGGCAGCTCCTCTGGAGATTTGCTCAGGTCACGTTGGTTTTAGTTCTTCCTGCATTAAGTTCCATGTTGGTGCTACCACTTAGTGCTTTCTACAACGTTTCAAATGAAGTTACTGAGCCGGTGAGCAAGTTAAGATCTAAGCAATTATGTATTCTCATTTTCCAACCCAAGTATGGCTTTTGTTGCTGATGTTTTGGAAGTGTGTCTTTGTGTACTTTTATATATATAAGGATTTTGTAGCAGTTTGCAAGCAAAGCCTCAGCTTGTAGCCAGTTATCATCTTCTTTGGAAATAGTCTTTGGAAAGAAATTTTGGACATAGAGAGCAATTAGCTAATTTAGACACGCTTGGGATTTTTTTGGGGTCTAAATTGGGTGTGTGAAAACTCTGCTTTCCAGCTCAGTGTCACTAATCCAATTCGTTGATTTAAAAGATAAGATTGCTTGACTGTAAATTTAATCCAGGCAAGGTCAATGGGAAAATTTGGACTTGGCTAACCTGGGAAAAGGAGGAATGTCTTTGTGCAGAGCAGAGGCTCTATCTGCTGAAATTAATTTTCTCAGTGGAGAAGGCAACAGTTTTATTTCTTTATTTCTCTGTTTCTCCTATGAGGTTTGTTACATCACTGCATGTATCTTGCTTGAAGCTTTCAAAACCATTGCAACAGGAAAGTAGAGGTTTTTCTGAGAACCTCATAGTCTACAAAGAAGACTGGCTGATGTCACTGGAGTGATTAATATGCAATTAAAATTGAGATAAGAAACTCATCAGCATCTAGGCTGGCTTGGACCATGTAGTCTACTATGGCATGGTTTGCTAAAAAAACTTCTTTGACAAGAAATTGCTTTCTCCGAGAAGACTTGGCAATTTATGAGAGTGTCTGTTGCTCTATAGAATGTACATACTCTCCACACAATCATGTGTGTTTGATAGTACTAAATGGATTTGCTTTTAAATGAGCTAGCATATTTGCAGCCAAATTTATTTGTCCTCCTGCTGGCTGCTGTAATCAAACGTCATAAGTATGACTGCGTAACATCTTAAACTTCTTGACAGTAATGAGTTGACTACTGCATTTTCTCTGGCACCCTGGGTCTTGAAGCCATTAGTTACATTAATGTGATAGACCTTCTACCTTAGTGTTGGTGAGACCCACCTCTGTGAACCTTCAGCAGAAAGTGGGGATTCATGTTCCTCCTTTGACTCTGCTGAGACACAGCAGTAGCCACATGTCCTGCGGCATCTCCTCCAGATTGGAAAACATACACCAGGAGTGATACAACATTTTGGAGGTGTTTACAAAAATAACGAAGGAGCATAATTCAACATAAGGACTGAATTATTGGAGATGAGAGCTGAGCAGATGGCTTAATACTAAGATTTATGAGTCACCTGAGATGCTGAACATTAAATACATGCATATTTCTTCCTGTACTTGGGGATCTGTAAGTTTTTCATTCCTCTACTACTCTTATTTGCTGCCATCTGGCCTTTTGTGATGTGTATTTTTAGAGTAACCCAACCGGGTAATAAAATATTTTTGTTGTAGGTTTACAACTGGAGAGCTAATGAAAGGTCAGCCGATCACTGTAGAAACTCCTTGCGTTTGTGTTATTACTGCTCTTTAGGAACTTACTTTACCACTGTTAATCCCCTGGCTAGCAGAGAAAAATGGTATAAGGACTTTCCAGCTTCAGTGCGAAGCCAGCCGACCTCGGTGGTGAGCATCGGTGTTTGAACTAACCTGGAAGCCAAGGATCAGATCTGTCAATCAAACTCCAAAACGCATGACCCTGCTGCACTCTTAAGTGCCCGTTTAGCTTCCTAAATGTCAGACCATCCTTTTTTTTTTTTCCAACTATAGTATTTACTAATAACTTTTAGCTTTATAAGCTTCCATTTTTAGAAAATATTAAATTGAGTTTAACAGAATCTTAACAGAAAAATTGTTAGTTTTCTGGATGTGTGAGGTTTTTTTTCTTTCTTCTTTTCTTCCATGTCATGGCTTGTTTATTTTGAACAGGGCGTGGATATATTTTCGTTTCACTTGGCTGTGTGCCTTTCCCACCCAGCCCCATGAACAAGAGGGAACATCTTTCAATTCAGAAGCTGGCAAAAATAATGGACCCACAAAATTTCACCCTTGGGAAAAGGTTAGGTATTCTTTTAAGAATGTGAGAAAAGCAGCAGGTTTTGCCTTAAGGTACCAGGGTGAGAACTGATATCTTTGCATGGGATCTTTCATTAACACGTGGAAGAACACAGAGAACACATGGAAAGATGTACAGAAAAGTGCTGCTACTTGAAGAAAATGTCAGCATTTTAGATATTCCTTATGTATGGTCACCTGGAGTTTTGTAGCTGGTATCGGATGATGCTTCTGGTTTTCTAAACTACCTTTGTTCAGAAGCACTGACATAACTAAGAAAAAATATTTCAGTCTGGTACAGTTTAAATTGAAAAATTATTGATCAGTACTGTGTGTATCTGAGGAACGTATAAACAGCACATGTTGTCGTAGCTTCCTATTTTCCTTTTTCAAGAATAAAAGAGGATAAATGATTCACTTACGAGGGATCAAAGAAATTTTAGTCTTGATCAGGGAGTGCAAAGATTTATACCCTTAACCAATTCTTGATGGTAGTCAAGTCACAGATCTGCTGTGGCAGCTGGAAGATACCAAGGGATAATATGCTGCAACTCAGTAGGAGCTAAAATGTAGTTTGCAATGAGGTGGGCAGCAGCAGGAGAGTAATATGGGGAGTGGTACAGGAGGAATATGAGCAGCAGTCTCACATGCTGTGTTCTTGAGCAACGTGGTTTTTAGCAGTGTGGATCAAGTTAGTATTAAAGTTAGTGCTTCCACTGCAAAGTTTCTGACTGTTTGCACTCTTTCACAAAGCTTGTAAGACAGGGAAGGCTTGGCTGTGGGTGTTTGTGTGTCTTGAATTCACCTTTTCGGGAAGAAAACTTTTTCTTTCAAAACATCCATTGTGAAATTTCTCAGGTTAGCAAATGGGGAGCAAACTGGGAGCTGTGGTAATAGCAGTTGTATTAGTCCTAGGTGCTAAGTGTGTGTGCTTTCTGTATAGCTGCTTAAAAGATAGTGTGGAGAACTGCTGTCATGCTGTCTCTGACAAGATCACATACTTCAACTGTAATTTCTACATTGGTTTCTAGTTTATTGATTGGAGATTGTGTAGGCTGCACTAGTGGGAAATCCCGGAAAGTGCAGTAAAGGTTGAGAAATGGTAGCTAGGAAAAAGAAATCCTCTGTATTATTACAGTGGTCAGCAAGGTTTGTAAAAATGTATGAATTGGCTGCTTTCTGGGTGGTGTTTTTTTTGCGATATTGAAGATGTAATACACTGGCTGTGATATTTATATTCCCAGAAGACTACAATATTCTGATGTTCTATTGCTCATAGTAAAGCTCTATCATTATCATTTAGAGAGCTCAGTGGATGACACCAGTGCTTTACAGAAATGAAGATCCTGGTCAGAGGAATTTTCATTCTAATTATGTAATTAATGTGAATTAGTTTATTAACTTGCAAATGAATGAGAATTCACAAAATTATTAAAAAAATGAGAAAATATTAAACTTTTCTATATTATGGTTTTCTTTTATTGTAAGCACAAACCTGGACTTTACCATCTAATGGAACAGCTGTTTCACTGCAAGAATTTACGTTTACACGCTGAGTTTCCTATGTGGATAAAACTGTTCTTCATGGTAGGATGCAAGTCAAAAAAGTTCTAAAAATGAAGCAAAGCTAAATGACATACTGTGACTGGATACATTTATTAAAATGAAATTTCAGGGAATGTACATAATGTATAATGCATATACTGGTAAAATATTTAACATCTGTTTTTCATTACTGGCAGTGACACCCCTACAGTAGTTTCGCAAGGAACTTGAAATTGCTAACACAGGTACAGAGATTTAAGTTACTGAGCTGCTTGGGACTTAATTCTGGCTTTATTGAACATCTGTGGAGTAATTGTTTTTCTGTGATTTTTAATTTTCTTCCCTATTTCCTTGCGTTAGGGTTTTTTTTTTTTTTTTGGAGGGTGTGGTGGTGTGTTGGTTTGGTTTTTTTTTCCATAGTGACAGTTGTAGTCAGCTGCCTAATTACAGAGTCCTTGCAAATCTTCCTTCTTCAGAGGCTTGCTAATGGCAGCCATTGATTAACGAGAAGCTATGTTAAGGTGTCGTTATATAACCACTGAAACATTTCTTTGCATTTCATGGTCAGTGGCTCTCGTTGACCCCACTGATTAGATCATAAATGTAGAAATGTCCTACTAGAAGTTCTGAGGTTCAGCCAAGGGCAGCCAAGAAGATGCTTTTAATACGGTTTTATTGTCAAGGCATGTTCAAAAATAATACAGGATTATATTGATGCATTTCACATCTAGGATATAAATTGTTATTGGGGAAAATATTGCTCACAAAGGTAACTTGGAATATACACACAGAAGAATATAGATCATTCAGACTTATTCTCTGATTGCAGGAACAGGTATTTCTACTTAGCTTTCATAATACATGATTTATACATGTTTATGTGTATATACACCTGAACATGTCAGACTTAGGCAAAATCAGTCTTTCAGTATTGATTTCATTCTTTGTTTGCCTCCTTCACAGTCTTAAGTCTCTACCTGCATGTATAAAAATAGGTGCTTGTGTAGAATATTAATAATTACGAAATGAAATTAGTATTTAAGTAAGCAAATGAAGCATTCCCCATGAAGCTCTCTATGTACATTTTTTTAATTTCCATGTGGTATTTTCTAAGTCTTTTCCTCCTTGGGTGTAATTTCTTGTTGCTGTAAAATCCAAACTGCATTTGTCTTCGGCAGGTTATTGAGAGTCTAGTTCTGCTGCCCAAACCTCTGCTAATGCTGTAATGCGTAGAAGTAGGGTATTACCCTCAATCTCCTTTCCAGGCAGGTAAGCAGGAGACGACCCATGTGTTTAACCAGTGCAGTACATAAGAGGAGTGTTTTCACTTACTGACTATGGGAAAACACGAATGTTGGCTGGTGAAGACTTTTCTGCCCCTTTCTACTGAATTGCATGTATTTCACTTGCTTCCTTCCAGCCTCTTCCATCTCACCTTGCTTTTGCCTTAGTTCTGTTATCTGTATAGTTCCAGTTCCTCCTCCTTCTCACGCAGGACTTTTTATTACCCAGTCCTAGTCTCTGCTCTCCCTTTCTCTCCTTTGAAAAGATTTCTTGCTTTTTTCCGCCCAGCTGTCATGAGCATCAGTTTATTAGTAAAAGTGTCTGCTGTGCTAGGCATGAGAGGCAAATAAAAGCAATATGCCCCTAGCAAACTGATGAACCTTAGGGGGAAATTTACAATCTAAATTAAACAGGGTACTAAAATTTGCTGTTCTCAATAAAGAATCAATTTCTACAGGTTTCTTCAGTGCAGGTAGTTTATGCTCTGGAGATTTGATACCATTTTTGCTAGTGATCATTTTAGCAGAGGATTTATTCTGAAATATTTCATTGTTTTGAACTCAATTTTTCAAAAATCATAAAAATCAAGACCCCTGCAAGATAACTCTGTTTGGTCTTCATGGCTTTTCTGCAGCTCAAGTCAAATACATTCAGGTTAGCTGGTTCCGTGTTGCCATCCTGTCTAAACTTTCTTCCGGGCTAGAAAATTGATAAGTATCTGATAACCACTGTGGAGACAAAACAGAAACATAAAGATCATATGTTGTATAATCATCCTGATTACTCTGAGCAGTACTATGCTGCAGGTTTCGCTAATCAAGATTAATTGTGATCCAGGCTACGTGAACTGCCATGTAGAGTGGATTGTAATTAAATAAAAATATAATCATTTTAACATTGTGCCACTAATATGTATTTACAATAGGTAGTACTTTTGAAAATACTCTTATTCCCTACAGTGATTAGGAAGCTGAGCTATATTTTCTAACTGCACAGATGTTGTTAAAAGCTCATATTTCAGGCCATAAAGACTTATTATACTTGAGGCTGTACAGCAATAGAAAAATGGTTTGTGCATCTGTCTATTGTGTGAGACATGAAAACTAAACAAAATATGGAATGGCAGAGATTTATGGGAAACCTAACTTGTGTATATACATATATGTTTTAAATATGGGGTACCTAATTTATATTAGGGCTTTGCTAACAAAAAAAAAAAAAAAAATGGCCTTGACAGGTCTTTACGACTCAAGAGGTGGAAAATATTTAATACAGTGTATAATAAGAAAATCGCCTCTGTTTCAGCTTTCTCAGCATGAGTTGACAGGTCTTAACTTGATTTCTTTCACATGGTGTCTTTGAATTGTTATCTAGAATGGATTGTATAAATGCTCTACTTTGAGGCTTAATGAACCCAAAATGTTTTGGGGTGTGTACACGCAGGTTGTTTTGTGTAGGGGCCTAAATCTGTATTCCAGAATATTTTGTTGTGTATTCTGACAACTAGAAATGTAATAAGATTAAATATTTCTTCTTTTAATAAGGAAATAGGAGTGCATCTTTAGCAAGCATACAAAAGCTTTAAAAACATGAGCATGTGAGTGGATTTCTGCCCATCTGCAAAGTGGGCTTTTTGAGTGACTTTTCTCTCTGCTGTTACTATTTCCACCTCGTGACCATTGTTTTATTAGATGCTGCTTGGTTGGATGTCTCTGCTTCCATCCCCACACTGCCCATTGATAATGGAGTATACCTCAAAAGATTTCTGATCATGCCAGCTGGGTGGGTGCTCTGCTAACGAGGGCTCTGCCACCCCACAGCTTCCTGCTCAGGCAGGATATTACTTAGAGAAGGCGGTTTATTGACCTTGCGTGGGCTCGGCAGGAGCCACGCTGGGGTTGGGAGCGTATTGAACACTTGCGGGGAGATTGTATCGATGGTGGTGGTGGGGGGAAAGCCATGGTGTCATGAGTAGACCTGTCTTGTGTGCTCGGCTGAGATTTTATCTGTGAGCACCAGATACAGTGGGCTTTTTCTAAATGTGATTTTCTTTCAGAAGATGTGCTTGTTAAAACCGAAGGAAATTAAATTCAAACGGGCTCGCAGATAATATCGAGCCAAGCAAGTAAATGGATAAAAGCAAGGAAGCTCTGGCTAACGGTGTCGGGGGTCTTTCCCCATCCATACTGGGCTGGCCTGGCTGCCCAGGTGTGGTGCCTTACGCCGCATGGCCTGTAGGGTCACGTCCTGCCCTGTGATCTCCAGGCTTACATTACTTGCCATGCAAGCTTTAATTGAGTGACCCATGCACAAAAACTCAGTTAGGAATCCTGTTCTTCTGCCTGAAGGAAGCATTTTTGAGCCTGATTCCCAACATTTCCTCTCTGTGCTGCTATTCCAGAGGGCAGGCAGTGCTCAGGTGTGGAAGCAGGGTGATTCCTAGGACCTCTGTGAACACCCTTGGTTTACAGTCTCAGACTGGCCACAGTATATCCCTGTCATTTGAGTCTAGACCAGAAAAATATATTTCCTAAATAAATTATCTACGAAAATACTTTTTTTTTTTTAGAAAAGAATAATAAAAATTAAAGAATAAAAAGAATGTGGATTTTTTTAAACAATCATACTGAGAAAGACTATTTAATTTTGCATCTCTCAGAGATGGGAAAAGATAACAGGAACAGTTTTTAAATGGGCTATTTTAATTTACTTTATGTCTATATGAAAATGCAAGTACTCTGCTGTGTGTCAGACAGTAGTGTACCTGCCACGTGTCCCAGCCCTCCTCTCTGGGAGCAAGTAGCTTCACATGACCTCTGAAAATGATGAAAACAGTCTTATTTTGTGGCTGACTTTGAAGGAGAAGAGTCACTCTAAACTGAGCGTACCTCAAACGCTTCAGTGTCCATAGCACAGCTCTAACTAGGGGCACATTTTGGGCTTATTTTTCCCATTGCTTGAACCACTGAGTGGGTCAGAAGTATGGGCTGCACAACTGCTGGAGGTTGCAGTACAAGATGAAAACAAAAATCTGTTGCTGTCACTAAATGCATCCATCGTTTGTTCAACCTACAACCACATAGTATCAGAAAAATTGTCTTTTCTAAGCAAACATGTAGTGAATATTCTTTTTGCAGCTGTGGTGAGGCTGATTTCTTACCCAAATTAATATAATTAAAAGGTATGCTGTTAAGCCTTAGCAGTTTTAGTTTTGCCCAAATTAATGAGAGCGTAGACTTATAATCACAGCTTAATATTATTATCTGACACTTAGGTCCTCTTATGGCTTCTAGGTGGATGCTTTTGGAGGATGATGCTCCGAATGACGGGCAGTTCCTGTGCTCATGCATACTCCTGCTCTCCTCCTCTTGCTATTATTTTTTTCCCATTCTTTTCTGTGTCCATAAAATAGGTGGTTCCCTTCCTGTAAACATAGTTCAGTAAAGAACTTGGACAGCGAACAGTTGCACTCATTTCATTGAGACTATTTAAGCTGAAATTTAACCTCGAGTATTAAATGCTTTGCTGAGTCTGGGTTTGAGTGGGATGAGATGATTGCAATAGGAAACGGATCCTTCTTGGCACTTTCCCAGGCTTGTAGAGGTGTTGCTGATGTTGTGTGTGGTTAGCTGATGAGGATTTTGAAAAGGAAGGGAGTAAAGCCCCCTTATCAGAAGATGAGGTACTTCTTTCTTCCATTTTCTCCTCACTGAAGAAGACCAGATAGTTGAGGGATGTGTCTCAAATTCTTCTTAGTTCTACCTTTTGTAAATTTTGGATCATCAGGAAGGTACGGTATTACCAGTCAAAATAATAATTTGACCAAGGACTCATCTTATGTTGTTGCTGAATTCTAATTGTGGGGGGAAAGAAAAACACATGTAATAATTGCTTTCCAGCACATCCTGTTACGACATTTGAGTTATTGATGTTTTTCATACATCTATTTAACTTTTTGGCATTACAAATGTCTCTGTTCCACTTCCTTTTTATAAAATTGGATGGAAAAGAACTTATCATTTCCTTACTCCTTATCCTTAAATATGTTTTATGAATTTCTTTTGTTAATTTTGCCTTGTATTTGAACTTAGACTGTCTGTTTCCTTTGGGGCTTTTGAAACTCTAAGGAAATCCTTGTTACTGCAAGAACAGCCTTAACTGAGCCATACAAATGTGTGTACAATGAAAAGTCTTTTATATCATTCTGTTCCTATATATGTTACACAGTTTCACCTTCATCTTTACATAGGTGATAATAGTGCCTTTGTGACTTGTACATACATATACACACATAGACATGTATGTTCTTTCTTACACTATTGTCCCTTAAATTCTTACATGAGCAGTCAGTTTTACTGTTCCCTGGAAGCTGATTTTCTTTTAAAGGCTGAAGTCTTTCTAGGAGATACAGTAAAATGAGATTACAGTTAGATTTCTACTAAGTAATCTATATGGATTGACTATCACTGAAGACAGTTTTATTTCCTGAACAAAAGAAATGTGACTTTTTCTGCTTGGGTTTATGACTTTAAAATTAATGTGACTAGTGTAAATCAGAAAGGCTCAGTATGCCAAACGCAGTGCAGCTATATTTATTACTTAGATGGGACGTACTGGAACAAATGGCAACAAGACATTTTACAAAAAGTAATCATAATGCTGAAACCAAAAGTCTATGTTGTCTCTTATTTAGGTTTTGATTTTTATGACCTGAAGAGATATCTTGGTCTTCAGAGATGGTTATAATTTATTTAGAAAACTTGTGTGATCTGACAGGGTGTCTCTTTCAGTTGTGACTTGATTTTTTTTACTGTCCCGTTCAGAGATGCTCTGCAACTTGCTTATCAGTCCTTCTGGTATTGAGAATGGGCTGAGGGAGTGGATGAAGAAACCTCCTAAGTTCAGAGGTAAACTACAATAAGCACTTCAGTCTAATTGGACTGAACAAAAGAGGCCAAATACACAAAATTACATATTTGGAGGAAAAAGAAAAGTGTTTTTTATAATAGAAATGCTTTCTGGGATTATTCCAACTAAATTATGCTGAAACAACTGGAGTTTGAGTTTTCTGTTAAACAGGCTAGCAAAGGGGATTGGAAGAGGTCAGGTTTTAACAACAGCTCTGTTGCCCAGATATTTATTTAGGCTGGAGACAACTGGCCAGTTTTAACAGTACATGACATAATTGTGGTATAATTGCACTGGAAGGGCTGGGTTAGGACTGAAAGGACTGAAATACACTGACTCACACCAGTTTTTCCTTCCGAGCCACTCTGAAACAACAGATGTGCTTGAACAAGGGTAGGAAGGAAAGTCTGCTGGCAGTCTGGATCTGGGTTTGGCTGGGGAAGGAAACCGGATAATGAAAGAAGAAAAAAGACACGAGGGAAGGGAGCAGTGGAAGTAAACAATACTAAAAAGTTAAAGAAATGGATCTTGGCTTTCTCACGTAACCGTGAGAAAGAGCAGCTATAGAGTGATTGCACTAAAACCTTCATTTGCCAAAGGTGGTGGTTTTTTTCTCCTCCCCTTTCTCTGTGTAGAGTGATAGCCTTATTCAAACAAGAAAATTAATCATTTATGAACCTTTGGCTTACCTATTAATTTTTCTGTAACAGAAAACAGTCAAACTTTCAGATTCCTGCTACTGCAGGTCTTTTAAGCCCTCTACAACTACAGAAAATGATAGGCTTTTTTCTTTATCTAAATCATTTCTAAGGGGATGGCTGTTAGCCAAGGAGTCAGTGAACAGAGCAGTGACTCACAAAAAGGTTTTTTTAATAGTAATCCGAGTATTAATACATTTTTGGCAATAGTCTGATTGAACAGAAATATATAGTTGCCTCAAGAGTGTTTCAGATATGGAGCTCTTGATCTGGGGAGGGGTTGGTGTTCAGAAGGAGTCTAGGATCATACCTCCTCAGGTTGGGTTTTTTTGAGTTGTATGTGACCTGTAACACTGGTACTTTACAAGGGCAAAAGAGAGGCTTCCTTCCACGGTTAGGAAGAGTTTTTAGCTTTTCAGAATGTGTCTTTTAGCAAAACACTAACACCTGTTTGATGAGAATACAGTTCACAACTGACTAAAGCATTTTAAGCAGATCTGTCTCAGATTAGAAAATGTGAAGAAATGAAAATCCAACTTTCCTCACCAATTTGTGATGGCAATTATTCAAACTTGCTGTTAATTAGCAGAGCCAAACCTACCCTTTTGGTATTTTCCTCTACCCGGTTTCCCTACTACTTCTTCAGTAGTCCTTTGGAAAAGGAGTTCTAGAAGTAGGAAGATCAACTCAGATGTAGTTTTGTTTTAAAGGGAAAGATAATTTCTGTGATTATTCTCTGTCCTAATTGATTTTTCTTTTCTAACACGGTCTTTGGCATGATATAGGAAATAATTTTGTTGAGAACGATTCACCTTTTGCTTCAGAGAAGTGACAAGATGTAATCTCAAATTCCACTGAGGGGAGAAAAAAAACGAATAGGAATTTTTAGTGAAAACACAGCACAAATAAAAATAATGGCAGTTTTGGGTGAGCACAAAACTAAACAAAGCCCACTCTGTACTTTCATGTAAAGAAATCCTTCTGTGGGAAGAGAAAATTTGTTACTGATTTCGAAGAGATATTTATACACAGATAATATAGACACAGGTTGCTCACATGTGAAAAATTAATGATAAAATCTTCTACATCTGGCCTTCTTTTTACTTCTTTTTCTTCAGGAAAAATATTGACAAATGATTTTGGGATAATACATAATTTACTGATACAGAAAATTCAATTTTCTTTTTGAAGCAGAGAAGTAACAAAGTGATTTTAATTTAAGCAATATGCTTTTTCATTCTTAACAATAGTCTTATTCATCAGCTTTACTACAACATCATATTTTCTCTCTTTATCTACATTATGCATATACATTTATCTATATTTCCCTTAAATGAATACATTGGTAGTCTGGTCAGTTATAACAATGGATCCTCCATAGCTTATTCGGAAGTTTGGGAAACAGCCACCACTTGCATTATTGTTAGATGCTTTACTGAGGCTTGTAGCAAATGATGGAAATGTCTTGTTCATCTTTGTGTTACTTCCTCCAGAGTTTATAGATTTTTTTTTTTTAAATATCGTGATATAAGATCACTTATTTTCCTATTTTTGCATGCTTAAATTTTGTCTCTTTCCTACAAGTAAACACTGGTTGTGACACCTGGCTCTTCAATATGCTTGCTCTCTGCTGGGCATGGTACCAGCTACTGTACAGCTTAAGCAACATATTTAAAAGTAAACAACTTTTAGGAAAGGTTGAATGAAGGTACTAGATATCAGAAGATGTAGATATTGTTCTGATCTTTGCTTTATTGCCTTTTTCAGTCATTTACCATGACTGGTATTGTTCCCAGGCCTGGGGTACTGATGCCTCGCTTCTCTATTCTATATATGTAAGTTCTGACGTTCTTTTCTGTGCAGCCTTACCCTTGAATGGGGAACATTAATAGGAATAGTCACACTATTTTACTTAATAGTTTTTATTTCTTATATTGGGAGTAGGAGTACATAATAAGTGAAGAGTGCTGCCTGGGAGAGCTCGGAGTCACCTTTGCCGAAAGTTTGTCTGACAGCAGAGGGAGCCTTGGTTCAGACACCTGAGTTAAATGCATAGATTTCAATTACACTGATAGCAGTTGTGAACTAATTTTTCTCTGGCACAAGTGTATTGTGGCTGTTACGGAGTTGTGGCCGACATGAGGTACTGCCAGGCACCAAACATTGAGCCTGCTAGCTTGCAGACTTAATTACAAATCCATGGTTTACTTTTGCAATCTGTTGTGCTCAACAGTCCTGGGACTGGTGATAAGTCTATCAGTTTTGACTTGGTCACTAACACAGTACCAGCATTAAATTCTAAATGGCAGCCTCTGTGTTTGCTGTCTGTGCTATCTCTGATAAAACATTAATCATTTCAAGGTTCCATTCAACCCCATTGATAGAAATTGTAAAATGTAATTTAGCTTTGAGAATAGAATTAATGTTTTCTAATAGCTCTAAGCTATTCTATGATTTATTGGTTCCACTGCTTGAGGGTTTTTATAATCTAAATTGGTGATTACAGATGATACACAACATTGTGTATCATAAATAGGAATTATGTGTCTGGTGAAAATGATAATGGGTTTTTGTACCTTGTATGTATATTAGTACATTCAGTAGTATATTAAAGCCTATTTTGGAATTGGGAGAGAATATTACCCACATATAGATCTTCCCAGCTCATTCAGTTAGTGAATCTGCTGCTATGTACTAGTTTTTCTCTAATTCAATAAATATGTATTGCATCAGAGTAGCGTAAAATTAAAGGTACACCTGTGGAATCTCATTATCTATGATATGTTCTCCTTTATTTTTTGCTTGTTTTTGAGAAGACAATAAAGACTATAATGCTGTTTATGATTTCTGAGGGAATTTTAGACCAATGATAGATTGGTGATGAATGTATCTAATGGTTGTGTTTGGGAAGATCATTTTTGCATAGCCAAGTCCACTGTGGAAGACACCTTCATAAACATGGAGAAGATGAAGTCCATTTTTGTGGACAATGGGCATTTTATATGCTTTCATTGAAGCTTTAACACATGCTGTTATTTTTATTCCCTGACCCAAATTTCCCACATTTCTGCCCTGGAATGTAGACCGACAGTATTGGGCTGCTCTTTCTGTCATCACTGGATTGGTAAGCTTCCATAATCATTCTCAACAACCAGGTTTTAAAATTCTCTTGCTGTTGTAGAAATTTAAACTTTGTTGTGATAAAACAAAATTTTAGAGTCATAGAATGGCTTGGGTTGGAAAAGTACCTTCAATGATCATCTTGTCCAAACCCCCTACTGTGGGCAGGGACATCCTTTGTCAGATCAGGTTGCTCAAAGCCCCATCAAACCTGACTTTGAACACTTCCAATGATAGGACATCCATAACTTCTGTGTTGCCCCATAGGTGAAGTATCCATAACTTCTCTGAAAGTAAACTGCTTTGGGAAGTTATCTGGAAAAACTGGCTTGTAATACTGATCTGTAAATTCTTTCTCTAAACTTCCACCGATTTAATGACATTTAAATCTTCGGGGGAGAAAAGACATTAAAATACCCCAAATATTGGTTTTTTCCCCCATTTGTTTTTCTTAATATGAAGATATGCAATAAAATAAATGTCAAATTTAAGTAGAATTAATGATATACTGATTTTTGATAGAAATGAATTATATTCTGAAACAAGTTCTTATCAAACAGTGCAAATCAGTGTGTATTTCTTATTTATGGTGTATACATCTAATTACAGAGAAACTCACTTCAGACATGGCTTTCAATGAAACAAGGAAGTCATTTATTATATTCCTCTTAAAATTTGTAAGGAACTCAGCTTTCATGGTGATTACCGTTTATTTATTTATTTTTTTATTACATAAATACTTAGATAAAGAGAAATGGGTGCCAGCAGTGAATTGAATAAAACCTCCAATTGATCAATAACTCAATTTAGTTTAGAATTTCTTTAGAAAATATAGTGGTATTAATCAGGAGAGAACGCTTCAAGTATAAAATTTGATTTTCTTAGTGGAAAATCAGTTTGCTTTATCAAAATCTTAAGGTCTCTTTTCCCCTTTCTCTCCCCATCATACAATTCTCCTTTTGCAGTAAGGCTAAATCAGATTTGTCTGAAGCAATAATTGGTGATTATCTCCTAACTGCAAGATATAGTTGAGCCTCTTTGGTTAATCCTATCTTGCTTGCCATCTATAGTAGGTCAGAGCAAGGCAAAGAAGAGAGGACTTGAAATGTGATTTCTAAGGTCATTTTTCCTGTGAGGTGTAATTATGTCCAAGAGCTCTGCAAATTGTTGAGGGAATGGCCATTGGACCTCGGCAAAGAGACGTGCTACAGCTGGGGTGGAGAATACATGTTTCTCTGTTGCGGTGGGAGAGGTCTCATGTTCTGTTCTGATAGTGGGGAAAAGAGAAAACCCTTGTGGAAAAGTTTTTGTTGTTCTGTAAGCTTTCTTGGGTGTCCATGCATAACATGTTCATTATTTGGGCTAATGAAATGTTACAAGATAAAATTCCCTAATAAAAAAAATCCCTACTTTATTTCATATAGAAGTTGAAGATGAGAAGTGAGAATTTTCATGCTTATACAGTGTTGTACACTATTAAAAGCCTGGGTTTTTCTTCACACTTGGGAGAAGCTTTATGTACACCACAAACTTTCATTACATCATTATTATTATTGTTATTGTAGCAGTAGTAATAATAATCATCATAATAATGTTGTCATTACTATTACTGGGTAGTCTAATAAAATTTATCTATCTCTCAATTAAAATCCTGACTTTTTAGTTTATTCGTGCTTCTTAGCATCACTTTGTCGAAGTTGACACAGTTTCTGTAGACATAATGCTCTTCTGAAAGATACTGAGAACCTTTCAAGCGACCTCTGTTGGAGCCAAGTGGATGATTTATAATTTTATTAGCAAAGTCTTCTCCTAGAGACAGCTTCATTAGAAGTTTTATGGGAAAAGAAATGTTTTAAAAGTCCAGCCGCTCGTTTGTTCTTTTGTTTTTATATAGTAAGAAACCTCACTGCACTCTTAGTGCCAGGTTCTCGGCTCCTTGGCTGGAGTCCCCATGACTGTCAGAGCAATCCTTTGCAGTGTGGGAAGAGAAGAGCAAAGTGGTAATGAGATTGTGACTTCACAGTTTCTGAATTCATTGTGCATCCTCTCTCTTGCTAGTCTGGATTGCTTTCAGTTTTGGAGAGTAGATCAATATGATAACTTTAGATATCTATCCTTAGGTAATGTTGCATAAAATTAACAGCTGTAAAGGAACTTTTTAACAAATTACTGATATTAATGCCTTGTGTCTTACAAAGTATTTTTTACAGTATTTTGATTTATTCTTTAGTGATACTGTGATGGAAGGAGGAATTTTTTTTTAATGCAAGTCTTTCACATGTAATCTTGTTACTGAAAATATATATATAGACACATAAGCTTCTTACAGATCTTTCCCATTTTCAGTTTTCCATACATTTGAAATGATGTTTTCTTATTCTTACATCAGCAGAATGCTTTGTTGTCCTACATATTGCTGTAGAAAATACACTGAAAATCTCAGTTACCTGGTAAAACTCTACCAGCTGTTCCAAAAAAGCAGCGTGGCAGTATTAGGACTGTATCTCTGATGGTTGTATAATGCAGTACACTGAATTTTCGGACCACTGGTAAATCTTGTGTATGCAAAATCCACTTTTAGCTACTTTGTGGCTGTCCTTAAGTCGTTTCTCTTAAGATGGCAGTTGAGCAAAACCAAAGCCTCTAAAAAAGCTGTAGCATGACATCTGTGATTTCAACAAATCTTGTGCTTCGTGTGTTTGGTGCGTTGCTTAAGAGTGCTTGGGATGCAGCCAGACTCAAAAGACTCTAAGTCTGCAAGGCTAACATAGAAACATTCACTTCATCAAGGTTATATTAAACAGAAAACACTTAAGGGAGATTGTGGAGAAAAAAATTGTATTTTTGGCTTGGAAAAATTTCAGAGATTCTTTTATTACAGTATTAAATAAAACCACAATTTAATTTTTTAGTAATTGTTATTAACATTCTAAACTTAAATTTTAACTTGATATTAATTTCCACTCCTATTCTTGACATCAGCCAACATGCAGTTAAATGTATGATATACTAGAAATCCTTAAAATTCTAAGAATTTAACCAATTTTTGCACATATAATTGTAATACATTAGTATTACATTAGGAAAAACATGCTGGGTTCTTTTTTGGGGGGGGGCTGGAAGGTGAGTTATGCCAACAGCCTCAAGAGGGTTCGTTATCTTTTGTTGTCCATTCCTAAAAATATGAAAGGTGTGACTGAACAAACGATACAGGAACAGTGCTTGCAAGATGGGTGCTTGCTTTAGCAAGCTTTTCAATATTTCATGATTTTCTGAATTATATTTGGGAACAAAGATAGTTAAAGCTAATTACATAGAGGTTAACTGTCTGTTCACGTTTTCAGTTTGTCTTGGACAAATTGCAATGGTAGCAAAAAGGCTGTAGCTTAGGTAAGTTAAACACAGGTTTTATCCTTAAAAGAAAAAAAATACTAAAGATTGATATATTGTGTTTAGACCAAGAGACTACGACAGTAGTATTTTTTTTTCTAGTTGCTAATAAGCAGGAAGCCATAAAAGGTTGCTTTATTTTCTGGAAAAATACTCTCTTTCTCGGGAGGTGTTTTTAGTGTCTAAGCTATATAATTAACACTCTTCCAAAGAATGAGGTTTTGTTTTGTTGAATTGTTAATTGAGTAATTGCACTGAGAATTGGTCTGTGTAATCCCTCCGCAACCACACAGCATATAATTGTAAAAAAGACACATGGATGTTTTTATTATTTTGTTTTTCATTACATGTTTCATATATATTAGCCAAAATTCAGAGTGGATGTACAAGGAATCATGGGCAAATTGCTATCCTGTTATTGTACCTTGTAGTTCTTGCATGTCTGTCAAAATGAGATTTCTGAAAATGAGTAACCATTACATAACTTTAGCTAATTTTGGGGGTAGAATAGCAGTATGCTGCTTTCAGCATTTCCATTTCCAATACTATTGTGTGATGATGCATGATGCATCTGGCTGCTGAGGTCAAAGCAACTCATTTTCTGCTGTTGTGGGTTGGCTATTTAGAAGTAATAACAGGATTAAAGTAAGTTCTCTGGCCAAGAAATGTTGCCATATCTAGTTATGTGCTTGCAGATTTTGAGAATGGATACTTTTGTAGATACTTTGTGCTGCAGAAGAGACACTTATGAAAAAAATAATTACCTGATTTGGTTGTTTGAAACCTGCATTCCTATTTGTTATGTAGTTATTGAAGATACACTTAAATTTAATTGTTTGAATTTTCAGTTTAATGTGTAATATATGTTTAAGTATTTTTGTAATTTTGTAATTGTGTTTGACTTATGTTCCATTCAGAAATCAATGATGAGATGCTTTTTTTTTTTTTTTTTTGTTTGTCTTTTTTTTTTTTTTTTGGCTAGTCATTAGTATTCATGGCTCTATCAGGCTGCAGTTCAAACCCTTCACTTGTTTTTGTCACAGAAGATGATGGAGCAAGGTTGCTTAGAAACACTTAGCCACACTCGCAATGGGAGTTATCAATCTGTTCTGTGTATTCACCTGCACATGCAGGGGAGAAAATTGAGTTTCTCCTCTGATTATGCTAATTCATTGCAAGTTTATTTTAGCAGTAGTATGCTTAAACATACATAAACATGAATTTTCTTTCATTAGGTATAGTGAGAAAATGTAGAGTAAAATATCAGCTCTTTTTAAAACAGTGATTTCAAAGTGTGAGAGGTCTAATTTGCTTGTATGCCCTTCAAAAAGAAAGTTTTACTGTTGTTCGCTGAATTAATCAAGGAATTGTCTTTTATCAACAAGTTGCATAAATTGGAGATTATTTCACGGTCTTTTTAAACCAATAAGTTCCTAGCTTTAGCATTCAGTTCAAGAAAATATATCTGTCTGACAACCAACAGCAATTGTGTTTTCCTCTAATCCAGTGAAATTCTTGGATCTTTTTAATAGTGGCCTAAAAATAAACCAAGTCACTGAAGTTTTACAATTTCTGATCTTTTCAAATGTGAGTGACTTGGCCTATTTTTAGGCCAGCTGTAATTGTACAGTACTATGCTGGAAGAGATAAATGTAGCTTTTTATCACCCTAACTTCTAAGCACTCCAATTATTACTTGTATTAAATATGCTGGAAATGCATATATTTCCTTCTGTGAGACTGGAATAGACTTTTGTATCTTTTCAAGAGACTTAAATATTTCGTATCACTGAGCTTCCACCACTTTTTAACACTCAAGCTGTTGTGTGGTGGGTTGTTGATGTGTCACCCTGCTTTGTCTTCCTTACTTTATGCTGAACTCATCCTCTTACATCCCCAAGAGCAAGAAATCAGATTAAAAGTAAAAGCTGCACAGCAAAGTGCTTCTGTAAAGCTATCAAATGCTTATGGCTAGTTTGTACAATAAAACAATAGAAAATAATTCTTATAACTATAGCCAATAATGTAGCAATTGTGAATAAACAGGAAATAATAGAATTCTCACTTCAGTTTTCACGATGATTTTAATAAAATTCAAATTCAAATAATACAATTTATTAAAGCATATTGCATGTTGATAATGAGTGCGTTGTTCTGTTGTGCTGGTTTCTTTAGCCTTAGGTATCTTTAAGCTGTACTCTTGTCTGAATTTGTTACATGCTTAAAGTCATTGAATCTGGATTTTCTTGTAGAAGATAGATTTTGAAAAAACCCAACACCTAAACATAAGCAATCAAAGCAGCACAATAACGTAATCTGGAATAACTTTCATTGAAGTTGCTACTGGAATCTGTTTAGCAAAGCTTTTTTTTTATATTATGAACATAGCAGAGAACTAGAGAGGAAATGGTATTTCTAGTACTTTGACTTGATGGTGCTGATGTTGTCTCCTGTGACTTTTCTTTACATTAGGTTTGTGTCAGAAGAGCTGAAGATAGCAAAACTGTGGTCTTAGAAATGCATATTTCCCCCTCCCACATTGTACTATCCTAATGTATTTTATATTTATGTGCTGAACACTACTTCACATTATGAAACAGGGTTTGCTATATTCTTTTCAATTTGACTGTACATTGATTTCCTGGTCTGTACAGTTGGTTTTCTTTCTCTTCTCTTGCCACCGTCCAGTCCCTGTTGCAGTAGGTGGCTGTATATTTTGAACAGCGCTACGGACCAGGAGTGCTTAGTCTTCATAGCCCTCTTAATGGCCAAAATATGCCAGCATTTGTAACCTGTAGATATCGGGGCAATTTCTAGTCCCTTAGTTTCTTATCGGGAAACAGTATTTAGAAAATATATGCTTATAATGCTAGAAAGTCAAAACACTATCAAGTCAAGCAGGTAACTTGGAAACGGTCAGGAGACAACGCTTTCCTGAAAGAAACAGCATGGAGAAGAGACTACAGGAAGGTAGGTGGGATGTGCTCCTGTGGTAAGGGTCCCGTAGTAAGAGCCTTTTACAACGGCAAAGTAAAATATGAATTCTGAGTTACACCTTTAAGGTAATGTTAAGGTACTTGTAGAAGGCAAAGGTCGTATGCTTGGTCAGTAACAACAGTTCATCTGTTGAATTGTAACTCGCTTGCCTGCAATGGTCTAACTGTGCTCAGAGCTAATGTGGTCCTTTCTGTGGCTGGTAGGAAACGGTCAAGGAAAATGTGGGATTTCTTTTTTTTCACTCTTTAGTTTCACAAATATGGAAGTTACACGTGCTTAGCAGCAAACATTTTCAGCACAGTTTTAGTTAGTTCCCTGCTTAACAGTTCAACTGACTCCTTGCTATTTTCTGGGCTTCTTTGGATGCAAAGTTTTTCAGTGTTGTAGTACTTGGATCCTCCCACAGCGGCAAGACAATTGTCTTTTAGAAAAGAAATTAGAATTAAAAATAGAGTAATTCCATCTTAATAGTATTCCTTAATATCGAGTATTTGTTCCAGATTGAAGTGGAGCTAAATTGCAAATTACTAACACTCTCTACAGAAAGGAGACCGTAACCCAGTTCTTGGACTGCTAAAAGGAAGTGTGCTTTATAGCTGTTAAGTATCTTGAGATAAATTCCTATGTCTTTTTCTGTAGAGAGTAATTTTAGGTTATTCAAATGGTGTATGAAAACAATCCAGAATTAAACCCACCCATGTCACTAACTGCTAATAAAAATTCACTTGAAAGTCGTGTTATGAATGAGATCCCGGCAGAAAATACAAAACCTCCTACACGTATACACATAGGAGCAATTCTCGAGGGAGAATTTGTGCATCGGGTAAGGCACAGACATGGTGAAGCAGAACCAAAACTATTCTCAAGACTAAAACCCAGAGGAAAGCAAGTTGAAAATTCTCTCATTTTATTCCGAGTTTGTTAATCTCCTGTTCTTTCTTCTTGTTCTGTGATGAGTCCCACCATTTCCTTCCAGCAAGAGCAACAGCATTTTATAAGATCCTTAATATCGTGCCCAGACCTGTGCTCCCTACCGTCAGGCAGCAAATGCAGTGTTTGCTACGGGCTGTTGGCATCATTTTAGAGCATCTGACACTGGATCTGGAGAACCAGTATTGCAGGTGGATTCTTCGGAATGTAGGAGAAGTATGGGATTGACATGGGGCTTTGAGCAACCGGCTCTAGTGCGAAGTGTCCCTGCCCACGGTAGGGGGTTGGAACTAGATGATCTTTAAGGTCCCTTCCAAATCTAACTAGTCTGTGATTCTATCATGTGTTGTTTCTATGAAAATGGAGTTGACTTACAGATTGCAGGCTCCTCTTTTTACATGCTTGCTAAGGTGCAAGTAAAGTTGTAGAGGGAATATTTGGATGATTTGTGATGATCTTTTGCCGTTCCCTTTACTCGCCCCGATACCTGTTTGGAGCTTCAACCATCCAAAATTAGGCTTTCTATTCATATCTCATAGCTCTAGGAAGTAGGTATTTTACTTATCTCTTGCGGACTCCTTCACTGCTGCCCCTCAAAAAGTCTGAGATGCTCAACACCAGGCACAGAATTCAGTTTTTGGTATGACAGTGAGTAATAACTGAGTTGCAGGAGCATTTTTAATAGACTTGAACGAGATTTTGGTATGTGTTTGGTTTTCTTTGGGTTCAGTTTCTAAAAGATAATACTTTGTTGTGGTTGTATGCGTGTAGCTTCTTGTGACTAGGATGCTCACATACAGTAAAGGCATAATTTAATTCTAATTCTGATTACTGATTTTCAGTAATTTTGGAACTTTTCCAAAGGTATGAGTTGTTAGAGTCATGATTTGTGTGAGTTCCTTTGGAAGATGGGTGCTAGGTGGTACATGGTGGGCAGTTCTGTGTCAGTGTTTTAGGAATGAAGAGGGTCCATTAATGAGAGCTTAAGAAATACTTTGCAGTAGGAAATTTGCATATGGAGACAGTGTTTCTCTTGCTGAAGAGTAGAAATCAAAGGAATCAATATTTAAAATGGAAAGACTTTAAGGTCTTAAATTTTGGAAAGGTTTAACAGATTTTAATGAACGTTTCCTATGCAGAGATTTTAAAACTAGAAGAAAGCATTATAATGTTTAAATCTAGGGGGCTTTATATTGTTGGGCAGAGACAGTCACTGTCTTCATATTTGGGAACTTTTGGTGTAATGAAGGCAGTGGTCTGTGCCTCTGTGCCTCTTTACTGCTTAAGAGACTTATTTAATTCACTTTGTGTTTTATTACATTTTTACACATTGGTTTTGAGGTAACCTGATCTTTGTTTCTAAACCAGTATATAGTTGCTGGTTTTTTGCAACATTATAGTGAATATGTATTTTTTTTTTTTTATCCTACCCCTCTAGGAGAGTGGTAAACTTAGAAAGTCTGTTGAAAAATCCTTATGACATGGAAAAAGGAATAGTAACGTACATTTTCTGCTTGTATACATTTTTCCTTAAGAGGAAGATTTATGATTGGTAATACGACCCTATGGGTTGAGCCACTTGCTGCAGAGCGTGATTTCAGCACCTAAAGCAGTAGGAATGATTGGAATGCATGTTTTGCATTTTGATTTCCATCCTATAATGTTGACCTTTAGTTTCTCTTCATTTTTGTCATGTTTGCCTTTCTTTGTGCTTAATGGGTATCAGATTTCCTTTTTCTTCATATTGATAATAGTGTTCAGTAACTTCTGTCTTTGTTCACTGGGAGAGTTAAATGCTTTAAACCTTGATTAAATGCCATGTTAGATGTTGAATTATTATTAATAAAACCACTGCTCTAAAATCTCATGCTTAAATCTCAGTGTACTCTTTATGTTCTTCTGGTCCTGTTGACTGTATTCGGTATGCATTTCTGGTGCTGCTTTGATTGCACGTAGTGAAATGGAAAACATTGTGAAAAGAGGGAATATTGATTTTTCTTCTACTTAAGCAATGGTTTTCCAAGTGACAGAGCTCAATTATATTATATTGGTTATAAGACTATTTAACATATGCCTTTTTAGTGAAGTGATTCTGGCCAGTAATGTCCTGTATCTTAATTAAACTGATATTTTGAGGGCAGTTGGGTAAAACATACGTTTGAAAATGTAAATGTCAAGTATATTGTACCAAGGCTTATCTGTTAAATACTGTGAGGTTACAGCCTGGATGAGGCTGCCTGCAGTAATAACAATTGCTCAGCCTTTTCTTCTTCTTCTGTTACTGTGTAATTAGATTATGATGTTGCCCATTTGATAACTACTGGAAAGCGCAAATTAGAGGAAGTTGGAAGTGAATGTATGAACATGGTATTTAAATTTTTAATTACTGAGTTAGAGTAGGTGCTCTGCATAAGGGCAGCCTGCAGGCCTCTTGCAGAAACGTTGTCAGAAAATTTCATCTCATGTTGAGAAAAAATGCTGAGAGAGAAGTATCTTTTGAATAGCAAAGACAGCTCGCTCACTTAAAAGAAATTGAAAGCACTTTTTAAGGTCAGTGAGAAGCTGGCAGTGTGTAATGCAGGCATGGTTTGCCTTTATGTAGAATTTGTGCTCTGTATATACGTACTTGATACTTTGAGGTATCCTGACCTTGCACTGTGTGGGCATATGGGTCTGCCAGTGTGTGCAGGGAAACACAGATTCACCTGAGCAAGGAGGAGTGAAACATTGACAGCCTGACTAGAGAGATTTAGTTATGTGGGTCACAGTTTCTATATTGATCTGAAACCATTTCAAATAAAAATAAAATTAATGGTAGTAGGATCGCATTGACCTTGTGTTTCTGCATTGATTTATATGTTACAAGATCTAAGATGCAATTTGGGTCTTTTACTTCCAACTCTTTCTTTCCTTCCCTCATCCCCAAGTAGCTGTCAGTACTACTAGTGCCAGACACTCTAAAGCAAGTGTATGTAAAGAGAAGAGCAATCATTACTGTTGACTGTATCTGTGCAATGCAGACATGTTTCTCTATAGCAGGAAATACCTGAAAAGTTTGGGAAGATGTTCTTTTTCAGTTTCCATGTTTCTGCTCCCATTAAATAATGGGGATGGTTCTGAGTTTTAAAAACTGATTAAGACAGCTCTTCATGCTAAAGATGCTACAGGGATAATTAATAACTTCTTTCAGAAATATTTTCAGATTAGATAAGAATATATTAGTAGAGTGTGCTACACCAGCGTAGGGTAACAATGCATCTTACACAGTAGCAGTTTTATATTCCACTTGTTTTTCCCTACCTTAGAAAAGATTATTTGAACAATTGTTAAATGTAGAATATGAAAAATTTAAATCTCTTTGAAGTTAGCAGAAGAAAGCAACTTCTCTATAGTTCAGCAATCAAGATAAAAATATGACATACTTTGTTTGAGGGATAAGAAAGTGGCTGTCCTGTTATCGCAGTGCTTCTGTGTTGTTTTGCAGGATGTGACCTTTCTCTTCTGCAGGCACATGATAAGGGTATCTGTAGCCGTGATTCTTTCTTAAAATAATGCATAGAGACTAGGGAGAAGAACAAAACCGAAAGGCTTCACCTTGTAAAGTTTGATGGTATTTACCTTCACAATAGCTATACTTGATTGATAGTGTTCGTGTGTATGCCATGGCTGCCAAATGCTGATGCAGATTTGACACAGGTTGACTTGTAAGGCTTTCGTTCATCCGGATTGGTGAAACCTGTCAGCTGGGGGAAGCTTGTTGAGTCATCAGGCAGCCTGAGTGTAAACCTGCTGGTTTGAAAAAAGGTTAAGAAAACAAACAAAAGACATCACGCCATAATACATGATGTTTTTTGAGATCTTTTAACGAGTCCTGTTCTACTTGACGTGAAAACAAAATAGTGTTTCCAAGAAGGTTAGAAAGAGGAACCAGCAGGACTGTCATACCTTGGAAAGATTAATTTAGATCCTGGAATTTTTGAACTTTTCAGGATCTTTTTTGAGTTCCTGGTGTGATTTCCTCCCCCCCGCCCCCCGTTTGTTTTTTTCCCAGCAGAGAGGTTTTTAGAATTAAAGGCAAAAAATAATGTAGTTCCACAAGTTTTTTGTGGTTTTATGTGCATTCATTTGGGTGCATGTTCATCAAGAAAATTGTGATTAAGATCTATTTTAGATGTAATTGAATGTCTATAAACATGTACAGTTTCAATACTCGCAAAATAGAGATGGTAGAAGCCAATTTAATTTACAACCAAGATCTTTTTTCATTGTGGGTTTTTTTTGTTTTTTGTTTTTTGTTTTTTTTTTCCCCTCTGGTCAGAGTGCCATCAATATTGACATCATAAGAGCATAAGCTTCCCATACAGCTATATGAGCCACTGTGGATGGAATAGGGTTGCTTATGCTCTAACAGCTTTGCGGCTTGTAATCTGCTTTGCTGTCTTCCATTTAACGGGGTGTCCCCTTCCTAAGCAACATTCCCATCAGTGTCTTGCTACTCCACATGCACTTTGCGCTGAAGATGGAGCTCTGTGAAGGGGAATACTTCTACACAGACAAGTCACATGAAAGACGTGTACAAAAAGTAACCTTTTTGTCTGTTTTGTTGTTGTTGCCAATCTTGGCTAGATCCTTCTTGCCCACATTATGCTGAGTTTGTCTTGAGGATTCCAGCAGTCACCGTCTCTGGGGAAGAAGGCTAATGCATGGCCTGGAAGGCTGTGAGGAGTGAGGCAAGACAAAGGGTGTAGGTCCATACATGTCCCTGTTGGTGTGGGAGGGGAGAGCTTTTGGGCAGCTGAGAAGTTTGGACAGTATGGAGATCTGGAATGAGTCAGGAGAGACAGCAGAGAGAGTTGCTCAGAATGTTTTTCTTGGATGTATTTCTTCTCATCTGCAATTTTTGTTTCCCTTGAACATTACAGAGGATACTGGACTTGTATTTCTGAAAATATTGTGATGTTTATTTGGCCTTTAAATTACAGTAGTTTACTTTTAGTCTTAATGAAATTTTCTCTCTAGGGAGATTTTGGACAGTGAGAGTAAAGAATTAGTAAAGCTGAAACTCACATCTCTGTTGATACACGGGGATTAACGTCCTGTCTGGAAAATTATAAAACCATAGTCTATTATAAAGAGCTTGAGGGATGTGATTTAGACTTAGCCATTAAAGCAAATTCAGACTTAAGGTGCAAACAGTATTTGGTCCTACTGCGTTCTCTATGGAAGGTGGCAATTAAAGTAAAAAATTGGTCTCAGTCCGTGAGCTGTTGGGCAGTGTGCCCTAATGCTGGCATTTGCTCCAACCTGTAAATATTTTTGTCTTGGCTGTACATGTGACTTAACTGGGAGATGTTTGGTCACTGTTTAGTTGGCACTCAAGTGTGGAAACCAGCCAGTTTGAGTAAAACACAGAAACCTTGTTAGGGCGAACTAGAAATGTGTCAAGACTTGTGTCTGACAGTGTTGGACAGGCCGTTGTTTCAGCTGCCATTCACTGGTGACCTTGTTGAAGAATTATGTAGAGAGTGTTTCCAAATCAGTGCATGGTCTTCAGGAGATGCCAGTATTTGGGAAACTTGTACCCAGGCTTTTTGTCTGGTATTCATTTTAGTTATGAGTGCATATTACTACTAGAAATTGCTCTTTTTATGTGGTGGGGTTTGGGATAACTGTGACCTACAGGCACTCTTCATCGCTGTTGTACTGTTCTTGTTCTGAAAAATGCCTGCTTTACCTGTGTCTTTCTTCTGTGTTTTATGAAAGCTGAGCAAAACTTTCTAGCTCACAAAAAATGCCACCTGACTGAACCAATCTGTTTGCAACGCAGTGTTCAGGCTCACGTACCGAGAGTGTCCTGGGAACGTGAAGTGCACACGCTGGTACTATGCTTCTGGCTCTGTTTTATCCATAATACATATTAACTGTATTTTACGTACAAAACCATCTTTGGATACATATGGCAAACAGACCGGTTTATATTTGAAAAATAGCTTAGCTGTTACTGATACTTGCTGATTCTGACCTAAGGAGTCTTGTCCAGGCCCAAATTAGAATTTCTTTAGGCTTATTAGTGCCTGTGACATCATTTATGCAGACTGTAGACTTCACTATAATGCCAAGTATGAAACAGCATCTTGCTAAGAATTATTTTTGCACAGCTAATTATAACATTTAAGTAAAAAACATTGAAACATATGAATTTTCAGTGTACTCTTTAAAGTTTCACATCTGTTAAATTTCATTTCATATCCTTATCAACCCTGGCAGTAAATACTTTCTTAAACTACATTAATGCAACTTCTGAAAAATTGTTTTTGGTTTTCTGTTTCCCCTGTTCATATCAAGTTTATATTGTGATGATGATGTCAGGTACTTTTGCATCTATATACAAAGTTCTGCTTAATGGGAACTCTGAAGAACTGTTCTGGAGACGTGTTGTGCTTTCTTCTGGTCAATACGACCTAAGAAACTTTTTTTTTTCTCACAAATCTTAAAAAAGGTCTTATAAATTTTTTGTCAAACACCTCTCTGTTAACCTACTAGAAATGTTTGCTGCTTGCAATTTGCAGTGAATAAAATATATTGAGTTGGAGGTAATGGCTCAATTTCTACTGTACTTTTATTTTTAATTATGCCCTTGGTAGGTATGCTATGAAATTTAAATTCTGCAAGCATTACAAACAGCTTGAGGACTGAAATGTTTGCAGAGTGTAAAAGATGTGAGGACCAAATTTGTGACATGCTGGGGCAGGTGTTTTGTTTTTGAAATCGTGGTTTTAGGAATATGAAAGGTGATGTCCTTACTGAATAAAATGCAAGACTGCAGTTGAGGAATCCAGGTTTCTGTTGTAGCTTTTACAGATTTACAGGGTGACTTGCACTGGCTTTTAGTCTTAATAGCCTGTTACAGGCAGTGTTTTCCATCACAAAACATTGGGTTGCCTTGGAATGCTAAATAATGTAATTTGAGCAAACATACTATCAAATGACTTTATATTAAAGCTTATCAGACCAAGAGAGTAGGTAGATGGAACAGATAACTTAGTGGCTTCTCAGACTCTTCCTAATGTTTTGTCAATAGCAATTCTTATCTGCGTTAGTGCTGGGGTGAAGCTGCAGAGTTACACTAGTGTGACAGCTGTTACAATTACTGGGGAGCAAACATAATTGTATTCGAGATATTGTCGTTTATAAGTTGAGTTGCAATGGGTTCTGCCAGGATTTGCCATGTTACATTATTCATTGAAAATCAGTAGACTAGGCAAATGGCTGTTAAAAAAAGTGACAATGCAAACACAAATACCGAGTTACAGGGCCTTTCTATATAAGCATTTTTTCCTTGGCCGTTTAGAACATTTTTCCACTTCTCTTGCTTTGCAGTAGCCTAGTGAAAATGCAGACCTCTCGGCAGTCAATTTACACATGTTATTGATGATTAACACTGCTTGATTGTCATAGTACATTTTTGCAGGCATGGTTAGGACTGGTTCACAGACCACCAGGTGGTCCAGGGCTGGAGGTGAAAGCCTGTTGGTTTAGACAGTTTTTCTCCAGTACTTGAGTGTTTCTGTAGTTTCTCTAAGGAGAGAATGGGGTATCTGAAAGGAGAAAATAGACTGCAATCTTAGTATGTTGTTATGAGATGATCAGCATACACATACATGTCAAGTCTAAGGATTTTAAGAAGTGTTTGATCATTATAGTACTGAAAAGGTCATAATATAGCAGCATGCAAACATGTAGCAACTCATGTACACATGCCAAAATGTATTGCTGCAGATTTCCACGTACTAGATTTATTACTAGAGAAGGTGGACTTAGAATGAACTCTGAAAGATGCCTTACGGGAGGAAGCCAAATATTTGAGGACTTTCAAAAGTACAGGAGGAAACTATTCTTCGACACACACACAAAGTTCAAAGTCCTGTTCTCAAAGATGTTGTATTCTTTTGACTGTTTTATTTTATACTTTATTGACAGTATGGAATGGAATTTATTGATGGAAAAAGTAAAAACTTCTTTCATAAATTCGCTGTAGCATTTTTCATGAATGTGCCAGTGTTAGACACTTGCATAGTTTGTTTTCTTTCAATTTTTGACCAGGAAGAGTAAATCTTACATGGGGATTGAGTATACCTAGTAAAATGTTGAAAATGTCACCCAAGTCCTATTTTCTAGGTTTTGGCACCTTAAAATAAAAAGCCATCATGCATAATTTACATAAAAGAGCTATCAGAAATGGAGTAGAGTCTTTTTATTTCAGTTTTTATTCCAGGGTCCAATATGTAGCCAGTAGGGAAAATTATAAAGGAGGATTGAGTAAGAGGTGTTGCATTCAGGTTAATTAATTTTTTACAGGTAGCGTAATCTAAACTTTCTTTCTTGAATACCCCTGAAGTCGATGTTTACCAACCTTGACTATCTAGTTGGCAAAAACTGAGTGGTTAACAAGCGGTGGGCCACGTCATGTTTGGCTCTCCTTGTAGGTTTCAGTTTTAACTTCTTAACCTATGCTCTGAAGATCTTTTGAAGGTCTCTTGAACAGTGCATTGCTACAAGCTGTGTCTTGGGAAGCATAATGTAAATTACATGTTGTCATCTTGCATAGATTGAGCATAATTACATGCTGCTTTCCTACAGATGTGGAAGTTTTCTGGATGCTTTCCATCTCCTTTGCACCCTATGGTATATTGTTTAGTTGTTTAGTAATTGTGGATTTCAACCTCTGTTTTACAGCTCTTGGCATATTTTTTCTCTTTGTAGGGAAACCAAAGAGCCAATGGTTTAATAAAAACATTTTCAATAATTATACACACTAATGCACTTCCTTTTATTATGGTATTAATGATACATAACCCCTACTGAATTTGTTAGTCCCAGTCAACCATAAAGATGAACTGAGGAGCTGTGACTTTTAGCAGAATGTTCTGAAATAGGAGCAAACTGAAAAATTACTGTTATTGCAAATCATACTTCTCTGCAGAATTGTTATAAAACCCTACTTAAATCTAATATAAAAAAATCACATTGTGGATCATATGTGAACATTTCTAAATGGTATCCACATCTGTTATGTTTTTCTACTAGCGACATTTACTTCAGAAGTGCTTTTTTGTTGTGCATGTGTGCACTCTTAGTTTCAGTAAGTGAGCAAGGTCAAATTGTATTGTTGTTCTGGGAGTCCTTTGTGTAATCACTTATCTGTGTTTTTTGGTGGATGAGTAAGAAAGTCTATTAAAGTATAGTTTAAAGTAAAGAGTGCAGTCCTTCTGTTACGTTCCACAGAAAGAGCATAGAAAGTTCCAAAGAAGCACATGCTTTTTGTAAAAGGCACCTGCTGGGTATGGTGAGAGACTCTACTTGTTCCTTTGCTGAACTATTTTCTTTCACTGTGTTGGTGCCATATAATGAGCAGCAATCCTGTACTTCTCCCTCTTAGACTAAACTCAAATGCAACATGAACCTGGTTGGTGCGGGGTTGTTGCTGCTGCATTATTCTGTTGAGATCTGGGTCCTTTAGACATCAGTTGAACATTAACCAGGAAGTGGTACATGCCAAGACAGTTGACTCCTCCCAAGGATTTGGACATCTTAAGTCTTGCTTTGACATTGCCATAGTTACAAGTTTTCTGTAACTGTAGAACAGACTTACAGACTTGAAAAAAAATCCTTCCGTGTGGATGACCAAAGCTATTGCTATGAGGCCTTCAGATGTTATTGACTGGAGGTCATGATTTGCACCAACATTGGGAGGTGTCTGGACCATTAAGACACCCATCACAGTGTGTTGAAGCCACCTGCCCACCTATTGCAGTCCACCTCTGCTGTTAGGTGGTGGGTTTGAAGACAACTAAGCTTCTCCTACTGTCTCTCTCTGTACTTGGCAGCACAAGGACTTGTTTGTGGTCCCAACAGTTCTGTGGATGTGCAGCCTGTTTGCCATTGCAGATGTCATCACTGTAGGAATCAGATATGAGGGAGCGCTGGGTAACGCTGTAGTTGCAAGAGACATCATATTTGTTTTGTTGGGGAGTATGAACAGAGCTCCCTGTGCTAATGCATCACTTCCTAAGGTCTAATATTACTGCAACTTATTAAAAATAAAATATGTTTTTGCGTTAGTGGAAGACTAATGTGGGAAGGGATGATGTGTCTAGAAGCCTGTCTTTTTTCAGAATGTTTGAATTGACCTATTAAGTGGTTTACCTTTCTCTGTAAACTTTGTTTCTTGACATTTACGTGGTTTAAATAATCTCACACTATAGAGTATCTTTTCCGGGTTTCTGTGGTTTGTCAGGCAGCATTTGTATCAACTCTTCTGTTTCTCAGCGCACAATCGATTCACTTTTAGGGAAAATCGGCTGGGCCAGAGGTAAGAAAGTGGGAGAAAAGTTTCATTTGGTGAGCTTTGGATATTGTGTTGCTCGTTATGGCCCAAAGCAAACAATATTCAACTTAATAAAAGTGTATCAAGTGGGATGTGGTCAAGTTTCCTGTTTTGTTCTTTTAGAGACACACCAAGTTCAATATGTCCAATTACATCTAAATTTAGGGCAACACTCCTTGCATAAAACACTTTTTTTTTTTTTCCCTTTGGACTTTAAGGCACTTTATGGTTATCTCGCATTTGTCCACTTTTCTTTTGCATTTTGTATAATATACTGCTTTCACCTTGGATTGCTTGGCAATTTTCTATTATTAAATCACTATGCGGAGATTAAAATCTATCCTTTAACTGAAAGATATTTCTATCTATGATACTTGGTTTCTATTTTAATGCAGCCGGTATTTTAAGATGAAAGGATAGTTGCTTTTTACAATATTAAAAAAACCCTAATAATATCAGAGTTGGTGATGGGTGGTGGTGTCAGTAATTGGCAAATAATGTTTCAGCAGATACAAGAGTATCTGTGAATTGTGTTTTAACAAGATGGCTGGACCTTTTATTTCTAGGGAAGGGGAGCAATAAAAATATGTGAAAAGGTGTATTAATAACTTATGAGAAGATCATCATTCGTAGAAACAATACTTGTACTGTGTATCACAATCAATACGTCAGATTTCTGGTTTCAGACTTTTTTTCTTGCCATTTTGTGCCGTGTTTAGCTGACAGTTGAAATCCTTCGTCGAGGAAGGCTGGATGAACGCAGAAAGACTTTGTGACTAGTCTGCATCAATGGGATTTCCATTTGGCTTCCTTGCCATGGAATGCTGAAAGTTTTTTTTCAATGTTTTTCTTGAAGTTCAGACTTACCTGCTTATCTGTGTTAAGATGCTTTTACTTTTTTTTTTTTTTGTTACAGATCTGCAAAAGACAATTTGGTTAGTTAGTATGGCTAGAAAAATTAGGGAATTTGAAAAAGTTCCTTGTTTTTAGGTAATCTTACACTTTTAAAAGGGAAAAAGACTTAGCTGAGAAAAAAATTGGACCGAGGTAAAATTCCAAATTCAGTGAAAGATGGTGAAACAACAGCAGAAAAGCTGTATTCTCTGCTGTTAGCTGACAGTGTTTATTGAAGTTGATTTTTGTTAGCCAAAGTAGTAGAATAACTTAATTACTTTTGAAATTTCCTCTTAAAAGTTTGTGCAGGGGACTTCTCTACATGTACAGGTAATCTTTGCTATTTCTTCCCTTTATACATGTTTGTTCTGGAATAGGGTGGCTGTTGTGGCTGTTTAGATTCTTGGTAACTTTATCCGCAAAGTGGAAACAGTCAAATAAAACCAAAAGCAAATGATTTTCCTAGCGTAAGTGTGTCACACAAAGAGCTATTCAGAAACTCCTGTTGAGCTTTGAAGTGGCCTCCTGTGTCAAATCTGAGCAATAAAGAGCTTGACTACAGCTGAAGGTTCATCAGTTTTCTCCAAGTAAATGAAGGCATTTGTATGTTTTATTACTTCAGGATTGGAATATCAAGTTGTTCTGGGGTTTATTTTGGGGAGGGATAGAAATTACATGCTCAAATTTGAGAGATTCTAGGATATACACAATAGGTCTGTTTTCAGGGTATTTTTTTGCTTATTTGAACAATTGTTCACTACAAATTGAGCAGCCTTTGTAAATTTTAACTATTTTTTTTATTATTATTATTATTTTTGCCCCTCTCTGTACCTTCTCTCCCATTTCACAGTGTTTCCTGTAATACAGAAACACAGTCACATACTGGCTTAAGCATGTGGTGGAAACTACTTTAACTTTTGCCCTAAGGAGGTATGCAACAAGTATTTATTTCTCAAGTGTCACAGAAAACTGAAAAAAAAAAACCAGAATGGTTGTTCTTGCTTTGGTTGTCAGTCCTGCCTGGTGTCACAGCTTCTGTTGGCATTGCCAAAATCTGCAGCAGGGTACATGTTACTACTCATGGGGTTGGAAAGAAGTTGGTTGCGAGGACTGAGACCACTCAGATCTCACCATGGAAGAAAAATACCAAGGGGGGTTTGGAAGTCAGTGTAGTTGAAAACCTGTGCTCATTCGCTGTACCTGGAAGATGAGTAGGGACAAGGAGAGTACTGAAATCCTTAATTTCACTGTCTGCCACGTCCATGTCTCTTGTGCCATACAGAGAGAGAGGGAAGAAAGAGAATACAGTGGGTTTTTTTCCAGGCTGGTACCTTAATGGGTAGGGAATGATTTGGGGGGAATTGCAGGGCAGGAATAGATTATTGGTAAGATGTCACCCTGACGTTGTTCCACCTGTACTGAAAATCTCATACTCTAGAGGTAAGAAAATTATTCAGGCCTTCCTGTACATCCCTGTAGTCATGTTTGCCTTGAACACAGGTTTCCATTAGCTGATGACTTTCAGTGGGGCTGTTGTTATTGTGGAGACTATTCTGCACTTCCAGCAAAGTCAGCAGGATTAGTTTACTACTGAACCTTAATTTTTTAAAGAACTCAAGGGTCCTTTTCAGTTCAAGTTTTCCAAACTGCTCAATATGACTTTAAATAGACTTTCATAGGCTAGTTTTGCATCTGTTTAACCCCCTACATAGTTAAATATTTCCTGAAAGGGTAAGTACAGAGTATTTAGCTGTGGCTGAAGACACTTGTCATTGTTTGTATTTTTTCAAGGAAAATTTTCCTTAGCATTTCAGAAAGGAGAGTATGTAAGATGTGTCACTCAGAAAATATGGACTTTCAGCTCAGGCAACCTTTGCTTCCTCACAGGGACTTCGTCCATGTTTGTGTCCTAGGTGATGGGTGTAGAAGATCCTTGCCAAAAGGAGCGGCAGGCAGGAGGTGTTGTTGCAAGGGTTGTACGATACTCCATGCCTTCCTTGTGAATTGTGTTTCTCGTTGTCTTTACGCTGCTGTTCTTGCTCTGAAATAGCCGGAAGTCTTTCGTGGGGTAGGGTGCTGGGTGACCACATGCTCTCACTGCTCCTGCAGCCTCTGTGCACCAGTGGGAGCTGTGTCGACTGGCACCATGAGCGCTCCACAGAGATGCAGGTTGGCATTCAAAAACCCCTCTAGCTTACTGTCTTCAGATTGGTCTGAAACCAATAAAGAACAAGGCAAATAGATCTAGCTGGTAAGGAAATGTGGGGTGGGTGGTCTTCCTGCTGCTTTGCCAAAGGGCCGAAGGCTTTTGAGAAACATTAATTCCTGGCAGAGCTTTCAGAAGCCTGAAGACCTTTTTTGAAACCAAACTCTCTCTCATGTTTCAGTTGAGGAACTTACTGGTGCTGATTCATTTACTTTACCATGAGGCTGAGTGCATTAATCAGCCCCCTGCCCTGGGGGCAAGAATGGGAAGCTGGGGAGCATCCAAGCAGGGGGACCTTGCCTCAGCTGTAGGGGCAGCTTGGTGGTGTGTGTGGATCACTGTCTGCACAGAGGCTTCTCTTTGATAGAAACCAATGACTGCTCTCATCCTCTGATATTTTAATTAGATCTACTTTAAAGTATAATATTCTTCTGATGGGAGGGACACAAGAGGGTATTTTATTAGGTTACAGCATAAAAGTGCTATCTATCATGCTGCTCTGCTAAGATAGAATTATCAAATTTTTAATGTTCCTGTGTCTGGCCTGTCTTCTCTGTAGTTTTAAAGACTCTGTTCTTGATCACACGGAGACTCTGTCTGGGTGGAACAAGCCTTCTTTCAAAATATAAGATAGATTTGAAACAAGTCAGTTTATTAATTGTACGTTGGTGTACGTGAGGTCACCCTTTTTTTTTATTGGCCTGGTAGTTTGGCCTGGTAGTGTCTTACTTATCTTGCTTTTCATGTGTAAAATTTGAGGAAAAAACATGAATTGCAGCTAGTTGTGAAAATAGATTTTGCTTTCATCGCATGAAGTCCTACCTTGGAATCCATTTTCCTTCAGTATATACTTTCATGCAGTGGCACTGTTTGCAATTGCCACTTTTTTTTGGGCTGGATATTGTTTCTTCAGGTTCTTAAGCTGTCCCTCTCTTCTCTTCCAAGAAGCTTGCAGTGGAGGAGGCTGGTGCAGCTGTGAGCATGCCAGTCCCCTGTGAGGAGCATATGGCTTCACCTGGGGATATGAGGAGGTCTGGAAATAAATGTCATCATCTGACCCCTAGAACTTTCAGACCCAACACACTATATTGTGTGCTGATTTCTGAGCAGTAGGAGAAGTAGGTGCACAATGAAGAAGCAAAACCATTGTGCCTTGTTATCAAATACCCTCTACTGAATCTTTCAAAAATATTTCTAGGAAACCTTGAGTAGCATCTATCTTTCTTGAAGAACTAACTGCATTTTAAAAATTATTATAAATGTGCAATTTCTAGGTAGTATTGGGGAAATACTGTTAACATCATTACTCACAAGCTTCTGAGATCCAGTTTACGTTTCTTTAATTTAATTTGGATTTTCCTGACTTGGCTCATTAAAGTCCCTGAGAGAGATTTACATCAAAATTAATTATATCAATGGCTGAATTGCTTAAGTAACTTTGAGAACTCGGTTTCAAATAGGTTGTAAGATGCTGTTTAGATTGTATGCTTATGTTTCATAAAATGAGATATTATAAAACCTATAGATTCTCATCTAAGATGGCCTTCACAGAAGTAGTGGCTCTGACAAGGACCATGGAAATTACTATTGTACATGTACTTTATAATTGTGTTTTTTAAATTTAAAAAAGGAATTGTAAAAAAAAAAGTAGGTAGGATAGTAAAAACTTAATAGTCACTAAAGAGTTCAGTGGAAAGGTTTAACTTGAATGAAAAGAAAATAATCAGAGCTTAGTGGAACAAATAGTGGTATTTTTTCTCACTAGAAAGAACTGTTCAGAAAAGCTAATCCAGGTTCTACTTTTCCAATAGACTTAAAAAAGTGTATATATCAGAACTAATACAGTTGTCAAATGTTTTACTGAGTCTGTGCTTTAACACGTTTTGCTTTGATCTTGAGAGAGAATTTCAGTTTTCCAAGACTGTGCTGTTGTGGTGGGAAAACAAACAATTTATCTTTTTAGTTTCCAACACTTTTGGTTATTTTAGAGCACATATGTTGTAGATTTTTCACTTAAGATCATCATAAAGCTATAAATTTGAGATTTGGGAATCTTGTTTGATTCTTAGCCCTCTCCTTTTAGTAGCAATGTAGACTTGTAAAAAGAGCAACTGTAATATATACGATGAAGTATCTGGTTTGAAAGGCATGATGCAATTACAATACCAGAACTCCTGGGCCTTACTGAAAGACTTCTATTCATGTCATAGAAAGTGAACATGTAAAACTTATTTGCAGAGTACGGTGATATATTAAAAATTTTAAAAATCTTATTTATAATTTTTTTCCCAGAAGGAGTATGAATGCAACATAATATGGTAACATAATGAAACCCAGAATCACTTAGAAAATAGGACATAACAGTGTTGTGTTCCTGCTGTTTTATTTTTACAATAAACAGCAGAAAAACTATTTATCACTTTTCACATCAGGAGAAGATACTTGATGATCCTACCATTCCATGACTGCAGAATTTACATTCTCACAGGAGGAGGTGCGTCCCTTCCTCTGAATGTGCCTTGAAGTGCAGAGAAAGACTTCAAAGTTGAAAGCAACACTTAATTATTTTTGTCAGTGTTTCCATTGTGCACTGTGACTTTTCAGAAAGGCCAAGAGACTCATCTTGGAGAAGGAGCAAAGTGAATGCATTCCAAGTGACCTGCATTCTAGAGGTAACCAGACCTCTGAAAGAAAACAGTGTAATTCCTCTGCGTTTTAAGAAGGTGAGGTTGGATATGAATTCTCTTGAATTGTTACAGAACCAGAATTGACTATATCAAAATGCAAAAATTGTGAACTTATAAGAAGTTCTTTCAAATGATTGTTGCACCTGGCACACTGTCAGAAGCTGTTACCCAGGATTGTTTCAGAGTTTCTCTAACCCAGAAAGAGCAGCAATGACATTTTAAAAATTACTTTATAGGTATAAATGAATAGTCCTTAAATTTTAAAATAAATACAGTGAAGTCTTTAGAACTAAATAGGGCTCTTAGTGTTATTCCTGAGGTTGTCACACGTGCTGGATGTCCAGGCTCATTTGGAACATATTTTGAGGTTTGCATGGATCAGCTTGATACAAACTGTTGTAGAAAAAAGAAAAATTTGTCAGGTTTGTAATTTGGAAGTTTTGCTTTGAAATGTACTACTTGAAAAGAACAGATCTGATCAGGTTTGGACAAGTGACATAAGTAGTACTAAATCCAAGAGTCTGAATTTAGATAATTTTCAAAATATTTCTTTTAAATAGTTGTATTATAAATGCATATTTAATTTTGGCTTAAAGAATGTAAACACAAAGGTAATGTATGTGGCTTAGGATGTCCCTGAGCTGCAAGTCACTAGAGCATGGAGACAGGAAGTATTTTTGCCCTGTCCTTTTTGGCATCTGCTGTTGAAGGTTGTTAGATGCAGAATACTGAGGTGGATGGATCCAATACAGCTGTGTGTTTAGGTGGATGTCTCGTTTTTTGTGGGGCATGTTTTTGGTTTGATGGGTTTTTTTTTTGTTGTTGGTTGGTTGGTTGCTTTAGTTTGTAAGTGCTTGGTTTTCTAGAAGCATTTGAGAATTGTTTTTCCGCATGGATCTAATTGTATCTTTAATGTACACAGGAAGTATCAGTGGACTTATCTGCTCAAATGTCAAAATTGCCTGGATGCTGGTGTTACATAGTTAATTTGCTTTAACGCCGTTTTTATGTGCATGCTATCTGGGGTTGTGATTTCATCATCAAACAGTATTGATCCCTCCGGATGACTTTAGAAAGAAGGGATGCTGAGAGAAACCTTTTGGAGACAACTGTAATTTTGGCAGCTGCTGACTGCAACACGAGTGGTAGGGGCTGCCTGGCACCAGTTATGCTGAGATTGGCCCCATGCTGGATGCTCTCCACCTCTAAAGTTGTAAAAAGCACAATTTTCAGTGGATTTCCTCTCCCACTAGTGTTCTGTGAAAAATGAGATCTCACTGATCTTCAATTTCTACCTTTTACCATCACTGAATGTGCAGGAAAAATATTTCCCTTTCCTTTTTTTTTACTTGCGCTCTGGTTCTATATTTTCCAATTATTATGCAGAGTAGATTGTGCTGTCTAATTATAGGTGAGCTGAGTTAAAGTAGGCAATCTTTGTACAGGAGCGTGTCAGCCATGGTGGATTTTGTTGGTGGTGGTTTGTGTTTGGTTTTTTTTTTTTTTTTTTTTAAACTGCAGCAAGAAAGAGATTTGAAAGGGTGACTGCTTTCATTTAGTGCTTCTGGGTTATCTGTCATATCACAAATCTTGCTTGCTGTGAATTTACTGTGCACTGAAACAACATTAACTGGTTGATTTAGTATGTATAATTAAAGATATAAATTTTAAGGTAGTATTACAATTTTTTTTTTTGAGGAAAAAAATAATTCCTCATTCATTTATCATTATTTTGATTTTTAAAAATATCCTGCATCTCCCGAATGGAATAGTTAAGATATTTCAACACAGAAAAAAAGCCCCAACAACTGAAATCTGAATCAACAAGCAAAAGAGGATAACCTAATTTTCTCACAAAAGCCTAGAAAAGTAGGAAATATTTTTCCTTTCCTTTTCCATTTCTAGCTTGTCTTCTGAAGATCAGGCTAATAACTTCTTGCCATGTTCAGAATATTTCATTTGAGTTCTGACAGTAATAACTGTGTTTTATTTGGCTGTCAGGAGCCCAGTGAGATGGGCAGATAATGTGTTCATTCTCTGTCCAGTGGGAAGAGAATACATTAACTGTCTCAAATGATATGAAAAGAATGAGAGTCAGTTAAGTTGGTTTTAGGGAAAATAAAAGCAATATATTTATTTGCAATACTACATTGCAAGTTGTTGGCTAGATGGGCACTGATAATTCTTTGCGATTAAATAACACAAGCCAAACCAAACACAACTGTGCCTTTTTGAGAACACGGACATCGCTTGTTCTTGGAGATGCCATCACTTGAGATGCTTCCCTGTTTCCTGTGCTTTGAGAGGTTTTAACCTTTCTCCATCCATGTTGTAGGAGATTCAAACTCTAATTAAAAGTCTGCAGTGAAGTATAGCCTTTAACAGGGAAACACGCTTTCTGGGACATCTGGTGTACAAAAACTGGCTGATTCAAGCCCAATGTGGTGTGTAACAAGTGGTAACTGCGTAGGCATCCTAAGCCTGTTTAGTGTGCTGCAAACTCTGAGGAGCCCGACTCGGGGATGAGAAATAATTCATCCTGAGACTTCAGGAGCATGTGGCATATGTGCGGAGGCGTGGAGAGACTCGAGCAGTTATGTTTCAAGGGACGTGGCTGCATCTCCATCGTGGGCACAGCACTGCAGCAGTAAGGCTGACGAGTCCTCCTTAGCACTCACTGGGCTGTGGCACGTGGGGAATGCAGTCTCTGTCTACTCTAATTTTTCTTTCACTTCCTCATTGTCCAGTTGCAGAATGCCAGAGTATGTTCCTGAGTTCTTGCCTGGTGGCAGTGACATGGGAAAAGGAATTGCTGCTCATATATATTGCTTTCCCTGTTGTCAGTCTCAGCTGCCTGAATCCGTTCTCCTCCTTGGTCACCTAATTAGTCTAATGCTTTAGTCTTTAATGGAAAATAGCTTGTGCATGGGATTTTAAAGTGCTTGAAAAAATTTGTATTTCACAAGAATAAGGTAGTTGGATCGTTAATAAAGGACGGACAGATCTGGAATCCTAAATCTAAACAGCCACCCACTTTTGCTGTCCCTTACGTCTCCCAAAGGCCTGTGGTGGCAGCTCTGCCCTACTTAAGGTACAAAATTCAGAGCGTAACGGGGATACTGAGTGGGGTTATTCACTGAGGAAGGCAGAGTTATACTTGGTTGCGTTACTGGGTTGTGTCTAAAATGACCTGCAAACGAAACTGGCCGTGTTCCCTGTCAGTGCCTGGGAGGGGCAGTTTCAGCCAAGAGTAGCACAAGGCTCCGTGGCTAAAAATCAAATCATCAATTCATTCTCTGCTTGCAGACAATTTCAGGGAAACTGGGGCATGCAACCCCCTATTATTTTCCGCTTTTGTCTAGACTGCATATCATTCCTGAGGGTTAGTACCTCTGTGGGTCACAGTAGGACCTGCAGGCGGTCCGTGATTACTGTTGCGTGTGTCATTTACGTGGTTTTGGGGGTTACGAGGACTTTCAGCAGGATTTTTTCCTAACTTGCTTGCAGCGTTTTAATTAAAATGATGCTGTAGCTTTCCACATAGTCTTCTGTGTGACACCTATATACACTTCACTGATTGCCTGTGTGACTAATGCAGCTGGACACTTGTCAAGATAATCTAAGATCTTTTTGTATATTCAAGAGTAAAGATGTTCGACCATCCAAATTTTTGTCTGTAGACTATTCATTTTTTTTAACCTGAGCACCGTCAACTCTCATTAGATTGCAAAATCAAAGATGTGAAAGTGCCCTATCATATCATTTTAATGCGGTTTGATCTACTGCTTCAAAATAAAAATCAGATCATAGAATGCATGGTGTTATGAGCACCTTTCTTGCTTGCTTCCAGATTAGCTTTAACACATTAGCTTTGGTCTGGAAAGAAACTGGTGGACAGTGTATTAACAGCCACATCAGTCTCAAAGATTACATTTTTATAGCCTTTTAGTCAATTTTTCCATGATTTAGGCCATGTGGCTAAGATGACGCACAGCATGTAGTGTAATTGTTCCTCTTTGAACATATGTTCTGTAGATTTAGTGTTTCTTATATGTTATAAATGATATTTGGTGGCAGTCCTCATATTTGTTAACATCTAATAGTTTAATAATTGGTACTACAGCTCTTTAGTGGAATTTTACAGTGGTGGCTCTTTTATCTGCTTCTCTCCGTTTCTCATATACTTCTGCAGTTGAGTAACACAGATGGATATTTATGTTCCCTAATTTTAGGCATCTGATTTGTGCTGAAGTTAAGCAGCTATCCTCATGTCTGTACAGCTAGTAAAAGACAGCTACACCCTCCAGAGAGCCATTCAGCATTGGGTACGCTGAATTCCCTGCCTGTGTGCAGAGACCGGCTTCTAAAAACAAGAATCTAAGATTGACGTCTGAACTTAAGCAATGCT
>VXBJ01006458.1:2843592-2919902 GCA_013400055.1 Nycticryphes semicollaris | reverse complement strand
TTTTTTTTTTTTGGTGGTTTAATCTTAAGGTCAATTTGCCAAGTGAAGTCTGCTGCATGACAGGTTCTAGCCGGGACGAGCTGAGTGTGTAGAAGACTGTTGGGTGCGCAGGTTGTAGGAAGTATGTCTGGCTGCTGAATAGGTGCCAACCAATTTAGTACTTGGTGCTTCTTGCTGGCTAGCTGTTCTGCTAACAGTCTTGCAAAATCCCAGACTTTGGGGTATCAGAAAAAACATCTTACAGAATATATGTGAAATGCTACTATAGGTTTAGTTGGCATGGATAACTTGGTTCTGGCAGGAGTGATGTGATGTGTCTCAGTGAAGCAGTGTAGCCTTAATATAGTCACAACTTGTTTCTTTAAAGCACAGGAAACCTTTTCGTTTGTAACCACCAGTAGTCGGTGTCTAGAGCAGGTAAATGACTCCACACAGAAAGTAAAAAATGTATGCAATGTCACTGTTTTCTTATTTGGTGAATCAGACCTGGGCAAAGAGGTATGAGCAGGAGCTTACAGAGGGCCTTCATTTACCAACATTAATCTTTGGTCATGTGTCCTACAGGTAGCTGTCCTTTCTCTCTTCTCCTTTGGTGCCCCTGCTTGTGCTGACACTGGCCATCTCTCTTTTCTTTGGTTTTGAAGGAAGGGTGTACTGCTGGAATTGGCAAAGAAATGGCTGCACAGTGGGAATGTGTGAGTCTCCTGCCCTTCCCCTGGGCTCCTGTTTAGCTAAGAAGCCCAAACCAACAGCTGAGTCCAACTACTCTCTGACCAAAGAGTTACACGGTGTGCTCTGTGCTGCCCACTGGCTCCATACTGCAGAGTTCTTCTCCAGAAGAGTTGCTCCATGCTGAATTTCAGTGTTACGGTGAAGGGAGTTGCAGTTCTGGATTTTTAACCAACCAGTTCCCACATTTTGGGGAGCAGAGCGGATGGATGATACATTGATCTGAAATTGGGCGTAAATTATTTTACTACCAAAGCGGGGAAGAAAAATGAGAGGTGATCCAGGCTTTCCAAAGTCAGTCATTTAGGGATTAGAGGAAGGAAGAAGCAAAAGCATTGCTTTGGGTTCCAGCACCAAGTGCCTTTTGCCAGCACTGACACTTGTGATTGTTCCCTTGTCTGACTGTGCTCTGCAGGTAAACCTTGCAAGGGGAATTTAGAAGCCTGTAGTCCATATCAGCTCAGTTTGATCTGTTTCTACCCTGCATGTAGATACACTGACTTTTAATGAACCAATTAAAAAACAAAACCAACCTTTCGTAGCTTGATGCTATAAAGTAAAAAAGCATTAGGTTGAAAGTGCGTTTCTGGTGAGAATTAATTACAACTTGATTGCCTTAGTTGAGTGGGTTTTATTTTATTTTATTGTCTCAGCTTTTGGAATTACAAAATATATGAGAATATTATAATGAAATAATTTTTCATTTTTCATATTCATATTTTACTTCTGCTGTATTTATTTAATGGTTTTTATAAGAAAAAATCATCAGTCTGGGCAAGTCTCATTAAAATAATTTCTTTAATGCAGTCTAATAGTTTTGTATGCACTGTTTTTTTTAGTGTTTTTGGATTCTTATTATTGGATTTCTAGGATGAAAGTGAACACAGTGAAAAGGCAAGCGTGCTGTTAAATATCCTTAATTATTTTGTCTCTCTCAATATAGTTTTATTTCACAGAATTTAGAACATGTTCTAAAATAGTATTGGACTTACATCTGAACATGAAAGCTCAAATTCAGGGCTTTCTCCTAGGGAAAGTTGTCTGGAAGGTGAAAGGAAAAGTACTTTAGTTTTAAGTGTAATTTATAAGAATCAGCAAAAGCGTAAATTAGATTCTGATGTACTTCCAATGCAATATTTAGAGCAGCCAATATTGAACTGTTTATTGCTTTTGCCCACTGTCCTAAAAAATTAATTTTGCTTTGTTTTGGAGGGGTTTGGTGCCTGATCCAAGCTGTTCTGTGCTTTTGAATGACGAGCATGCTTTGCATTTCTTCACCTACCGTTCCCTGTGGTTTTCCACTTCTGTGCAATCAGTTGAGAGGGAGCAACCTCCTCCTTGCACAAACTGTACATGTCTTCTGACCTGGGCATGTACCATGGTCCCAGGACCTGTTTTGGGAAGCACTGAACATGTTGCATCAAGGACATGCACTCTTTTCACTCAGAAGAGCAATGAAAACACTGAATTGAGTTCTTAAAAACACTTGTCCTCTGAAGAGGTGCTTCAGCTCTGCAGTAATTCACACCAAGGCCACCGTTTCTTCTCCAAGTTATGAGCAGCTTCACCTGCTGCTCCCCAGCTGTAGGAAGTCCTTTTACTCAGCCGTGAATTTTAGGGATGGGAGTGGAGTGAGGCCAGCACATAAACAGCCCCAAGTGGAACTGAAGTTTGCTTGTGGGAGGCAGTATTGGAAAACCAAGATGACAGTGCTCACTTGTTTTCTCAGAGGATGCTTCACATACCAAAACCTTGATGGGATCTGCCTGGGCATCCTCAGTGTACGATTTGCTAAATTAGAACTGAAGGAATATAGCTGATAACAGACCCAAAATAAACTCATAAACTAAACTTCCTTCATGCAAGACAACAGATGAAGAATGATCAGCAAAGCATGTAATGATTGCAGCTTTCTGGCCGTGGTGGGGGAATGAGGGAGGGAGTAACTGCAGTAGCTTTTTGGGGGGCAGAATTAATTGGCCTCAGAAGAATCAACTGTTATGCCTGCTCTTCAGCACAAGCAGTTCCCCTAATTTCAGCTATAAATTAATGACTGGTAAATCCCATCATGAAGGGGGAGGATGCTTTGTATGTGCTGACTCTGAGATATATCACTGTTACCTTCCCTGTGCTGGTAGCACGTGTGAACATGAGTCATTTGCTTTAAAATTCCAGTGCTGCAGCCACTCTATGGTCCTTCTGGGCTGGTTCTGAAGCCCTTCACCCCAGCCTCCTGTGGCAGTGAATCTTCCCTGCCCTCATCATCCTCCTCCTGCTCCATCCTGCTGCCTCCTGCTCCCATCCTGTAGCCACTCAATGTCTTCTAATGCTGTCAATGTACAGGTTTCCAGAGAAAAAAGTTCATTACCTTTCCGCTGCCTGGTGCATGGAGCCATCATATATCTGTGCTTTATATGAATCCTTACGCTCTTCTTCCCTTGTGTAAATGCACATGGTTCTGTTTTTCACTCATCTCTAAGTGCTCTTGAGGAAGCAGCCTTTGAACAGGCATCTGAGACTATAAAATATCTGTATTGAACAATGCTAAGCTACCAGTGCCAAATTAGAAACGACATGTGTGATAAATCCTTTTTTAATCATGTTCCAGTCCAGTCTAACTTCTCTTTCCCCTCTAGGCTTTTTTTTCCCCTCCTTTGTTTCTTCTTTTGCTCCTATCTTTCCATTATGTGGGAATGTGAAGTGATGGCTGAGACAGTCCAGGCGGTGTTTGCCTTTCTGACTAAGTTATCTATCTAGTCCAGTGTTCAAAACCGTCCTCTAGAACATGCAATGCCACTCTTCCCTACCTCAGAAATATCTGTACCAAAACGTCCAAAGTAGGGTGGCTACTGGGAATAAACAGAAGTGAGTCCATCTTTGGTATGCAATGAGAAAGTGCTCTGATCGGCTTTGATTTCTTCTCAAGGTCCTTCTTCTGCTCTACCTGGTTTCATGCCCTTAATATTAGATGTATGTTTGTGGAAAAGTTTGGCGTTTTAGGTTTCTTTCCCCTCTTCACGTGGAGTTTTTCTTTTTGTTGTTGAGGTTGTGTGTGACAGCCAGCCCGTGTGGCTGGCAGCGAGCGCGGGCACACTGGGCTGGGGGAGACATGCAGCCCCTCTTCTCTCTGCCTGTTGGTTTCTCTTTGCCGGCTGCTCTTTGTCTCTGCCAGGCTGAAGGAGCATTTGTTCTGGCATGTAGTAGGAACATTTTTCCCATGTGATTTCTGAGGGAATTTACTAATATTCCAGATGGGCCAGAGCTTTGACACCCATGGCTGCATGGTGCCATTATCTGGGGCAAGCACCCGTGTGTGTCCTGGTGTGAGCAAAGCAGCGGGACAGATTCACATTTCTTGTTTGCTTTTTTAGGTAGTTGCACAAGTCCACCTTTAAGGACTTAATCTCCTTTTCTTCTGTATTAGTTATTCTGGAATTAAGTATAAAATGGATCTACTACAGATTTGAAACTTGGGGATTTATCATTTGGAGTTTTAAGGGACTTAGCATAGGATTTGAACCTCAAATACTCTTGGCAAACTAACAGCATTTGAAATTTTGATTTAGATCAGCTTAAGGACAAAATGCTTTATCAGTGATCTGTAAATTGCATCAGCTACAATTCAAAACCCTGAAAAACTCCCTTTTCGGCCATTTGCCACTTCTCATAAGGAGTTTTGCAATGTGATAATGAGGCACACTGCCTAGTACTCTGTTAACATCATACAGTAGCTTTCAGATGGGTGTGCCCAAAGTTAGGTCTAAGCAAAGTGTATTTCAGTACCCTGTGGTGGTTCCTGTTTTAATGGAAGATGTTAGAGCCGTTCTGTGTGTCTGAAACTTGAGTCACTTTTAATGAGCCTGATCTTTACACCAGCCATGTCAACAATGTTTGACATTGTAGACAATAAGAAGAATGTGTAATGAAATGAGAGTTCATTTCCTCAAATTATTTTAATATTTTGTTATATATAAACACTTAAAGCTGTGTATCTGGAGCTAGTTAGCACCAGTGTTTTCCGGAGAAAGACATATGGTATTTTACTAGTGCCTGCAGTGCCCTAGTATATACAAAAAGGTGAATTTTGGATTATTAGCGCTGTCAGTGATGGTTGGAAGAGGAAAAAGTAGAGAAAAATTACCTCTCTTTTGCTATCTATCCACCTCACTGCCGGCTCAGGCTGTCACACGGGCTGGGAAGTGGGGGAGTGGGGCAACAAGGACCAGCAGTGGTGCTGCCTGTGGCCCCCAGGCTTGGCTGCACACTGTGAACTGGTGGTGCTGGAGTTTCATTGCGGGAAATCTTTCCCTCCTTTCCGCCCACTTCTGCCAGCCTGCTATTGTGCTATTATTCTTGCTCATCTGCTCCATCAGAGGTGTGCACGTCCTGCGCGTCCCCTCTCTCCCACTCTGTTGTTGTGCCCTTTATATTTTTACGTTCTGTCCCATTTTGCTTAGTGTTCTCCCCAGGACAGGACGTTTGAGGTTCCCATCTTGGGAATTCCTGCCAAGTTCTGATCCCAGCATCTGTTCCCGACATTATCCAGATGCTCTAATTTTGGGGCCTTTAAAGACGTGGGTTTTCTGATCCTGTGTTTCTCTGAAACCCAAGTAACCTGAAGCAGAGATATGATTGTGAAAGTGTTAATCTAATTGTTAAACAACGGGAAAGGCATTCTGGAAATGACACTTTGGACCACAAGAGTTTTTGTAATTGCTGGTATGTGCTGAATGTAAATTAATTCATTCTGCCTGGGTTCATTCTGAGTTACTTTTGTGTAGCTGTGGCTAGATGGAGCTGTCAGAATGCGTAAGGCGGTTTGATTTATGTGCCAAGGCTCCACGCGTTAGATTTTCCTGGTATGCGCTATTCATTTTATGTACTTATGGGGTTCAACGTGAATGCCCTTTCACTGTTTTAGCATAGATGATATAATGTCTGGTAATTATTTTGGAAAGCAGGGAAATCATTTGGGATACAACAATTAGGCACAGAGACTGTGAAATAAGGATTGCTTTCAGTGAGGGGCAAGATTATCTTAAAGCAAGGACATTTGAAAAAGTAATGAATGCATAAATGTTTCTGATTAAATGCGTATTTTTTTTTTTTTGCATTTATGTGGGCAGAGTTGTTTTAATAAGTGAATGGTCTCAGTGAGGCAGGTAATTTTAAAAGTGGTCTTGTACACAGGAAAGGTGACCCCTAATGAAAAATGTAAAAATTACTCTCTTTAGAAGCTATGCTCTCTCTCATTTTTTCAGTCTTTGCCTTTTAATATTAATTACTAGGATGTTTTAATTAAAAACAGATCTTGGAGGTATTATCTGCTTCCTCTGTTTAGTCCTTTTAAATGTTAATCATTTTTGACAGCATAATTTATCCAGCTACCTGTGTCAGCCTTATGACATGATGCTTCTAAAGCATCTGCTTTGTGTGGCATCAAACCACAAACTGCACCCCAAAAAGGTTTTCCAAAAGTTCATACAATTGCAGAGATTAAGCCTGGCAGGAGAAATACACAGAATTAAATTAAGACCTAATGGGACAGGGAGTCAGAAAAGCTATTTCAAGATGGCTGGAGCTTCCCAAGAAATGATTCTTGTAGTAGTGGTAACCAGACCAAATTCACTGCCATTTCTGGTAGAAGACGTTTAGAGAAGAGTGAAAGGTAAGAGGTGAAATTGGAGGTAGCCTAGGAGCTGATGGAGAGTTTCCATTATAGCAGGATTGTGAAGTGCGCATTGAAGAACACTTTAAAAGAGCGAAAAGAAAAAAATAAAAATCTTAGCCACCCCGGAACTTTCAAAAACCTCAGCGACCTTACACACGCACACATGCACACCCCAGTTGCCCTAGTACTCTTCATGGTATTAATTTTTCTCCCCTCGCCCTCCCACCGCAGATCCTTTGCCAGGCAAAGCAAAACGAGCTTCCTCAAGCTGCCTTGAGCTGTGGCTGTGGTTATGTTTAGCTTAAAATATTTTTAAGCTGGAAATATTTTAAAGCAAAATAGCAATACTTTTATTAGTCACGAATCAGCAGAGAATCACAAAAACTTACTCAAACGGAAGTTAACTTAATGAAACATTTAACTGTGCCATAAGTATAGAAGCAGAGTGAGTTCTCCTTTGATTTGCTTTGATTGTATTTTTCTGTATAATTTACCAAGAAATGAAATTCAGTAACAAAGTCCTCCCAAACATGTGCTGATTTTCAAGGACTTAGATAGCCGTGCCTTTCTCAGCTATTGAAAAAGAAAAGCAACTTTTCTTTGTGCTGGGCCCTTGGAGACTTCCATTTTTCATATTTTTAAGGGTGTTTGAAAGGGAATGTTGGGTTCTGAAAGATTTAGTGAAAATTAAAGAGAATGAAAAATGAATCAGAACACCATTAGTTCAGTGAGTTCAGAAGAATTTATTTGTTTGTAGGCTTAAAATAAATAAGCTTTTGCTGCATAAGTCAAACAGCTTGTTTTGTGTGATGTTTCTGAATGGAGCCGTCAGTGATCAGATTCCACACATGCATTAACCTTGTGCAAAATTTAATGAAAAATAGAGTTACTAGTGAATATACTGTTTTGCCAGCTCAACAAAAGATGTTAAGTTCTGCATATTTTTGCATAATACAGATGAGTGTTGACAGTGTAATGATCCATTTGGCACAGATAAAATCATGAATGATTTTAATAACCTTGCAACAATATTTGAATTCACTATGAAATATAATATAGACACTTCAGAGACAGGCCTGCTGCCCTGGTATGGGGTGCCAGCTACTTATAACCTTAATTTTTCTAAGAGAGGAAAGAGAAGAAACAGAGAGAGTAGCTCAGCTCAAAGGAGATGGGGAGGAATCAGGACACTTACAGGATGGCAAGGATCTGTTTTGAAGTTCTTGGTGCAGTTCTTTTCCACAGGTTGAAGCAGATGGGCTTTGGCAGTGCTCCTCTCTCTTTCCCCCAGGCTGGGTGACATTTACATTATGTATTGGGAAATGCATGCATGGATATGGGGGTGCAAAGTACAATGTAAGCCTGATGGCGTATTCCCAAGTTTGGTAGCTTGAAATGGTTGTGCATACAAATATAATTTTTCTTTTGAGTGTCTCTTTTTAAAAAAAAATGTTTTTTGGATTCATCTAGGTGATGTAGAGGCATTGGTCCCAGTTTCCTCGGTGATTTAGGGACTTGATTTTCAAAATTAGTTCTGAAAATAAGGCTGGAGTCTTTAAAGCCTTCACACTAAACGCTTTAGGAATCTTAATTCCATCAAAAGTCCCTACTTAGGTTCCTTTCTCTTTGGTTAGAATGCTCAAGTGCTGCATCCCTATGTAAAAACAGAGCACTGTAAGGTGGTAAGGCACCACGTAGTCAAGAATCATGGACTGATGCAAACTATCGTTAAAGTAATATCAGAGTTCTCCTTTACTATTCATTCCTGCATCAAACAGGAACAAAAGCACCTGCCTTCTAGTGAATGTGTTTTAAAGAGGAACGAGATGATATTAACCAGCTAGTTCCCTTCTGAGGTCCTCCCTCCTTACTCCTAGCTTCTTTCTGCTGCTTTTTGGTTGCTTTGCTGTTTGTGTTTGGTTTCATAACCATTTAGAGGTCAGATTTGAAAAATTGGCAAGCAGCTTTTAAAAAAGTGGAGTTTCGAAAATATCTTGGCATCTTATTTTTAATGATTTTGTGGGGAGGAGAGAAATGAAATGCCTTTCTGTGACCTCATCTGCCAAAATTATTGTTGAAAATGTGTCTCCAGATCATTTTGAAAATGGTTTTGGCACTGGGAGCCTGGATTTTAGTGAAAGTCCCTGGGGCTCAGTTACTGCATTGTTTTACTTGGTGTTTTGTGGGAAATAAACACAAGCCCTTTCTCCTGGCAGATTTCGGCGTATGGTAGATGGATATCCATGTGGATGCACCAGGCTATTTTTTCTTCATACAGAGACGGCTGTAATCCTTTTGCTTGTAGAAAACCTAAAGGTGTTTATGAAACAGTTTGGGATTCTCTCCCTTTCTAGACTAGAAAATGTTGTCTAATGGGTGTCTTTTGCTTGAGACCAGACCTCCTTATCTAGCATAGGTTCATCTAATAATTCCAGTGAGTCAAGTCCCCTGTGCCTGGAAGGGGACAACCTCCCAGTACGGGTCGCTTGCCATCAGCCTGGCGCTGTTGGACTCCTACCTTTTATTCTTCATTTTGTAAGGATAGACCTAATGGACTGTTAAGTTAAATTGCATTGTTTTCACTATTGTTACATTTTAAAAGAATACAAAATGTTAGTCACAAATGAACAATTAGTCGTTTGCATGTAAGATTTTTTCAGAGCCTTATTTAAAGAAGGGAAGGCATGAATTATTTCCTAATGTGCTGATTATTTTTGTCTTTATGCACAAAATGAAGAATTTTTTTTTTAAATACCAGAGGTAAATGTCTCTCTCTGACGATTTTTAATACTTTATAATGACGGTAGTTAAAAAAACCAAACCCTATCTTGTTGTTTTTAAGACCTCTGTAAAGTTTCTTGGGGGTAAAAAAGAAGGTGTTATATGAAAGGCAAAAGGTACGCAGAGTTTTACCTTTTGAACAGACCTTAACGTTGATTTAAAATAAGCCTAATTTAATAGGTATTGTATTGCACACCGAAGATAATTTAGGCTAATGTCAAGGACAAGTGTTATCTATTCCTTTGTTGTAGTGAGGTATTGAAATAATGAGTGGAACAGAAGGGAATCAGAAAATGTTTGAAGTTTTTCATCTGTGTCTCTAGATGGGTATTTTTAATCACATTCTCCTGGCTTTTGCATGCAAATTACACTGAACAGCACACTATATAGAATGAAGAGCTGTATTTTACAAAATCTATTTTCTTGAAGTTTAATAAGCTTGCAAAGATTGGCCTATGCTTTAACTAACTAGGTACTTTCTGTATCTCAGCTGCAATGAAAGTCTTATATTTTAAATGCTGCTGTTTTGATCCTGTAACAGGAAAGGAAAGCCTGGTCTTTTTGGAGGTTTCTGAAACCATTTTTTTTCCTTGGTACTCAAGGGCTGCAGCTCCCAATGACAGATGAGACAACTGTTAAGATTTAATACATCTTTATTTCAGCCATATATTTCACTGTGTGACACCAGCCCCTCTAATAACCCCAGTGTCTGCATTACTTACTGCATAGCGTCACTGCTTAACTGCTGACCTCTGTGGTAGAAATAAAATACCGAACTCCTTTATGGTCCCTGCTGTTGACCTGGAAATCTGCTGACCTGCAGCATCACCCCATAGCCACAAGCTCAGCTGTATGGCGAACAACCAGGGTACCTTTTTTGAGCCTTGTCCTCTCAGAAAAGTCTCCAACTTGTATGGTGCACTCTAAAAATGCAAAATTGCTCCCAAAGTAATACTAAGAACGTTGTCCTCAGTGTGGTTCACATATATTAATTGGTGCTAAGTGATCAAAAATGGAGGAGGTGAAATTGGCTCAGTTGTGCTCTCACATGTGTCCCTGTCACTTTCCAAGCACAACACTCTCTCTACTGATGCCATACTTTCTTTATGCAGATCTTTAAAGCCAGGATAGATATTTTTTTTTCCTACTTCTTTTCAAAATAAGCAAAGGAGATACCATGGTAAATTATATATTGTGGTAATTTTGCAAAGTATGTCCTTCGCTTTGAACGAGAGGGCTGTTTTTACAAAGGGATTTTGGAAGAAATCTTTTCTGTGTAAATTGAGGATTTAAGGAAATAACAGGGTAGCATTATATATACTCCATATGCTTTCAAAGGAACAGTAGTTGAAGAAACAACCCATTACAAAAATCCCATGATAAAAAACTTGTGATTGAAAAGCTTTTAATTTAGGACAGAGATATTTTCCCCACTTGTTCTTATAGCCAAAATGAGCATGGAATTAAGCATTTTGGTACCTGTTGTGTGTTGGGACTGTAGCAAGTGAGGAAAGCAAACTTCTCTCTAATTGTAAAATCTACAATTTTGCTGAGAAGCATCAAAGGGGAAAAAACCCCAAGATTGTTTAAAAGAAATGAGGATGTTCTCTATTCTTGCACTCTCATGTTACCAGTAGTTTTGTGTTTAGTTGCCAAGTTCTGGAAGTTCTCTTACCCCGTCATCTTAAGCAAACCACTTCTGCAGTGAGATGCAGCATTTTGGCTGTTTGGATGTCCCTGCTAGAGATTGGAGTGCAGCAATGGCTCCTGCTGGAGTGCAGAGTGCCCACTCCCTCTCTCCAGGGCTCAACTTAACAGCTGAGGGTACTGGTGCTCATTAATGCATTCCATTAACTCCATTGAGAAGGCTGGGATCAGCAGCTAATTCATGCTGGTTGTGGAGCTTTTCCTCGGTGTGGTTAGTGCTAACCACAGAAATCCAGCATTCGGGAGCGTGAGTTAACACAGTGAGCTAGAGCCAAAATGAAGAACTGGCCCAGGTCAGCATGCCCTGCTGGCTAGAAACCCACCTACTGGCATCTATGTCCTTCTACCCATGTGTGTCAGCTTCAGAAAATGTAGATTGCTTCTACTTTTCTTTCTGCCAGCAATGCCTTCTGGCCATTGACGTGACAGGGCTGCTGGCTTGTCTCTCTGTAGGTAGTGAGAAACGTAGATGTTTTCTTTGGCCACAGAAGTTGGCTAGTGATGAAGTCCAAGATGTAGCCCTGGTGTTGGACTTGCTGTGGCCATGCACTAGGTTCAGTTGGGTGAGTGGGTCAGAAGGACTTTGCAGGATAATCAGTTTGTGCGTGCTGTGTATGGCCTTGTGTCTGTCAGACCACACAAGCCGACTGGCAGCTCGAGCCTCAGCCAGTATGTTATGCAGAAGTGGGATCTCTGCTATATTCAGGGTCTGAGGTAATGAAAAAGCAAATCCATCCAACCTGACAAGCAGCTCAGTGGCGGCTACCTTTAAGGGTTAAATAATACTCTAAACGCTGCTCAGTTACTGTCTTATTTTTTGGTCAAAACCTCCATCTGGCTTAACCCATGGAAGTCAAGTAGAGAACAATTCAGGCAGAATATACAGAAATTACTTTCTAGGGTGTCATAGTCATGCTTGCATTTTGTCTGTTGCTCACCAATAGAGAAGAGAATGGAGAAAAAAAATCTTTTAAATCTATGTAATATTAAACTAATATGTTTTAAATATTTCAAATGTATTTTAAACATACTTAGTAGTCTGGGAACTTACAGGATAGTACCTAAAACTGCATTTGCTTCCTACTGGGGGAAGATAAGATCGCAATTTAATATTGGTTCTAGAATTTCGCAAGTGAAAATGCTGTAGGAAATGAATAATCAAAATCAATGTTTTAATAAAAAGCTTGTATATTTACTTCAGAATTGTTTTTTAAATTTAAAGAATCATGAGAGCAGAAGATTTTTAAATTATCTGTAAAATTAAAATGTCCTTTGAATCAGTAGATGAGTTCTGATCTTGCAAATATATTTTAATTTGATGTAAGATGTTAAGCTTTGAAAGTGAAGGGTGTTTACTTAGTCAGCAGGTTTGAGAATGACTTTCAGTGAGACCTATGTTGTATTTTACAGTAGTAGTTATTTTATGTTGTGGTGTTTTGAGGAGGCAGATTATGTTCACCAAAGGCAAATACAGAGTCGTGCATATGGACTAGAATAACGCAACACAGCAGTATGGGCTGGGAGGCCACTGCCTCTGTAGGAACAGACCTGGTGGACAACCCAGTGAACACGAATCTCCAGTGCGCCCATGTGATAAAGACAACCAACTCCATCCTGGGCTGTATTAGCAAGCCTGTAACCAACAGGTTGAAAGCAGTGACTGTTTTTCTCTGCTTCTGCAGTATTTTGGTCTCAAGACAAGCAAGACATTACCATGATAGCCCAGCCAGAGGCCACCAGGGTGAGTTAGGGGGCTGGAGACCGTCATGGGGAAAGGGTGGCCTTCAAGGGTGCTGTATGGCCATGCAGTTACCTAAGGCACAGCATTTTTGATATAGTTACTCTCTATCGCGTATGGAGAAAGATGGAGCTAGACTTTTCTCTGAGGTGCACAGGAGTAGTGTAAGGGACAACAGACACAAATTGCAACAAGGGAGTTTTCAACTTGACATAGAGAAAAAAAACCTCCTGAAAACGAAGAGTGATCAAACTCTGGGAGAGGTTGCCAAGAGAGGTTGTGGAGTCTCCATCCTTGGGGTTACTCAAACCCTGATGAGATGTGGCCCTGAGCAACCTCCTCTCACTGATCCTGGTTTGAACAGGGAGTTGGACCAGATGATCTCCAAAGGTCCCTGCCCATTGAAGTTATTCTATGATTCTGTATGAGCTTACACTTCTGTATAATCCACAGAAGATCTAATACAAAGTGTTAATTTGATGGTAGAATGTGACCCTTAAAATGTCCTTCATATTTTCCAAAAACAGTAATGCAGTAAATTTATTATGAGAATGTCAGTTGTTTGGCTCCTTTCTTAGTGACATTACTTTGAAAAGCTGTTATGAAAAGCTAGTTCTATCTTTGAGGCTGCAGTTGATTAATTAGGAAGGTAAAGATTTTATTGAAATTACAAAGGTATGTTGTTTATGTTACAGTTTGCCTAAAACTGAAAATGCACTTGCCCTTTTTCTCCTTTTGAAATACTGTGTGATCTCTGAGTCTGTTGAGGGGACACTCAAGTTGCACATATAGCACAGAATGCCTCTTAGATTCTGCTATTTTTGCTAATTGATCTTTTTCTTATGTCTGTGGGCAGTAGTGCATTATTTGTGAAAATGTCCATTTTTTTTCTCTATTTCCTTTTACCAGTTCATTGAGACAGTAGCTATATATAAATGGGTTTTTAATGAGCCATGTAGAAAAGTGAAGCTCAAGGAATAATAAGTATTCGGGTCTGCCATGGGGCTATTAAAGTCAGTTCAGTCATCAGAATTGATTTCGTATTTAGTTTATTTCATATCTAAATAATAATTGGCTACTCCCTTGCTAATTATATTCCTGAATTTGGTTGGGTTTTTTTGTATTTTTTTTTCCCTCTCTCGTATTCATCTGTTCATTCACAAGCAACTTGTATTCCAGGGCATTTTGGAGTCTGAGGTGCCGTTAGCTGAAATTTGATTTACTGCTGAGCCTTAAACAAGTTCTCTTTATTTCTGCATTGTAACATGGACTGAGTAATATGCAGGTTGCTTTGGGTATGTATGGTTTTTGCCAACCCCAAGGAGTTACTGTAGGAATTGGTTTATTTTCTCTTGCAGTCTGCTTCGGTTGTGCTCATTGCAGAGGAAATGAGTGGTCTGTGGCTGCCTTGTGGGTTTGCTCTACGGGCTTGCTTGAGACTGGAAAAGTCTTTTGCTGAGGAAAGAATGCCGGTGATGCTCATGTTTAAATTTTCTGCTAGCCTCCTCCATGTCCTCTTTTCAGGTAGTTGCTGCACTCCTCTGAGTGTGTATGGCAGTGCTCTGAGAGTGATGGCAGCCTCTCACATCAGCAAATGAGGTCGCTGTCAAAGTGTGTGCAGAGACATTTACATTGGGACTGCAGGACAGGGCTGGGTTTAACCCTCTGGCATCAGGTTTTAAAGGAAATGCTTGAAGTAGCTATTTTGGGCAGACATCTATTGACCAGGCTAATTTAGATTTTAGAATCTCATTTGGACCATCAGAATCTTTTTCTTCAAGTACCAAAGCCTCCTGTGGCAAAAGTTGTTTAGTTTGATTATTATGCTTAAACTGAGAACCAGAATCCTTGCCACCATGGGTTCCTCACCAGAGGTGGGTGTTGAGCAGCTCCATCACTCAGAGCTGCCTCAGAAAGGCTATGATTTCTATTTTGCTGGAAGCAGAAGAGTAATCAGTTGTGTGAAAGACAAGTTTTGTACATGAATGGCCATCCTGCAGGAGATGTGCAGCATAAATGTCAGAAGAGCATAGCAGCTGTGAAATGGAAGACCACATCTGGAAGTTGTTGTATGTGCCAGGAGGGTGGAAGTGCATGGTTCAGCCAGGGGAATTGAGACACTTGTGGCTGCTCAACAGATCAACCACTGAGCAATTGGTCACTGAACAGCGGAACAAATGGGGAATGTCCTTGTTTGAAATCAACTGATGAGTGTTCTTCTGGTGAGAAGAAACCAGATATTTAAAATGTCTCCTAATTATTAAAAAAAAAAAAAAAAGATTTCGGTTTCACTCTGTGTTAAAAAAAAGCAAACAAGAAGTGCAGAGGATTATGAAGACCAGAGGATGTGAACACCAGAAGATCACTTAGTGTTTTTCTAGCGTGAGAATCGAGCTGTAATTCTAACTGATGTTAAAATATGTCTAACATCATTACCAGTGCCTACATATAAACTGGTATCAGATTCATCAATAACTATAAAAAAGAGTTAACAAATTTTGGCCAGATACTTAGGAATATGCAAAATTCAAGCTGTCAGTTGACAGTCTTATTTGTCATAGCGGAGAAAAAGATACAGTAAAAGTTTCTATCTTTATGAGTTTCTGTGAAGTGGAGGATTTCTGGCTTTGTGGTTTTGTAGTGGAAATGACCTGATTGTACCATTTGATAGTGACGAATTGGTTTATATGGTCTTAGTACTTAATAAAACTGTAAACAACCATTGCTGGTGTGAATAGTTTTTTTAATCCAGTTAATTAACATTCAAGTACTTAATCTAGTCAATTAATTAAGGATGCATATGTGTTTACTAATTTTTAATTACCTTAGAATAGACGGAAATTGTAATAATTAATGTTGGAATGCAGACTGCTGCTGCTGTGTCAATATTAAAATAAATCAGGCTTCTTGCTCTTTATTTATTTAGGTATAATCTGGTTAGTATGATATGTTGAGTCCCAGACGGAGCAATAGAGAAGCTCATCATGGTGTCTCTTCCAGAAAGAACTGAAGGTTGGAGTGCAATTAATGTTGTACAACATGGTATTGCGGGAGCTTGGTCAGATGTAGTGGGCTGAGTGCAGTGTTCTGCTGGAGTGCCTTCCTCCTGTCCCAAAGCCAAAGGCATCTCAGTAAAACTTTTGTTTCGATATCTCAGGCTGTAGAATCATTTCTTTGTAAGCTATTTGCTCGGAGAAGCTAGTGTATTTAGCAAGAAGAATTGAATTATGTTGCTTACCCTTCTTTTTCTGTTGGCTGTAGAAAGAGTTTTTATCAGTCAAGAGAGAAGAGCATCAAGTTGGTAGCTGGTTTTTAAACTTTACTCATTTTTTTTGTCTTTGGAGGATGATGGTAGCAATTATAAAAACACCTCTTAAAATAAACTAAGGATCACAAGTATGATTTTTACCAGTGGGGCGATTGTTTCACTGTAGTTCTTTGTGTATTTTTAAAAAAATTGCTGAAATTGATGAAACAATGAATGTTCTTGCTTTAAAAAAAAACCAAAACAACCAAACAACACGTTTGGTTGATAATTCCTATATTTATTGCCTTGGAGTTGAAAAAAATAGGAGTATTTCAGTTTATGCATGTTGACCTTTCAAGGACTTACTCTAATTCCATTGCAGAACTGGAATGAACCTTTCCCTAAGTTGTGATCTGAATAAAGCTGCTGTCTTTATATTTGAAAGTGCTACTGAATCTTTGAAACATAATTTTTTCTTGGAAAAACTAATATATGCTTACACTGGGGACCAAATTCTTATTTTGTTCAAACTGATGATTCTTCCTGTGCCAGCTTACATTGATGAAGAATGTGAATCTGTATTGAAATCTCCTTTCCATTGCTTTTGCCATATTATAATTAGAAATGTAAACATGCCATTCTAAATTAAGCCTATCACTTACTAAATTTGTTTTGGGAAGACAAAGTGGTTTGTTGCCACTTGATTTTATTTCTCCAGATTTTCAGTTCAGTGATTGAAAAACGAAAATACTGTATCCTATTACCCCCAGTGATTAAAACTGCTGTAACCTATTTAACCAAATTTTCCTGTCTTTGATGCATTCAAATTCAGGTCCCTATGGAATGGGGCTGGATATAGTATCTTATTATAAATGCTGCTATTATTTATCGTTATTGTTCATATGAAATTTGGTCTTTTTCTATGTGGTTGTCTGAAAAAAAAGATTCAAACAAGCCAAATGGCTCCAATTTTCACTGAATTTTGGTTGAAGGTCTTTTAAAGAGCTAATATTGATCTAATATTGAAGAGCTAAGCTGTTTTCTTCTTTCTTCGTGCATTGTTATGGTTTGTTCAGCCCTTCTGATGATTCCTTCTGCAAAGAATGGACGGCATGATGAGTATCTCAGGTCACTGCAAGTGATGAGATCTAAAACTGAAAGACAAGAGAGCAGGAGGCACAGTTTATGTCAGGCATTGGAAGTTATGACGGAGTGATTCTTGAAAGGAGCATGCAGTTTCTTGCATTTGAAAACTAGCTCTGTGTATGGTTATGGCAATTTCGGTCATTTATTTTTAATTTTTTTTAAAAAAATAGTCAACATGGAAGCAATCTCTCTACAGAAAAGATGCTGCTGTTTCCAGAAAAGCTAGTCATCTTTGTTTTTTTACTCTTTGTAAATCTGATATTTAAAGCCTGGCAAAATACTGTAGGTTTACCATTGGCCTAAGGGCTGATAAAAGCTGGTCTACTGATCTGTGTTCCAGGCTTTGCCAGAACATCTCTGTGGCCTTTAAATATGACTGGCGTCTCACTGATAGGCCATTTATTTCCCTGCCATAAAGCAGTATTTATTACTGTGGATTCCTGCTGCAAAGGATTCTTGTGGCTTCCCTCTGAGTAGTCGTGAGGTGTTTCTTCCTATGATTTTCATTTTGTTTCCTGTTCCCGTAAACATGGTAGTTGAGGTGTGATTTCAGAGCCTCCAGAGGTATAAAACTACACACATTTGTGTGTACTGTTCCTATCCTTGAAGAATTTCCCTTAATTAAAATAAAATGTGTTGGAGAAATGGGAAACAAATGCTTGGTATCAGTATAGAGTGGAAAATGTTCTGGCTGTCCTTCTTTCCTGTGAGCTCACCGCCATCCACAGAGTTTGCGTAGCAAGGTCTGGAAATCAAGATCCAACACTATTTACATTAAGTCTTCCAGTCCTGAAGACTTTCTAGCTCATTATGAGAAATGAATGTACCTTTGTAACGCTGTTTTACAGTGAGCTTCCTAACCTGCCCAGCAGAGCTGCTGCCAGCCTGGGCTGAATTATAACCTGCTACTGTAGAATAAAACATAACACTAATTAGATTTGGAGAAGACTAACATGGCTTGTATTTCTTCACACGCTGTATGCAGAAATGTTACAACTTGGTATGATTTTTAATGGAACTGAAGGCTTTTGAAGGTTTGATGCTGTCAAAATGGCAAATACATGTGAAAATACATAAGATCAAACACTAAGCTTGAAATGAGAAACAGTCGTTTTTAGATGTTGTGAAGCCATAGGCTGTAGACTGTCTCAAATAGACAAAAAGCTAGAGGCAACTTACAGTACAACATACATATACAGAGATTTATATGCACACAGCTTTTTACATATATATAATACATATATAAAATACTTGCAGCAGCATGCATTGAGTAATACTTTTGAATCAGCCTCAGAGGAACAGAATGTAATTTGAGGATTTATCTCGATACATGCCATGTAAAGGAGAACAAGATTTGATGTTTCATGCCTAGAATTCTTAAATGCATCATGTGCGTTTTGTTCTAATACCTTATGCATCATCACTTGTGGATTAATGTATTTTCAGTTGCTGGAGATTGGTAATTAGCGTGTTATAAAACAGATATAAAAATGTTATGGTAATGTCTGCTTCTTTGGAGAAATATGCTTCAATTTATGTAAGCATTGGTATTTCACAATGTATTAAAAGATTAAATTTCCAGTATTCTTGAGCTACTAACATTTTAGGTGTTGTCATATTTCTTTTGTTGCTCTCTTGTGCGTAGATTTCTCCAGCATAAAATAATGAATTGTATGTTAAAAACATGTTGTAGCTGTCTGCAGCTGCAGCCTGGTTTTTCTTCTGCTCTGTACTTTTCAGATAGCAATGGAGAGGCCGTGGACTTTTCACCCATTACCAGTTCATTCTTTCTGTTTTGTGCACGCCAGAGCCTACACTTGCATTAGGCATGGAAACTGGCAGAAGTTTGCTACTCTCTGCAATTTCAAAACTACTCATTAAAAAAGCTAATGCCTGAAATGTACTTTCAAAAGCTGAATTCCCAAATGGTTTCCACTTGGACTTACAGTTGTGGGTTTCAATTTTTTTTACTGATGTTTGCGTAAGCTAGATTTGAGTAAAGGGACTAATATTAAAATGTGTAGGATGAGACGATGTCAGATTCACTTGAAAAAGAAAAGAAAAAAGAAAAAGAGAAAGTGACCTCTGATTCCTTCAGTTTATACAAAGCCTTAAGTGTTGTTGTAACAAAATAAACAAATTGCAGAGATCAGTGTAGGTTTAAGTTGATTTGGTCCATTTACCCTACCAATTTGGACAGAAGAATGCAATGCTTTCTTGGAAATGTCTTTCAAATATTACATTATAGATTAATTTATAGGCTGCAGAATGCTGTTATCCATAAAACTTTTTTACCCATCTTGAAAATTAAGTTCTAAAATTAAATGTGTATAAGAGCTGGCCTGTTCTCTTTCAGTAGGTCACAGGAGATAAATTGGAGTAAATTATTTGTTTCAAATAAAAGCATTCATTTACACGAGAAAGAATATCTTGGATTTACCAAAAAAGACCGTGACGTTTTTCTGATTTCCCTTGCAATGGTAAACACTGATTTAGTAAATCTTTATAAAATTACTGACTTGGCTAAGTTTCAAATTGGGCTTCAGTTCTTAGGCTTGTCTCGGAGAAGTTGATTGCAAACAAAAAGAGTATCCCCGAAAATTTGATGAAAGAAATTTTGCAAGGGAACCCCATAACTTAAATCATATTAATAGAGAATAAATTAATAGATTAATGAATGAGAACTTGCAGTGCTTATAACACTTCAGGGTGGCTTCATATTTTACCTGTAGCTTTCGTGTATTAGCACGATATCTTATTGTATGTTTTTATTCTATATAGATGTGCTTTTGCTCATGCTTTGACTTTGTAGTAATGATGCATATAGAGGTATGAAAACACAGGGGATAAATTCCAGTGCACAGGCATCGGTCGGCGCTCAGGTGGTTTTCTGCAGTTCTAGGTGAGATGCAGTGGTTTGCTGGGGAAGGTGTGACCCTTCCTTCCCTGACTTGGTTCACTCTGCAGCTCGGCTTGCAGTGATGGGCTTTGTGTCCCATCAGAGCTGTTGATCCTTTGTACTATCCAATTAATGGCTGCCTTTCCTTGGTCTGATGATGTTGTGATCTAGGCATTGATCTGAGTCCCTGCTGATAGAAGTTTCTTGCTCTTTGGTGGGAAGAAATGATGAGGTGTTGAACTGGAATGGCACTTTGATGTTGCTGAAAGGTTTTTTTTAACAGTAGATTTTACTGTCATTTGCAGCTCGTAGCTGTGTTTGATGAGCAAGATCCACACCATGGAGGTGATGGCACCAGCGCCAGCTCAACAGGCACGCAGAGCCCGGAGATTTTTGGCAGTGAGCTTGGCTCCAACGCGGCATCGGCCTTTCAGCCTTACCAAGCAACAAGTGAAATTGAGGTCACCCCTTCAGTCCTTCGTGCAAGTAAGTAAATGTTCTCAGTATCTCAGTGTGTTTCATCTTAATTTACAAGGATGCCAAGTGCTGTTACCCATTCATGCTGCTGGGAATATGATTCATTATCTGTCCTTATCGAAAGCTGATCAAAATTGAGAAACTGCGTAAATGCTTGGTGCATGCAAGTAAACAAACCTTTCTGTTTTAATAAGTTATTTATAAATTGCTTTTAGGAGCAATAAGCTCCGTCTGTGCTGCCAGTTTGAAATTGTCCTCACACGGAAAATCACAGCAAAGTTTCCAAATGCAATTTTCAGTTTTCCAGTTTTATTCTATTTAAAAAAAAAAAAAAAAGGGTAAAAAGATACTAAAGATGGAGCACTTTCTACTGAAGCTGTCAATGTTGCTAGGTTATGTTTGTCACCTTTCCGTAAAAACACCTGCTGATCTGTGCATTTACTGTGTTGCAAAAATACACTTTAAAACCCAGAAACCATAGCCAGGAATAGCACTTTATTTTGTTTATTTCAACACGAGGAATATTGTTGCAAAGCCATGAAGGTAGGAATTCACAGTTCTTGCTTAGGCAGGATCTTTGAATATTTCAGCTTATTAAGAAGGAAAATCACTAGATCAAGTTTACTGTGTATTTTTCCTTGTTGTTAAAAGTACCATGCAAACAAGACAATGTTAGATAAAGCATTGTGCCCCTCTTACTGTAGTGTTTATCATTTCACTCACTGAAGTTTTGAAGTAATGACCCATTCCAGAAAATTCTTGCCAGAAGTCATTATCAGTCAGTCCTTTGATATTCTACAGATAATAGATTTTGAAGAAACTATCTCTAATTTCCAACAGATTACTTTTCTATAGGTGTTCTTTTAATGGATAAAATCTATAAGTAATCAGGTCAAACACAAACGGAAAAGTTACAACTCTGTATTAAATTTGAGGGGTTTTGTACCAGAGTGCTTACTGTAAAATTAAGGGAACAACGCTTAACAATTACCTTATATAGACTTGAACATGTATCTTTTCAAGCTAAAGCGATGCTTCATTACAAAACAAAATTAAATTAGGGAGAGGATTAATAGCAGAATAAAGAAGCATCCTTAGAATTTTGGGAACCTTCTGTTTTGCTGTCACTAGGGTATGCCACTGCTTAATGCAATCTCATTTCCATGCATAAACCGAAAAGCTGTCTTCCTGGGTTCTCAACTTAGGGGGGGTTAGAGTAGGCAAATACATTCTCTCCTTAGTGTGATTATCTGATGGATTATACAGTGCACTGATGTTAGTGCGTCAAAATCATATAGCGCAGATAAAATTCAGTGATATATTGGACAGCTCACTTATCTTCACTGTCATTCTGGAAAATACATGGAATACTTAGCTGGTCCACTGATAGCTAAAATGACCAAAAAGTGCTTTGAGACCCTACAATACAAAGGTCTGTAGAAATGCATGAGATGTTTTTTAAACATGAGACTTATTTCAAAAATGCTGTTAAGAATTATAGCTCTTTTGACACTTTTCATAAAAGCGTGCAAAAATAAAATGGGTGAAACAATTTGTCATAAATGGGTTATCACAAAGCAGAGTTGTTCTCTTGACTAGTTAATTCCTGGGGTTTTTTTTATGCTGACAATTAGATATATTTTGTTTTTAAATGTTCCAAACCACAGACTTAGAATCCCAGTCCAGTAATACTATCCCGTATTAAACATACCTATTTCAAGAATTTCATTTAAATATACATTGAAAATGGAAATAATATCCCTATTGTATTTCCTTGATAACTTGTGAAGTGAAGCATAGCATACAAATGGTATTCTCAGTATTTCAAATAATTATCTTCTTACTGTGTAAGTTCTATTCAGCAAATAAAACCCATCCAGTTTTGTGGTAGATGCAGATCCTGATTATTACATGTTGACAAGGTCATATATCTATTAATTGGATTGGAGATGGGATACAAAATTGCTGTAATTATTGTAATTTTCTAGCTAATTGCAGGGTTGGCGGTGAATATTTTACTTCTAACAAATGAAAAACAGTATTCCGTCTGAAATTGGTTTATAGCATTTTAGACATTTTGTTTTACATCTCTGGTGCTTTTTGCTCGCGAGCTGGGCTCTGTTTCTCAGCAGTTCTCTGGCAGAGGCGTAGCTTTGTGCCATTCTGCTCCCACTCCTCACCTGCACCCGAGGGGTACGGAGCAGGCTCCGTTCCGAGGCAGCATCTCAGTGCATTAGGCTGGGGCTTAAGGGCCTGCTGAGATTTTCCTCTCTTTGTTCTGGTTGCCATGCTACCCCTTTTGTTTGTTTATAGATCACACCATCGCTCCTCTCCCAGCAAGGGAAAGGTTAGCTAGATCAGGTCCAGCTGGAAAAGTAATATTCATCTGGATTCCCTCTTTTCCCATGCACAAACACAGCCTGTACTTTGCACATGGGGGGGTGGTGTCAAATTGAATCTTCCCATCTAAACGTGGAAACAAAAGTGAGGCTGGCCTATACCCCCTGTGTCGTTTTGCAATGTGAAAGCACAATTCGTCGATACAAGCGGTTGATTTATTTGTTTCTTACCTTGCTCTTTCCCTTTTACTGCTTTTCTGTTACCCAAGTTAAACTTCCTCTTGTTGTATTTCATCAGGTTTTTTTTTAAGCATACAGTACACAAGGTGTTTTTGTGTGTGTGCCTGCGTGCTTTCCGAGAAGAGGTTGGAAGCTCACTGCAGAAGATTGTTAAAGCAGACTGATGTTTATTCCCTGCTGAAATATAAACTGGAGGCGCAGGTGAAAATTGCCAAACCTAATGAGCAATTTGGCAGATAAGACAGGATGTCAGGCAGTGACAGTTCAGCAGCGGGTTCACTGCCTGTGAACCAAGTTGTTTGTTTCACAGTACTGCATTTAAATATTGTAAATAAAACCTCTTTCCAGCTACATGAGACATTGTGAAAAGGGTCATCTCTTTGTCTAGTTTTCCTTTTAAGTTGTTTAGCTTTGTTAAATAACTAGGGGAGGTCTTCGTTCTTGGTCTTAGCGTGATTATATGTTACAAGTCTTTCTGAACGTTTCAGCAGTTACAGTTAAAAAGCATTTTTAATAAAGAACATTATTTGGAAAATATATTTAGAGAGCTTTAGAGGACTGACCTTTTTCCTTTTCTTTTTTTTTCTTCTTTTCCTGGCCCAAGGTAGAGAAGAGCAAGGGGCTGGGAGGTCTTTCTTGCTTTCTTTAGCTGTTTAATGGGAGAGTATCAAGAAGATAAAGCCAGACTCTTCTTGAGCACATCATTGATGGAGGCAGCAAACACAAGTTGCAACAAGGAAAATGCCAGTTAGATATTAGGAAAACCATTTTCACCTCAAGAGCGAAACAGGCTGCTCAGAGGCAGGTGCTTGCTTAGGTGTCCCTGGGCAACCTGATCTCGCTGGTCCTGTTTTGTGTAAAGGGGTTGGACCAAATGACCTCCAGAGATCTCGTCCGTCCTGAAGTTACCGTGTAATTCCGTGACTCCAAATATAATCAATAAAATTAAGTTGTTTCCTTCTTGAAGCTGTTATTTGTACAAGCAAGTGATGTTCGTAGTGAACAGTTGTGCAAGCATACTCTGCACGTGCAGCTTCCCAGCGTGGGTTAGTGTTGTACGAGTTTGTGCCCAGCGTGACACAGATCAGCTGTCGGTGCCTTTTACCTGACTGCTGCTTTTGCATCCGGGCTGTCTTTGGTAGGTGTGTCAGCTCCTTAGAAATGAGATATGGGGTAATTGTAAGGCTATCGTGAAGGCAGGAGGAGGAACATCTCCCTGACATGCTGACCAGAGGAGTCTAAAAATTCACCAAGAACTTGCTGGAAATGCTGTGCTTCAGCGACGTATTTGCTCAAGTGATCTCTATTATGTATTTGAGTAGGACTGTCGCCATTGGTTTCATATTCTGGTCACAGGAGCAGACTGTGGGGTAAAAAAAAGATCTAGATGAGAATGTTATGAAGCAAGTGCACTGCTGGCTGTGAAGATGTACTACAAGTTCAGAGGAGGAAAGAACTTGCTGCAGCTCACATGGTTGTTTACCCAGCAGCACGGCTGTTGTTCTTAGGTTCCCTGGGTGCATGTGTGTTCTAACCCTGCAATAAGCAGCAAGTTTGTTCCCAACAGGTAAGAGCACGCATGCAGACTCTCACTGTGAATTTGTTGAGGTATTAAGAGTTCATGACCTTGCTTGCCTTTGAATTTGTGGATCTCTCTGTGCCCTCAGAGTAGTTTCAAGTAGTTCATTGGCAAATTAATAGGACACATCAAGTATAGCCCCTGAGAGCTCTCTTAGGCTAAGGACTATTCGGTATTTTAATAAATCTGGAGTATAGAGTATTGCATAAAAAGCTAAGATGCAGTTTCAGGCACTTCGAATGTCAACGTTGCAGTTCAGCATTCTCTTCGTTCATTTATAAACTGTGTTGAAATCGGTGAGATGTGCACAGTCGTTGTATCTAGAAAGAAAAAAAGTAATTTGCAAGCAATCCTAGTGAATAGGTAACTACATAGTGCTGCCAGAAGGTTCTGGGCATTATAGTGCATTATTATAGTGCATCTGGGCATTATGCTCCTTCATCAAAGGGAAATGCTGTTGTGGCCTCACTGAGGTAAATTGTGAGCAGGAAGACTTTAGCTGTGGCCAGTCATGGTACCAGACCAGCAACAAGAGTAAGATGCTTGGGGGGACTATGACCAAGCATGGGCTGGTTTGTTTAGTTAAGAAAAGATTAAAAACTATCTTCAAATGTATTATTTTTTTTCTCATTCTCCATGTCTGCTAAGAGAATGGCAGTGGGTATTTCCTAGGAAAAAGCCATTTTTGGTAGCCTGGAGGTCTGAAAAACATTTTTACACCTCATATAACACACAAGTCTTTGTGGGAATGGTTTAGAGGTGTGTTCTGCCTCCATTGCACGCTGCTGAGCGGTGCCATGTGCTGTACTGTAAGGCAGGAAGGCAACCAGCTGGTGGTTGCAGATCTGTCCTGTTCCTGGCTAAGGTGTTGGGTTGTTTGATAACCACAGGTGAGCCACTTCTGGCATTTGCTTTAAACATGTGCATGTCTTTTTTTAGCATCTCACAATTTGAGTGTTCAAAAAATCCAATACTAAGCAAAACAGTTAAAGGTGTAAGTGCATAAATAAGCATGTGAATTTCAAGTACTGTAAAATTGCTGTTTTAAATATGGCACTTCACTGATTTGATGTAAGTATTTATCTAGAGTCCCAAACACATGTTCTCAGAATTAATTTGTTAATATTTCTAAGTGCCTTTGTTTAAAGGCTTGGAGCGCTCCATGTTAGTATGTTGGCAAAGAACTGCAGAGGTGAGTTCATATTTGTCCCAGTTTCAAAAATGGGGATGGTTTCAGCATTTTTTCCCATGTGTCCAGACTTTTTCATTCTTGTTTGTATCTCTTCAAGTCCTTGCTCAACTGTGAGTCACTTTTATGTATGGAAATAAAGTAATTTTCAAGTGTCAAAGAACTAAGGAAGAAAGAGGTTAGAAGAGGGAGGAAGAGAAAGATGAGTTCATCAAAAACCAGATGTTTGGAACTTTATCAGCTGAAGTTATCTCTAGGGTTAAATAACTGCTTACAAAATGTAGAGAAGCTCATCCACATTTGTAATGAAAGGTTATGGCTTTACAGGCAAGTCAAAGTCAATGGGAGGTTTTCCACTAGCTCAACTTTGGTTTGGGTCAGGTCAGCTTTCTACACTAAGTCTCCTTGGTCAGTAGCCTTCATCGGTGACCAGCTAGTGTTCAGGTGCCTGTCATTCCAGTGCAGTTCCAGGAATGAATTCCCAAAGTTTCCCTAACCATCATTCCCACTTTTATGTCCTTGCCATGTTCTCAGCTGTTTCCTTTCCCATGTTGGATAATATGGAAAGAACCTCGAACTTGAGGCTTGCACTGAGCTGTTGGCAGCTGAATAAGGAGTTCCCATGCATCGGAGTTTGAGGAGAAAATTTAGCAAAGTCTGTTTCCTCACCTTCTGGTGCTCTTGCCATTCAGGAATTCTTATCGCATATATCCTTTTAGCTCTATCAAGGATGTGATTGTTTTAAAGCCAGAGTTATTGAATCAAAAAATCAATACCAGGTGCTGCTTTCTTCCGTGAGGCTAAATTTGTTCTTTCTACAGCACAGTTCTGACTTGAGTGATCTCCAGTTGGGGTTTTCTCCAAGCATAGAGCTCTGCTGTTAATTTGGGATTGTTGAGCAGTTTAAAAACCATGTGTTTTTGATGAGGCCATGACACGTTTGTAAAAACAAATGGATTTTAAACTGCTTAAGTTTCTAAATTAACCTTTAATATCTTCAATCTTCTCAGTATAACATTAAGCAAAATACTGTAGCTTCTAGTAGGATTTTAAAAAAAATCCCTGAAACCAATAAAATAAAGAATTTTAGAACTCTAGAGGAAACCTAAGTAATGAGACATTTCAAGATGTCATTCCATATGATGAGGGCTTCTATCTTTGAGTACTGATAATGGGGAGTAATCAAAAGATGGTATTGTATCTGATACCTGGTGGTATTTTGTACCATACCTATACAACGTAGTACAAAAGAGATAATAAGGGTTAGGAAGATGTGAAGTATTGAATTTGAATAGTTTAAGAAGTCGGGTTTAGATATTAGTCTAAATTTGACATCTTAAATAGATTTAATGATCACTTGAACAGAAGCTGTTATGGAAATCACAGCTGTATTCTGAGAATGTTTCGATAGACATGTGTGCTGGTGTTGATGTCGCTGGGTTTTATTTTCCCCTACTTTAAATGAAAGGTAACTTTTTCAATAAGGGAACTGTGTTTGATGTATACACAAATGTTACGCCTTTTTTATCCAATTAAGCATTACAGCATAGCAGCACAATTCCACTGTAATGCGGAATCATGGATTTAATCATATTGTGATAAATCTATTTCTTTATTGAAAGTGTTTGGCAACAAAGATCTATTGATAATTTTAATAAGTTTTTTTTTCTATAGATAATTTCTTGATTACTTCTCTATTTCTTGTTATTTCATTGTAAACAAACAAGGGGTACAGTGAAGGCAAAGGACCACGAATCTGAAAGGAGTAGGGAATGCTTTTTCCTACTACAGACTCTGACATTTTTGCTTTCTGGAGGCATGTGTACATATTATACTTCGATTTTATCCAACAATTTCTCAAAACCTTGTGCAGTATTTATAGGTGGTACTTCTGAAATGTGATAAAACAGTATGCTTCAAGGCATCCTTAATATCCAGAACAACCAGTCGGATGGACTAACTGGTATCCTGGTTGCATTTTGCTTTGCTTTTAGGCAACAGCGTTGGTCTCTGTGGGGCTGACTACTGATATCAGCTGCTTGCAAACAGTTTGCCAACAGAAAAGGATGCAGAGTTTGTCAAATGTGCTTAATTATTCACTTGGTCCTAAGATGGATGATCTTATGGAAAGGGTGTTGTAGGGCTAGTGAAGAGTGTTGTGCTGCTGGGGGTCTGTGCTGTGCTGTCTGCAGGGTTACCCTGTGTTCAGTGCAAGAGCTAGTGCATCCCCTCCCACCCCCTAAACAAAAAATGATATGGATATTTATTACCACAAGCCCAAGGCTGTAAGATAATATACTTAAAATATAACCTCAATTAGGCTAAACTTATACTTCAGTGAGAGCATTGTTGCTTGTTTTGTTCTTAATTTACAATGGATTCTTGCTCTCTTCTTTATTGCATTTGCAACATGTGGAATCACATATACTCTTTTTTTCGGAGGGGGATGTGTTTTGGAGATAGACCATCTCTTTTGGTGATGGCATCTCTTTTAAGATGCCTTAAATTTTGTGTCTTGACATGTTCTTTTGAGGGGGATGAAACAGGGACAGATGGCTGCTAGCTGAATAGGTTTGGTTTTTAGTTTGGTTTTTATTTACTCTCTCATGCACTAAGAAGGGCTGAAAGAAGATACAGAAATAAAGGAGTGGATGAGAAATAACTTTCTGTTAATTTATTGCCGTATTTTGTACTTTTAAAAAGATAAAATTTGGTCTTATTCCCACCCATCTCTTGTTGTAAATCTGAAATGAACTGTGTAAGTAAGATGATCTCCATCTTCAGAAATGCTGTGGGTTCATGTTAGGGGCAGATCAAGCACTGAGACTGAAAGATCAAACATATATATTTAGAAGTACTTTTGTCCAGACATTTTGATCCCCAATAGCAGTAGATGCCATGAAGATCAGAAGCCCAGCTTGGTCCCTTGACCCTGGTCTGAGGTGAGAGAAGGCATGAGTCCACCTCCAGCCCTGCTGCTGGCTTGGCTAAGCTTGGCTCAGTGTCCCTGCCTGGTCTGCAGGCAGGGCCACCTCCTTTTCCCCTCGGTGACACTATGAGGGCAGTTGGGGTCCCCCTTTGTGTCACAGCGGGCACCTTGCTGGGGTGGTGTTCACCACCCAGGCCGATGCCAGAGCTCAGCTGTTTGGGATTGGAGGTGGATGTGGACTCGGGCTGCATTCCAGGTTTGTGCTTCTTGCCTCTGTTACGGATGTAGTTTATTGATTCTGTCAACATTTTTCAATTTATAGAATCGGGAAGTGATCGTATATGTGGGAAGGGAGTTGGGGACCATGTGGGTTTACAAACAAAAGCAAAAAGTGGTTCTTAGGTTAAGAAAAAATATTTGTACTACTGCTTGCATGCATACAGTAAAAGGTCGTACAAAGATGGCAATAGCGGGCTATTGTGTTAGCTTCTGGAAACTGTGCCTATGAGTCGGGGACTAGGCTTCTCAAAACAAACTTTGATCAACCATTAAAACCTTATCCTGTGGGGTTGGATTTGATTCAGCTCTCTGTGTGCCACTGTTTGCAACTGGAATTAAAATTGGGACTCTTTTGGCAATTGCTGGGCAACAGATGATTCAACGCAGACAGAACGGATGAGGTTAATGTCAACAGACTCCAGGTTCTGCGTCTGAGCTAAATACTCAAGGCGGTCCAGTTCCTTATTTCTGCAGAGAAATGGATACCTTTTGGGTGAGTTCATCTGACCTCTTTGACAGCTTCTCCTTCGGAGTGAGATGGAGTATTGCCTGGACTAGCTGCACTAGCTAACCTCCATTCACAAGAGACAACAAAGGTGACCCGTTCTGAAACATATGCCAGAGGATTCCAATCTGCGTGTGATTTACCTCACACTGTGAAACTAAATTTTTATTTGAAAGATCTTTTTTAGTGAAGTAGGATGTTGCCTTTTTTGTCTTAAAAATAGTTGCTTGTGTATTTGGAGGAGAAAGGCTAAGTGGCATTTTACAAACCAACCATTTCTCACCTTGACCCACAGAGCAATTTTATATGGCCCCTGGAAGTTCCTGTGTAGCCATAATTATGCTTGGGAAGTATATTTGGTTCACTGACAGTATGTCATGAATGCAGATAGTTCCATGTTAACTTTTTTTCAGAGTAAAGCTGGGTTTGAGAAACTTCCATGGAATTTTATGCTTAAACCAACAGTGTCCTCTGCCTTGGGTCTGACATTGCTATCTTGTCACTTTATGCAATGCTGCTCCCAAATGGGTAAACCTCTGCAGAGAGGCAGCTGTACTTTTTGTTGCCATGCGTTCTCAGACCTTGAAGGCCATGCCATGTGGCACTGAAAAGCTCACTTGAGTCTGGGGGAATAATAAGCACGACATGGAGTTAATGAGCACTAAAGGACTTGAGTTTCCTTCACCGCTCTTTGCGGCGGGAGCCTCTGTACCCCATTCCCTTGCATACTGTCTGGGTGCAGTGGCCGTCCTGCCCTTACCACTCTTCAGGGTGTCCCAGCCCCTTGTGGGCTTGGGAGAGGAAAGCTCTCTCTCTGCATGCCCAGCCTCTGTAATGGGTGGCTGGGGAAAGGAGCCATCCCTTGAACATAGGCTATTAAAGTGCATGCCTTGGCAGGTTTGCAGGGAGAATAATGGTGAGCGACAACTACCGAGACTATTTCAAATGAAATAACATTTGAAGCAATGCTAGCAGTTCATTTTTAGTGGATTATAAAAGAATGAATTTATGTTCAGCAGTTTCTGGTAAGATAGTGAAGAGACACACCTGCCTTGTTAACCAGCCCTACATGAGACAGATAAAATTAATATTTCCATGATTTTGATTTTCTCTTATCTTTCTGCTTTTGGGCTTTTTGGACCCAAAAGCTCAGAAATGTTTTCAGCATATGAAGGCTTTATCCACCAAATGTAAAAATGACGTTAGTTTCTTCTGTTCCATCCCATTTTAAGCACTGACATTTAAGACCTTCATTAGATGACAGAGGGATTTTAGGTCAAGCACTGCCTGACTTTGGTGATGATTTCCATCTGAAGGGTCTTGCATAGTGAAGTCTCTTCATGTTTTATTTAAAATTTTAGTTGGGCTCTTGACTCATGGAAAAATAAATAAAAATGAAGGGCTTACTAAGAGTGCTGCGCTGAAAAAATTATGGAACTGTTTTTTCAAATGAACTGCATGACATTTATCCGTGAGAAATATCCATTAAGTGAGTGAATAAAGTTATTGCTCTAGTTTGACATAGCAGGCAATATTTCTGTGAGTATTGTACATGCAGATGATTTACCCCTACCTCTGTTTTAAGTTCACCTTTAAAGTAATATAACATGAGTGGACAAAGACTTCTCGTAATCCTGCTTTCCCATAGCTCTTTGCTCAAAAGGTAACATTACACTGAAAGAAGTGTTTTCACTTTGTCTGTAAAGCCAGGGGGAAATCTGTTTGCATTTATTGCTGGTACTGAGACAGTATTTCTGGTTTGCGGGTGGGCAGTGACCAGGGGTTCAATGCATAGCTGAAGGCTTGGGTAGAGGGTGTCTCTGCTGGAGCTCTGGTTATTTAAGCGGGGTTATCCCTAGGAGCCGGAGGAGGAGGAGAACAAGAAGCCACGTGTAAGCAGTAAAAGTGGGAAAAAGGAGAAAACGGAACTGTTTTCTAAAAACCTAGACCCCAAAGTGTGAAGGCTGAGAAAGCTGCTGTGAAACTGCAGCTGCAAGTATGTATAGATGTTTGGTTTTTACAGCTTGGCCAGCTTATTTCTTATATTAGCTGAAGAGTTTACCCTAATTTGTGCTTGGCTTCGAGCAGCTCATCTGGGCAATAGTACATTGGGTTGCAGCAGATCCAGAAAGCCCTTGGAAGATGAGAGTCCCAAAGAAATACAGGCACAAGCCATGCCCTCAGTGGGATGGGCAGTGAGCAGCCCCACTCCTGAGGGTGTGGGCAATGGGTTTGCTGTGGGGCAGCTGTGCCAGGGAGCGCAGTGCATGCACGTGTTAAACATGTTTGTGCTTCTATATTAGAATTTTCTCCAAGTTCTCAATGGCTGTGTGTTGGGGGTAGTATTGTAATGCTGATATTTATGTGCTGTTTACCTGGTGTGACAGCTGGTGTACAAGCAAGCTTCTAGAAGTCTTACTTCATTCTGCATTTTAGCAGAATGATTTTGTGGATGTGAATTCTTTGCATGGGATTCCTATTATGGGCTGAATTGAATATTAAATTACTCCTCAAACCCTCAAGGCAGTATATCAGCTTCACTCATACTGAGCAATTTGTGCTATGCTGTGTGTGCCATGTACCAGCTTCAGTTTCTGAATTCTCCCAGGGCTAGGATTTTGCACCGTTCATTTCCATTTTTCTTTTTCAACGTCAGACTGTTTTACTAAGGGTGAAAAATATTTTTAATGAAGTATTTTAATTTGTTCTCATGTTATGGGCTTGTATTCCCCCCCTCCCCTCATCGAGGTTTCACCAGATGTTTTAAATATTTTCAGAGTACATGTGCTTTCAAGGTTTTTCTGTAAATCCAATCGTGTTTAACAGGCACTGAGTCCCTGTGAATCAATGTTGTTTTTCCTCTACTTTATGCCTCCCAGTTCTGGCAGATTTCTTGTGTTCTGGGATGAGGATTTTCAGTGTTTTCTGTATGAAAGCAGATAAGATTGGTACATAGTTAGAATTTCCTCAGAAAGGAACAGAGTCTTAGACCTCTGTGGGAGGAAGGCATTTCATTGACCACATGTTTTGTAGAATTTAGTAAGTTTAGTAACTAATTAAATCCAATAATGCATTTTATGCTGTATCAAAAGTGATGGCTTGTGTAAGGAAAGCTGTATGTGTGTTTTCACTTTTCCTCTTGTTTTTTTTTAGTGGCATATGTAGCATGTAAAGTAAATGTATTCTTTTCATGATCTTACCTAGGAAAAAGTTTGTGATCTTACAGTTTAAGCAAGATGGATGGTAGTTTTCACTCATGGGATGCACATGCTTAATTCAGAGTTTAATTTTTACCTTAACCAGACAAATTAAATATATCTGTTTCATTTTAGCCGTAACTGTTTTCTTAGTTTTTTCACTTGCATTGCAATATAAATTCTTTGTTCTGTGTTTCCTTCTGTGATTTCTTCTCCACTGTTTATTCTGTCATTTACTTTAAGGCACATGAAGGGTCATTTTTAACAACGAAAAGTGAGGAAATGTCAAAGGTAGGGCTGCTGATTAAGGCTCTTGGTGTGCCCTGTGTTTTCTGTCTGTAGTTATCAAGCTGCAGACTGTGAGATGCTCAGTGTGTGTGCCAGGGACCAGGCTTTAACCTGTGAGAAGGTTAGCTGGTGACTTGATGCTCCTTCCTTCTGTTTCCATTTGCTGCCTTCTGATTGAGAACCTGGTAGGGCTGGGTTAACTCGATGTCTCATGGAAATTTTAGAAAGGAGACAACCACTTCATATCAGTCTCTGCTCAGAAACAGAAGGAGAAAGGAAAAGACAAGGCATGAAGAATTAAAGAACAAAGAATCATGGATCAGAAAAGAAAAAAAAAAGAAGACGACCTAGTGGCAGGGAATGCTTACCTCCCTGTGGACAGATAAAAATACATAACTGTTTCCTTGATGTTACTTTGCCATATAAACAATCATCCTAGGAGCCATGTAAATGATTTATGATTATGAGAGAGAAATGAGTAGGTGTCTGCTGCCCTCCCTCTCTCCCTTTCTTTCCCTTTGCAAAAAACACCTGTAGAATCTGAGACCTGGTCCATGCCAGAAACTGCAAAAAAAGTTAAAGACTTGAAACGGAAAGATAATCCCACACGATTACACTTTTGTTATTTCTCAAGTGTTAATCACAAAATGAAAAATGGTATTGTGTGTAATCTTAGATTTGTATAAGTGCATGATGACATTTTGAATTACCTTTCCTGAAACACAAACTGTGGATGTCTCAGACGTAGAAGACATTCACTGAATTGCAGAGCTTTAAAAATGACAGTCCTGGGGCTTTGATGGATTCTCTGTCTCCTGATGTCTTGAAATTAAAGTCAATATTTTTCTGTATTTCCAACAGAAGTTAAAAGACTAAATGCAGACATTATTGCACGGTGTACCTGGGCTTATATAGGTGTTTGACAGGATGATCACAGGGTGTCTTCAGGATTTGAGTTATGAGGCTTGTTTGGAGTCTCACTGTAGTGCTGCAGTGTGTCGCGAATGATTCTTCACACACTTGGACTTGTGCTTTTCTCATTTAACATTCTTCTGTGTTCTTGTAATGTTTTCTTTTTTGGTACAGTTTTTCTAGCTGCACTCTCTCTCACTGCTTATGGTGTCCATTCCAGATGGTTCTTCTACAGTCTTTCCATCCCATCTGCTATAGCCTCTCCTCTAGCTATACTGCCCTAATACCCTTTTTGCCCACAGACCGTCCAGCAACCTAGTTTCTCGTTCATCCATACCCTGTTTTGTTTGTAGGTGGAGAATATCGGTTGGTGGGTTTTTTTTGTTGTTTGGGTTTGGGGTTTTTTTAGGNTTTTTTTGCATTTGTTTTTTTGATTCAGCTCCTCATTAGTGTAAACTAAGGAGGATGGACAGCATCTGGTTTCATCACTGTGGCTTGGGCTGGTCTCATTCTTCTGCAGGACTGGATGGGGACTGAGCTGCTACCCAGGAAACTGGGATTGATAAAAATTCTGTATTAACTTTTTACACTTTCTTGACCCTTTACCAGAAACTGATCTGTTTTGGCTCAGCAAAGAAATGGACATCTTGAGCCCTTTTCTTTCCAGAGTATTTCTCCTTTTAATCATACTTCATGGCCAACTGCTGGTGTAGCTGTCCCACAAAAAATTGCCCAGACTGTATTTTGCAGCAATGGTTTCAAGTGTTGTTTTATTTAATTAGTAGGAAAAAACAGCTTATATGTCTGTCTGTATTAGGGACTTTGGGCTGTTGTGGCATGGCTGCTTGTTGTTGAACCTTCAAGGTAGAAGACAGTTTACCTTAACAGATGGGGTTCTTTGATTTTATTTTTTTTCTAAAGAAAAATAGATTAAAGATGTATGACAACACATAAATGCTAAGCATCTTCACAAAATGCAAAAATGATGATGATATAAAATTCTCTGAGAAAAGCAGTGCATGAATGCCTGTAGGCCTAGGTTTTTATCCCTTTGCTTTTACAGGAAGAGACTAAAAATACTTATGCAATATTAATCCAGGACATACAGCAAATTGGCATTTGGAAGCATTCAATTTTCTTCATAATTGTTCTCCATTCACTCGGCCGATTATCAGTAATTTCAGGGAATTAAGATGCTCCTTTTAGAAGTTTCTAGTGAACTCTTTAGATTTGTCAAACAATAACAAACCTGCCGCTTAGGCAGCAATTTTCCCTCTCACTGTCCTCACACTAATGTTAGACCACTATTTGGAAAGGCTAGACAAGCAAACTGCCATGTAGTAAATCAGTAGGAAATTTTTTTCAGCTTGTGTTGCTGAGGGAGTTTTTGATCCAGGAATTTTGGTGTTTTATTTGCTCAAAGACATTATCCTCTACTTTGAGTCCGGAGGAGTTGCTTTTTCTTGGTAGCAAGATATGCAAGAGTATGTTTTGTTAAAGAACTTAATACTATAATTTTGTAGATTAAGCTTTTATTTCTGTAAGTCATGTCCAGATGAGTCCCACAAGAATTGCAATTCAAAGTGTGTGATGTCCAGGTCTTCTCTTTTTCTCTGATGTAAAATGAAAAGGGAAACAAATTTTTTACCCCCCTGCAGCTGGATTGATGTGTTGAGGCCAATGGTGTGAAGTTCAACAAGTCCAAGTGCTGGGTCCTGCACTTGGGTCACAACAAGCCCACAAACGTTACAGACTTGGGGAAGAGTGGCTGGAGAGCTGCCTGGTGGAAAAAGGCCTTGGAGGTGTTGGTTGACTGTTAGCTGAACATCAGCCAGAAGCGTGCCCAGGTGGCCAAGGTCGACAGCATCCTGGCCTATATCGGGAATGGCCAGCAGGAGTAGGGAAGAGATCGTCCCCCTGTACCTGGCACCTCAAGTACTGTGTTCAGCTTTGGGCCCCTCACTACAAGAAAGACATTGAGGTGCTGGATCATGTCCAGAGAAGGGCAACAAAGTTGGTGAGGGATCTGGAGAACAAATCTTATGAGGAGCAGCTGAGAGATGTGGGGTTATTTAGCCAGGAGAAAAGGAGGCTGAGGGGAGACCTTATTGCTCTCTACAACTAAATGAACGGAGGTTGTAGCAAGGTGGGGGTTGGTATCTTCTCCCAAATAACAAGTGATAGGACAGGAGGAAAGGGCCTGAAATTGTGCTAGGGGAGGTTTAGATTGGATATTAGGAATAAGTTTTACACTGCAAAAGTTATTAAACTGAGCATGGATTGAGAAGCAGCCCAACCTGCCCTCCTGCCCAGCAGCAACGTGGCTCTTCCTCTTGCTGTTTTTTGCATGATGATGAAGAGCCCCTCTCTCAGAAATATTCTGCTATGGAGAGGTGGGCACAACCCTCCATTATTAATATTCAGACTTGATTTCCCGCATGCGCTTAGGCTTGGTTCCCTTTTTAAAGTTTTTTGAGGTGGTTTGCATTTTGCATAAGTGGTGTGTCACCAAATAGATGTTTTTGCTCCTCCCAAATTTGAACTTTGAGTCTAAGAGAAAGGATGTTAAACAGCCTTTGGATGTATTTTCAAATGCTTTAAAAATACATAAATCTAAATCTTATCTGAGACACAAAAGTGAACTATGCCATGAATTAATAACTTTTAAAATAGTTTTACAAATTCCAGAGAAGAAACACACAGTAATGAACTTGTTCTTAGAAATCTGTTTTGTTTCAGAAACATTTAAGAAATATTTTTACTGTTTATGTGAATGGCATGGAAGGGAATGTTTCAGTTTCTGTACGAACAAGATCCCAGCTAAAACTAATATGTGTCTGTATGAATGCAAATTTACTTTTGTTCTGGGATGACCTTAAAAAAACATCTGCATGAGGGTTCCCTTCTTTAAATAGCCTTTTTTATTCATAGTGATGAGTAAGTATCTTACATATTATTTAATGTGGTAGATTTTTTTATATCTTAAATATTAAAAAAGTAGCTCATGTAGTTATTAATACTCTGCCTTCAGAGATTACATACACGTAGGTAACTAAACAATAATAAGCTATTCCTCTGCTCTCTTATTTTACATGAAATTCGACATAGCTACTTTTATTAAACAGTAGATTTTAGTCATAGACATCATGCCATGTGTGATGTGAAAATAACGTAGTTTGGCAAAATACAGGTGAACAATTTCTTAGAGTTAGCTTTCAGATTTTGAGCTAAACACTTCAAAAACCAAAGGTGTTTTCCTGCTAGAAGCACATCGACTGCTTCATGATCCTATGGATGTTCTCCTACCCGCAGTCATTTGTACATCTTCCCTGTGTTTATTCTGTGAATGTCCAGGTGATGTGTACAGAACTCATAAGGTTGCATGGATTGAAAAATCAATATGTTAGGGAGGTCTTAACACCAGAAAGCTTTCTAAATTCTGATGTTAGATAAAAATTATGATACCAAAACTTGTTCCCTAAAATCCACTGCTCTCAGGTGGGTTAAAGAAGTAACTCTATCAGTACAGGAGATGGTTCTCTTCTCCTGTTGTGGCTTTCTTTTCTGTGGTTATGCAAGATAAATTTCTTTTGAGGAGCTGAAAATACCTGAATTGCATTTCACAGAGCCTTTGTAAAGGACTTGAGTTAAAAAATATTATTACAGTGATTTTTCTTTTTGGTCACAGCAGCAGCGTTTTACAGATGTGCAGCTACAAACTGGGTCGGGGAAGCCTGTGGACGCTAAGGGTTGGTCACCGTAGTGTTCTTAGTCATCCTTTATGTCCCACTGTGGCATCAAAGTGCAGCTTTGGCACTCTGAGGCAGAAAGGGTAGCTTCTCTTTTGCATCTCCATGTTGATGGTTGGATGGATAGTCACCCTTTCATGTTCCTGTTTTACTCCTGGATGTATTTTCTCACTGACTGAGGTTGTCACCCATGATGCTGCAGGTCTGTGTCTGGGTGCGAGGCACTCTGTCCATCAACCCACACGCAGGCAGCCCTGGCCACGGCCTCATGTGGACCAGAGGAAGTGTAGTTCCTTTGTTTCCCCAATTGCTCTTCTATCTGTCCTTGGTAGAGGTTTTTCAACTTGTTAGCTTTCTGCAGGGACGCCTTGGAGGGAGCGAGGTGCATGTAGTAGTAGCAGAAGGCATTTAACTGGGTTCAGGTGCAGGAGGAGGCATTCTGTTGCCAGATCAGTTGTAACAACATTTTTCTTCTGCTCTCTGGGAAATGGAATGTGTTTGGGGGGTTTTGCAGACTACTCTTGTCCAGCTGACTACTTGCAGGGCTTTTGCTGCATATCCTGTCCTGGGCTATTGATTCCCTTTGAATCTGTTGGGATTCCTCATGTTCAAGTAACAGCCTCCAATTATTCATGCTAATGGAAGGGGAACAAATATTATACACTGGCTGACTCTTTTCTCATTTCAGTGTATCAATATATTTTGTGCTGCAGAACAATAAATACCTTCATAATCTTCTTTGAAGAATGAAATTGAATGAAAGCTCCTTAACAGTGTAAGATGAATAATAATAGTCATCATAATTTTAAAAATATCAGTCATTTTTGTAAAATAAAACTTGTCTGCCTCATGTTCCCTTTCTCCATGCAGATATCTGAAATTGTTGTAACACATTCTAGGATGAGACAAGGAGGAAGGCTTGTGGTGTGGAGACAGCTTGGAAAAGTTAGCTGCTGGGAACCTGACAAATTCTGGCATGAAGTATATACCATAGTATTTCAGTAAATATCTTCTGTTAGTTCTGGCTAAAGCTGTTTCTCCACTAAGAAAGATGATCTTCATCTCTGGGCTAGAACCAATCACAAATTACAATGAAAATTGGCAACCCCAAGCATGAAAAAATCATTGATCCAAAAATTCATGAACTGTCTTTCATGTAGCGAGATTTCTTTTTGAACTTCAGCTGAGGCTCGCTCTATCTGCTTATTCTTGGTTTTGAACTTTTAGGAATAATTTTTGACTCTCTACAGCAAAGGGAAATTAAAACAAAGAGGAGTGAGAGGTATGTAATTAAGCATGCAGCATAACCGTGTGTTTCCAGGGTTGTGAAAGGGAGGAGAAAAGGAAAGAAAAGGGGAGGGGAGAGGAAGGGTGGAGGAAAAGGAAAGGAAAAGAAAAAGATAGATGTTGCCAAAGTTTCTCCAAGTTTTGAAAATTTTCTACATTTCCAGTAGAGAACAATTCTGTGTCTTTGTTGTTGTAAGGAACTTTGTAAACTACGTGTAAAGATAGGAATGCTCAACTTTGCACATGCTTCAAGCAGCAGCTAGTCTCCTACTGCTCATTAGGCATGGTTTTATAAAGGGAGGAATATAGTTTATTATTATAATCTGTTTCTAGTAAAGAAGAAGAATTAAAGATGTCTGTTCGTCTGTCACCCCTTGGAGAACAGCAGATGTTCGGTTTTATTGTGCCATTGTGGGCACTATCCAAATAATTTAACTAACAGCTTCCAATGTATTCTAAATTGTCTTACTCCCTATTCGGCTACTGGGAACACTGGAGTTTTCTGCAGAAAGTGATCTTTAACCTTGAGAGTTAATGAGAAGATTTCAGCGTGTTGTGCTGGTAGCTGGAGCTTCTTGTTCCCCACTCCTGTAATTGGAAAGAGCTTGTTTAGATGCCGTTGGGTTTGTGTAGTCCCCAAACTTCACAGCTTCCCACACCATTCTCCAGCCTACCCCCAATGAAAGGTCAGGCACAACATCACATCTCTGCAGAGAGCCGCGCTGCCTGCCCTCCCGTGTCGTGGGCACGGCACCTCCGCTGTCGTGCATCCACTGTAGATGAGGAGGGTTGGTGGCATTTCATCTCATTATTTAAACACGTAAATACTTGATTTGTCTTCAGGGATTCAGCTTGATACTTGTAGCTGAATGACAGAAAAAATAATATTCTTGAGATCTTCATGTTCTGTGCTTTGCCTTTGAGCTGTATTAGTCCCTGCGTGCAGAAGAGCCTTCTGCTAAGAATTTCTGTCTGAGCACATGGGGTGGCATGACATGGCCTTTTCCTTGTTCTGCTTGAGAACTTTTCGTGGTCATCAGCAGAAACTCATCGAAACTTTAACTAGCAGAGATTTGATAACACTTTAAAGGAGAGTGTGTTTTATGAATGTACCAACATGTTTCTAATAATCCTAGTAAATGTTTCTGTCATGGAAGCAAGAACAAGCACCATTAAAATTGCAGAAGCTGTTAGTCATTTTTAGTAATTGTTCAGGACTGTGTTCACTCTATCTTATTGCAGATACTAGTTGTAATTTATTTTTTTTTTCAATGTCAGAAACTCAATAGTGTGCAGTAGAGGCTGTTCCTTCCCACATGGTCTTTCTTCTTAAATTTTCTGCATATAGCTATGAAAATGCATGCACAGATAATTTCTGACCAAAAAAAACCCCCCAACCTACCCTTTAAATCTTTGTAGCCAAGTTTTCTTGATTGTCAGAACTATTATGCTTTGGTTAAAAATCTCTCTAAATAATTTCTGTAATGAAGCTGTGTGGATTTGGGGGTAATGGTGGTTTAGATCCACATCCACTATACCAAAATTGTTGCCTTCTGCAGCCTGACAGTTGCCAGCGAGCTGGATGTAAAGGATAATTTTTATATCTCAGAAAAACTCAGCTGGGTTTTTGATGATTCTTGTACTTCTCCGCATGCTTGCCCCCGCTTGCAGGAGAAGCCAGGTGCCCAGTACCTACTCCACTGTGGGGAGGTTCTCCACGGAAGAGTGAAATTGTGCCAAATTAAGGGCCAAAAGCTTTCAAAGGTGGAGCATTCATCACTGTTTCGAACATAAATGAGGTAAACCACCATCATACAAAACTTGTTCACGGCTCACATAGGTAAGATACTGGTAGCATCCTGCTGCTGCTCATTATTTTCCATACCCTGTATACACACTGCACTATTTGCTGATGTGATTTCTTTACTAATCCAGAAGTTTCGTTGTTTTTGCTCTTCTAAAGCCCAGTAGAAATGCCATAGGTTTTCATTTCGTTGCTATTTGCCCAGGAAACAACCAGTGGGTAGAGTTTCCCTCAGTGGGACGGAACCTCAGAGGTGATGCTGAGGGGCATCGTGGGGGCTTTGCAGCCCTCTGGGGCACTGCAGACCTTTATATTCCTGAAAAGTCAATTAGTGACAAAACTCATGAGCCAGTGGATGCAGCATTAGGTTCTGATGGGGGAGTAAGGAAGGAGAGGAATTCCTGTACCAGCTTTGTAAGGACTAGAGTAACAAGTCCCTTGCTGATCACACACATACCTGCTGAATTGCAATTAAGCTTGTTTAACTGTTCGGTATCTGGATATAACCCACATAGGAATCCCAGTCTCATGTATGAGGTGATGTAGTGATGCACAAGGCTGTGTTGGCAAGTTGAAAGCTGATTCTAGTATACGTCAGATTTAGACTGAGACATCCTTCTGAACCCCTGATACCTGGTACTGCAGAGTAATGGAATTTCTACCTACCTCTTTTCCTCATGGAAAAGCACAGTGATGGCCTGGGGACCAGAAGGGCATCACAACATTGGCAACCACAGGTGGGTTTTCTCTGGCTGAAACTCACTGATGAAAGAACTGTAACGTGTATTATATGCATAATACCATTCCTTGTTCTTCCCAACTGAGCTCTTCAAGTTACAATCTAAATCCTATTGTTGCACCTGTATTTCTTCCTCTCTGTCTTGGAAAAAGTTGCAAACTTCTTCCTCCAAGTAAGCTTTTCTGAGCCTACCCAAAGCATTTAGACTATAAACAATGTACAGTTTTCACATTAAGTTCACCTACGGGAACAATTTTACTATCCAGTTTTAGGGGATTTTTCAAAACTGTAAGAAAAACATCTGCCAACTTCCTTGCTGAGTCTGAGTGGTGAAGCGTTATCAACTCAAAGCAGCGAGGAGTTTGGTTCTGTCACTGCAAACCCTTGCTGCACTGCAAAATGACTTGTGAATGCAGATACAAAATTCAGTGTCTTCATTATAATATACTTAAATATCAATCAGGGTCTTATTAGCAAGGCATGATCATTGATGTAAGCGGAAAAACTTCAGGAGTAGCAAAGTTGATGATGCTTCTACTGTCACACAAGTGTTTGAAGAAGTAATGAGTGGGATGCTATTTTGCAAAAAATTTGTAATATCTGGGAAACTAGAGTGCATTTTTCCTAGATTTGTAGTAATAGTGTGAAAATAGATAAAGCGGTAATCCAGCATGTTTTAAGGAAATCCTTGAAGAATGTACCCAGAAAACTGAGACTGTGGCTCATTAAAACGTACTGAAACATAATTTTTTGACAGAGATGAGTAGAACATTTGTAAGATCTGACATTTTTGTCTTTTCTTTTGGCATGCAAAGATATTTGCATTTAAGAAAAAAGCCCAGAGAAAGGAGACGGAGAGGGTGTAGGTAATTAAATTTTAATTTCAGTTTTAAAGATCTTTCTCTAATTAGCTTTAAAAGTCAGTGTCTGAGTAAATTGAGTTTCAAGGTGCAATCATCTTTTTCCTCCCGGATCTCAGTATTCAAAAGAAAGAAGAAAGAATATTAGAGGAATAGAAGGAAGATTGTTATTTTAAAGGCCTTTCAAGATAAGGATTTAACATTACCTCATTATTAAAATATATCTGTGGCAGGTTGATGTTTTCTTATTTTTGAATTTCAAAGTCATTGAACAGTCATAGCTGGGAAAAGGGAAAACTTCGGTTCTATTAAAAGAAATTGAAAATTATACTCAGAAGCCAAAGACTTTTCGTTCTTTTATTTTGCAGTAAGATTTTTTGGTGGCTTTTTGTCTTTTCACTGCTGTCCATTCTTCCAAAGATGTTCCTGCTTTTCTATGAGGTTTTTCTTTTGCTAATATAGTGTCATCTATTTCTTAAAGGTATGCTACATTGCAGTAAGTTTCCATTTGTACATTTAACAGTGCCAAGTATATTTTCTCTACATTTATGCGATGGTTAGGGACATATGCACACCTGTCAGATTTTGCAGGCTGAGCGTAAGGGCCCCACGACCTGCCTTGTTCGTCTGCCATCTGTGAGACCACGTTGTGCATTTTTAGTGGTGTGGTACGGCCTCTGCCCCGCTCCTGATGTGGCTGCCTGCCAGATCCCCAACTGCATGGGGCAGTCGTGTGAGGAAAACAGAATAATTGTGATTTGTCACGATTTTAATGTGTGAATGCTTATAAATGTGCCATTTAAAAGCTAAAGGAAGCAGAGAGCAGTATGTGATAACATTGGAAATATGTCTGTGAGGAAGTACATAAGGTGTTGTTTGAAGTTGAATAGCTAGAGGAATAACTGAAAACAGTTGGGTTTGCACATAAAATAAATATCTGGAATCATGTGATGTTAGCAATGATTTTTTTTTTTTTTTGTAAGAGGAACAGCAGTCTTGTTATTTAACCAAGACTTCGGAATGTAGAGAAATGCATGTTAGAAATTGATGTTTTTAAGAAGAAGCATATTTTCAAGTAGAGAAATGCTAATTATCTAAACTGTCATCTTAAGCGTTCTTGTAATTCTGAAAGAGAGAGCCATCAATACTAGATAGTTGGCATTTGTAGGTGTATGATGCACAATTGATGTAATATTTGCAAATTTTAAAGCATATGAAGGAAATTTAAGCATCTTGAAAATTCCAAGTTAATGTAAGCATAAGTGCTTCAATATGGTGTAGAAATCCGTGTAGAAATCTTAAAAGCTGGAGGCAATCTTAAGTCTAAAGATTGTTGTCCAGTAGACTGTCATGAGGATTCCTGTTAGTTTTGGTTTCGTTTAACGTCTTTAAATCTGGGAGAAGCAGTACTCTAAATAGTATGTTAATTAAATTTCCAGATGGTGATAAACTAGGAAAGGAGAATAATATGAATGGAGGAAAGATAAATATCCCAATAGAGAGGTAGTACACATACTGGAAAAATAAGAAGCTAACATATAAGAATATTGCTCTAAACTGAATGCATACTTCAATTAACACGGCAGTTGCTGAAGTGCTGCTGTAGAAAAAGTTTTAGGATTTATGTGGCTGTTCTGGATTGATACCAGACAACGTGATTGATAACATGATTATTATTGACTGTATTAGTGTCAAAAGTTCAAAAAAAAAAAACAGGGAGGATACTTCCTGTAACACAGCACTGAGCGTATTTCATAAGAGAAATACAGTGTTCTGGGTGTTTTCTGAGCAAATTAGGACCAGAATAATATTTATAAAAATGGACAGCAACAGAGAATTAAGAGAGGCAGAGCTGAAGTTATGTGCTATGTGGCACCGTTTAAGGGAGAAATGCTATAGTTGTCAGTGATAAGTAAAAGGAAAAGATAGTTTTGTAAGTGGAGAGGAGATAACTAATTAACAGGAGGATAAATTTTAGGAAAACAACACAAATTCAGGAAAGAATTCTGAACATTTTGACCAAGTAAAGAGTATCCACGATGGGAAATGCTTGAAATCTTTTCATTAAATAATACTGACTTAAAAGTGGAATGAATTCTAGGGTATAGAAAAATAATGCACTGGACCATGAAAAGAGAGTGGATGGTGTGCTACAGATATCCTTTGCCTTTGCTGTCATGCCCAAAAGTGTGTTTCTGAAAAGCTCTGCAACTGGTAGCGTCTTTGCAATGCTACTGTTTTGCATCTCCCCGAGCAGCCACCTCCGTATCTCATCCCTGAGTTTACTTCTACAGGACAGATGATGTAATTCCCCAGGGAGTAGTTCTTCACCTCTTCAAACTGCTTATGTTTTCAGTATTTTTTCTAATTTGAGATGCCTACATGTGATTTGCACTGCTCTGTTAATCTTGTAGAAAAGTGCTGGCTTATGTTAGCTGCTGCTAGAGTTTAATGCATTTTGTAGATAAGTTCACAATCAGCTGGTTTTTGTCTCCTGTTTTTCTTCTATCTGAAGAGAAAAAGCTTTGAAAACATGTGTAGTAGTCCAGTTTACAACAGCCTCAGAGGTCTTTGGTAGTTACCATCGTTTTGTCTCCAGAGGTTTGCAAGAATGAAAGTTGAACTGATTTAGGGATCGGAGCTTTTGAAGGTCATAAGGGATGTTTGGCTCTTGCTGTGTCCATCTGAGTAGAACGAGGAGCTGAACTGAACCTACTGAAATTGGAACCAGGGCTCAGGGAGCTGTGCTGGAGTGTGAACGCAAGGCTAATCTAAATATTTTTAAAAAGACATTTCAGTTAAATAAATACAAAGACTTAACTTATAGTTTTAAGTACTTTAAGCTTAGAGGCACGTTCCTGCTTTCCTGAGCCCCCCAGGATGACCCTGACTCATCCTTTCTCCTGGATTGCAGATGAGAATTTGAGCCATATGATAAGCTGGATGGGTGACAGAGGCAGTAGAACTGCTGAGTCTCTATCTCCCATCCGCAGAACAGTTTCTTTATGCCGAGGTAGGATCCATGTGTGTCTTGTGTGTACAACACACCCCGATGTACATGAGTATCTGTGGGTTCACTTTCAGGAACTCTATTTCTGTGTTGAAAGCTACTCATTCCTCCAGAGTTTTTGATTTTACTGGATCATCATTTTCCCAGACAAGACTGGACTGTGGAGACAAAAACCAGCCATTCATGTGCGGGTCCACTCATCAGTCATGGACCTTGACGGTCTGCGTGAAGTGGCCAGAAATGACCAAAAGATCATTATTCATTTTTCTGCCATAAATTCACTGCACACCAAACTGTGCAAGCTGCCAGGGGTGCTGAGGAGCTGAAACATCAGCTGAAATATTTTCAGAGTAAAATTGTCTTGGCTATGCTATGTAAATCTATGTGTGTATTTTCCTCGTCATGCCCTCCAAGCTGACATCTGAGAGGAAATTGGTACGGGAAAGTATATATTAGCTCTGCTCTGGGACCACCATCCTTTGTGCTGAATGCCTGCATGCAGGATGACATATTCAGCTTTATGGATGAAATTTGCCAGATCCTCAAATGCTTTTGCTCGTGAGCATATTTGAAAATCAGAGGAGGTGATGACCCTTTTAAAATAAAAATGGAATTGCTGGCAGGAAGGAAAGGTAAAACTGTGTTTTCAACCTTTAAAGATGGTTATAAAATGTGTATTGGCTGTTTTTATAATTTATAGTGAAACTGCTGTTGCTTTTAATAAAATGAGACTTCCAGTCAGAATTTCCTGATTATGAATGTGAGCATTTTGTTATCCAGCTTGGATTTATCCTACAAATAACCATTTTCCAGCAGAACTGTGGCTATATACATAACTTAATGGGATTCTCTGTCACACATAATTCTTTCTGAAGTTACAGTGTTGGACTTATTGATGAATACTTCAAGTCCTTGCATGTGGCTCAAGAACTGAGTTAGTGGTAACTTTCATGATTTTTAATTTAATTTTTCCTTAATTCCTAGACTTTTAAAACTTCCTGTAATTCATTATTAGATTTACCTTTTCAAGTGCGTATTTAAAAGGCACCTTAACTGCAGAAGCAAATCAATATTTACAGTGCATTAGTGCCACAGAGAATGTGAAGCCTTGTGATTAGAGTTCATTGCTGTTTTATCCAATCTTCAAAGAAACCACAGACTTCAAACGGTATCAGCCATCATCCTGGAATCAGTGACATTGCATCGGTCCCATGCGTACTTCATCTTGTGGTTTAATTATTAAGTTCCTTTCCTTTGATTTTCCTTTTATATTTTCACTATATCCTCTTCAAATTTATAAATTCAAGTAAACCAGAAGATTGTGACCAACAATATATTGGTAGAAAAATCTGTTTGATATATTCTTATATGTTATTTTACTAGAACCAATTTAGAATGGGCTCTCAGAACAGAATTGTAAGGAGGAATTCAGGAGATTTATATTTACAACTTGTGGTTAACGTAGTGTGAATAATATTTAATTGTTGGATTAATACCTGGGGCGATACTGACCATTGCCAAGCAGCATGCACTAGAGCTAGCTCCATGCGATTGTCCCATTCCAGCAATAAAAAATAAATAGATTACCATATGTTTAAATTTCTAGTATAACTGGGAAATGCATAGATCTAAACTACCCAAATTATTGTCGTTTATAATTCATGTTATTGTGAAGTTTGGTTAATAATACAAATGGCATTTCCGTATGTACAGAACCATTTTCATAAGGACAGACTAGAATTGATCACGTTGTATCTTTATTTTGACAGAATACCCTTTTTTTAAGTAAAAAAGATTTTGAGGAGTGTTCAATAAATGTCTGAAAATACCTCAATAACTAACCTCACTTAAATTAAATGGGTTGTATTAAAGATGGCTCATCAGTGAATAGATTTGGTAGAGAAACTTCTCATGTTAATGTTTTCTCCGGAGCACATTAATATTTTGGATTTCTGTTGCATAATTTACTTCCTGTGTTGTGAATGGTCTCTGCTGCTTACCATGGTGCAAACGCTCAGGTTTTCGCCAGAAAGCAAAAGGCAGGGCAGTGATAATTGCTTGCTCGCCTCCAAAAATGCTGACTTGAGTTCCTCTTTCTTCCTTTCTTTCTTGGTCGGCAATTCAGCTTTGCTTCTTATAGAAGTTCACCCAACTGAACTTTTGTTTTCTCAAGGAATTTGATGAAAAAGTGTAAAAATACAAGAACATTTTGCTATCACCGTGCTTATATATAGATGTATGAGCATAAGGAGCAAGTGAACTCATGTTTGAAAATTGTACTTCTCTTGTAGGGCGGGTAGCTAAGGCAAACAGGATAATATGCATGGGCTGCTGCTTGGAACAAATATAGAGTGGTAGTTTTCTTAAGTGGCACTACATACTACAGAGCCCTTGTCTTGCTCGGGCTAATCTAATAAATGAGGGGGTATGGTCAGGGCTGCGCCAGCAGCACCATCACCGCTGCTAATGGGTCGCCGCTTCCTTAGGGGTGGTGGGGTCGTTGCTGGGGCTGCAGCTGTGCCGCCTCTCTTACATCTCCTGCCACAGCACGGTGTGCTTTTATTGTTGGCCATCTACAGGGAAAGGAGAGGCTTTACCTTCAGCTGCCTCGTGAAACTTGATGGGGCTGAAGACAAGGCAATGAAGAAAACCCCCTGAGTTTAGGAGTATATACCGAGTAATATATATCAAAGTAGAGTTAACTCAGACCATAAATACTTTTCTGTGCAATTAAAGTGTTCTTTCTTGAAATATTCTTTTAATTGCTTCTAGTTCTGTTATATATACATGTGTGTACAAATATATCTATAAAATAAAACATTTTATGTGCTAGAAACTATTGCGAATATTTTTTTTATGAAAATAATAATTAAAAAAAAACTTCCAAAGGAGGTTGGGAGGATTGTGGGAGGAAACATAAATTATTCTGTGTTATTCTTGTACACCAGGGTGGACATAAAATAAAATGACTGTTCGGTGGTTCATCCTGTAACGTTTGCGTGTACCTCAGCAGCATGAGTCCTACTTGTTTAGAAAAGAATTAATGCTCAAACATTCTCTGTGTGACATGATTTACTGGATTTCTCACTCTTTATAATGCCATGCAAAATAAGGTTCTATATTTTAATACTGTTATACGTAGTGTTAATATAAAACTATTGTAAAATTTGAAACTAGTCACTTAAACCACAGTTGTTGTTTTCCTGCTGGTATTGTGAAAGGTGTGCCTTAAGCTTCCTCAAGGACTGTTTCATCAAAGCATTAAAAAAAAAAAAAAAAAGCCTGGTTTTCATTCTCAGATGTTGCCCAGCGTGTCTTTCCCAGTAACTCTGCTGTTTACCTGTCGTAGATATCACCTTTTCCTTTTCCACTTTGCATTCAGGGTTCCAATGAAGCAGTAAAGACAAATTCAGCTGATAAATCATGTCCCTTCTATTCTGATGCTGAGAGGGAGAGTGCTAAGAGGTCGCAAACACAGGCAATGAAACTTCTGTTTGGGCGAGGAAATGATATATATGTGGATATTTGTTGTAGGATAATAAATGAAATTGGAAAAAAATTAAGTTGTATTTCAAGAGGAACTAACCTTAATGTGCCATCAAAGTTTCCAGAATGGATTTGACCTCTACATATATTAAAAACCCCTATCTCCTTCCAGTCAGTCTACCTGCCTGCTGCATCATTTATTACTAATGAAATATTTTTCTCTTGTCAGTCATGCCAGCTGGAAGGCTAAGGGAATCAGGGTAAATCAGCACAGATCTTGTTGCAGCTGTCAGGAAGAAGCAATGGAAGAATGCAGAATAGAAAACAGTCACTTTCATAAGTTTTGAGAAAGAAACGGAGAGTACATTTTAGAAGGCAAGGAGGCTGCCTTTTGCTGCCAGGAGGCTGGTGTGCAGCTTCTTGCAAGCATGTTGTGCTGGCAGTGCCCATGCTGTGGCTGTGACAGTGTGGTGGGGAACACAACATCCTAGTCCACCCCTTCCTTTGTCACCAGGCTGCTCAATTTAGGCCTTTGGCTACTTGCTCTTTTAAATGCCTCTAAATCACCTTAGCCTCTTAGTTTTCAAGCTTCCAGTCCCCTTCCTCCCCCCAAGGTTTTATTTTTCCAAGCTTTTTTTTTTTTTTTTTTCCAATTTGTTCAAGATGTTTTTTTGATTTTGCACAACAGCCAACAGATAGTGATGCTGTACTTGTATGTGTAAAGCCAACGAGCTGTGCTAGGTTCAAAGACTTTGGTTTTGCCCTAGTTTTCTCTTTGTGCGGCCAAGCGGCAAGGCTGTGGTTTTGAGGAAACAGACCTTGTCCTGGAGGAACTATGCTGAGGTCAATAACTCCTTAATCTGTGAAGCCACATTTGGTCAAAACCACCCATCCAGAGCTTGAAAAAATATTTTTCTTATGTGAAAAACATTTAGAATCTGATCAGTGTTTATTTACTGTCTGTTTTATTCTTCAGATATGCCTCTCCATGTCCGACGTAGTAGTGACCCTGCACTGATTGGCCTTTCAACCTCTGTAAGTGATACAAATTTTTCTTCAGAAGAACCTTCACGGAAAAACCCTACAAGGTGGTCCACAACAGCGGGCTTTCTCAAGCAGAACATGCCTGGCGTACCCAGTGCTCATGAAAGAAAGGTATATTTCTTTTCCCTTCTTTATCCAATAAATGACAAACGTGCATGAATCTCGAATTGCTATTTTGTCCTTCTCTGGCCTACTCCTGGTTTAAATTTGTGGGTTTGGATTTTGTCTACCAAAGCCCATCATCAACAGAGGCGTGTTTGCACACATTTCCTGCCCTCTGGAGCCTCTCAGTGATGCCCACAGCAGGGGCTCTAAAAACTTGATTTTGCCATTAACTTTAGTTAAAGCTCTGATTACTCATTACTCTGCAGAGTGGGGCCTAAATGCTGTCACGCGTTGTCTTTGAGTGCAAATAGGTCATGTCTGTAATGATCTTTACCGGTCCTCCATACAAGTCCTAATGAATATTGTGTGTGCCTGCAGCTAGTCTGGTCTGTCTTTCTGACCTAACATTGCTAGTTTTTACTTTCTGAGGCACTGGTCAAGTAATAGAAAACACAAATTGCTGTCTCTCCTTGGTAACATTCTTAGAATTAAAACAGTGAAATGCACAGTGAGAATTTTTTCCTTCATTTTTTCATATGATTTCAGTATCTCTACATGAACTGCGTTATTAGCTAGAGAAGTCAGCAGGAAGCTCTCTTCCCAGTGCATTAATGAAAAAATATTTGGAAGAAATGCTCCCTTTTGCACAGCCCTGACATTGCCCATAATTGTGATGGCAACTTGGAAACAAACAAGGAAAAACATGTATATTTTCCAATAGAAAGTATTGTATATTTTTACAGAAAGTTGCACTTTTGGTTACCATTCTGACTGCTCATCACAAAATCCTGCTGGAAAATATGCAGCTTATTACAACTATTTTATTTTTTTTTCTTTATTATTATTAATTCCTTGTAGTATAAATGCAAACTAAGGTGCTGCAGCCAGGGCTCCTGCACTCCAAACAAGGAAGAAGTCTTCACATGCTGCTGACAAACTGAAGTATCTTTGGTGGGCTTTTAGTTATTTCAAAAATATCTATAAAAGCATAATGCTCATAGGCATTGAGGTCCATATTCTTATAGAGGTGTCAATTCAACTTAGAATCATTAGGTGTCTGATTGATAGGTATATTATAGTAGGTAACGGTCTATTTTCTCTTATTGTACTGGTGTGGAACAGAAGTGCATGTTGTTTTGAAAAATATCTTTATACTATTCTGATTTGTAGAAGAAAAATGATAATCTAATCCATTTGAAGTGGTAACATTTTCAGTTAATTTTTCTGAAATCCTAATGAGACTGCACTTCATTACTGCACAAGCACAGCTTATGGAGGGCCATACATAGCATAATCAGATTTCTTTGCGTATCTGAAGTTAACAGAAATTGGAGAGGATTGAACAGCAGCTAATCTTTCACACTAGTCTTCTGGCATCTTTAGTTGCTTAGCATATGCTTACTCTTGATTTTCATGAAAATATTTTATGTCTACTGGACCATGGTGACCAAAGTGGAAAGGAATGCATGTGATCTCATGTAGTGATGGGAGAAAGGCACAAGAGCACATTAAATCAAGAAGATTGGAAGAAACTATATAGGTTGTTTTGTATAGTAGGTACTGTGATTTCTTTTACCTTTTTTGCACACATTGATCCTTTGAATGGAGCAGATCACTGAGTGCGCTGTTTTTAATAGGTATAATGAAGTAAATAACAAATTAAATAGTAATTGCTTGTGCAACGTATATTAGGGATTAATCCTGAGTTCATTTGTGCTAGCCTGGGGTTTTTTTGTGTTTTCAGCATCTTGATTTCTTCATGCAAATAAAGATTTTGCAGGGAATCCTAGTTCTTTTACAAATGGATATTAGAGTTCTTTTCTTTCCCAGTATTAGCAACAATTTCATTTCTAGTATTATTCTGAAAGGTTTGTTTTTGAAGTCTCTGTCACCAGTCACTTACCAAAGTACTAAGACTGAATTTTTACAAAAGTATTTTGTTTATTTGAACTATAACAAGTCCTCACTACTTTTCTTCTGGCAGGTTGTTTTCTTCAGATGCTCAGATAACAAAAGAAGGTGGCTGTGCTTTGTTCCAGGCTGTTTTGTTGATTATAGATGTCACAGACATTTCAAGCAAAGCAATGAGAACAATCTTAATTTTCTGCTCCGTGCATTGGGCTTGAGCACCCATATATCTTTTGTGGGTGGTTGGCACTACGTAATGTTTTCACTGCAGTTCTCTCTCTTGACAGCACAAGAACATATGTTCTTGGGCTGAGATTTGCAGCACAGTTGTAGATTAGCAACTTTGCCCCAGCAGTATCTTGCAGAAACAAGAAAAGGGTTTCTGGGAGAGTTGCCAAAAGCTTCATCCACCTACTGACTCTAAGAAGTGACATTACTTTCAGCCCGTCACCTCTAAAGAGAAATAATTGACAGGTAGAAACCCTGTCCAATTTTTGGAAGAATTAGCAGAGAGAAACTGCATGTATCTGACAGAAGGGATTTATTTCTCAGGGGCAAGCGAGAGAAGACTCCTTATTGGTGTTTGTTTCATTTTGGGCAAGAAGAATTTGGAATGGCAGGAAAATGGGCAGATGCCCAAGATGAGATGAAATGAAGGGGTGGGAGTGCTGCCATGGACTGGGGGCTGTGAGGAACCAGGACATATGCCACTAGTTCTGGGCAAACAGAAAGAGTAAAGGGCACTGAGGAAGAGGAAAAAACGTGGGATGTTTGAAGGATCCTGTTGAAGAAATTGTAGTGCTACCTGTACTTACCAGGGTAGATGAAGCTGGACATGAGGCTCTCATGTGCCCTTGAGAATGACCGGAGAGGGACAGAGTTTGGTTTGGAGGGGCCTGTGTAAGTTCATCAAAGACTTGAATGTGTTGAACTCGAGGTGCATTTCTACTACAATAAGTAGGATGTTTTGGTATGAAACCCTTGCACTAAATTGGGTGTGTGCTCTCATCCATTTTTCATATTATCTCAATGTAAAGAAACTTATTTATTGTCAGGGTATCGCAATACACTCTGTTTTCTTAGAATTGGAATTTTCATAATTTCTGGTTTCCATGTAGTTCACCTGTAAGAGCAACTTGAAACCAGCCCTTCTGTGTCTCAAATTAGTTCCTTATTTGAAGAATTGTCATTGTTTTTGATTATTTACAATTTATTGTAATGTTGGTAACTGTACTCAGCTAGGTAATTCCAAATCTGTTCCTTCTCTGTTGTTCCCATGACTGGTCACAGCCTAGTGATCAGGTCTCTACATCTGCGCAAGTATTCAAAAATTAGCTCATGATTATCAGCAGCTTTAGTAGACAAATTCATTTCTTGTGTGTGTGTGTGTGGTTTTTTTAAACTGAATATTAAAATCACTTTCAGATACCTTTTTGCATCAGAGACATACCTGTATTACCTCGTGACTCATGGCTTGACTTAATCCTGTCTCTTGTTTCCTTGAGCCATTCTAATGAAAGAAGAAGAAATCTCTTAGTAAAAATATCTTCTCAGAGCCCTGCAGTGATACCTGATTTGCAAGCTGTAATTTTGTTTGAATTGTGTTGAACTGTACAGCTGAACAGATTGTATGTAGTTGAAGCATATCAAGTGTGCTTTTTTCACTGCAGTAAAATGTTTTTTGTTTTCTGAGTAACTGTTCATTTGAATCACATTCTTAATATTTCAGTACCAAAGCTTATAGGCTTAACTGGCTGTCCTTAATAGGTGTGAGCTGCATAAATGAAAATCAGATTTCTTTTCCCTTAGATGTTTATATTACTGTACTGGAAGAACAAAAATGCAACAACAAGATCCGTTATAGTGAATTAATCATCCCATATATTTTCAGTGTGTTTTTTCTTAAATGTGCATTTCCACTTGTGGTGAGGAATCGCATATCACTGCAAATCAGTTACCTGCTTTGATCCTGCTTCTCTGAAAGATCACAAGGTGTATCTAGTTAACCTGCCTTGCTTAATGCAGGGCCATACCATAGCTAACTGGCTTAAGTAAAATTCCCCACTGTGGCTTTCCTGAGTTTGATTCATATATTGTTGCATCAGAGATAACAGCAGAAGGAAATGAAAATGTGCACTAAGAAGGAAAGCTCAAGAGCGAGCAACGAGAGACAAAAATGATCGTGCATGGGCTTCTGTGCTTCTCTCGCGCCTGGGTTCACCCACCTGGAGCAAAGCAAATAGTGTGCAACGTGCTCTGCGTGGTGGATCAGCAACAGCAAACACACAGCTGAGTGTACTTGGCATATCATTTTTAAGTTTTTTTTTCTTCTCTTTTTGCCTTTGCCATTTAGTCGCTGTCCAGTTTTTTTTGTTTTTAAGTGGGTTTGTCCATTTTAAGGTTGAAAACAGCCATGTCTTGTAGGAATAATTTTCAGGTTGTACTTTCTTCCTACTTGGAAACCCAATCTTTTTGGGCTCTGTAAACTGCAGAGGAAGAGGTTGAAATGGGAGTATGAGTGTGATTTAAGTCTCATCCCTTACCTGTAAAGCATTGTGTTTCCCACCATCTTTTCTTGCTGATATTTTTATTGCTCTTATGGGTTGAGACTGATGAGTACAAATTTTCAGATTGTTGCATTCTAGGGGGATTTTTATTTTTTATGTGAAAGGTGCATTACTTTCTTAATCCTCTTTGTAAACAGAATTTAGAAAGATCTTTAGTGAAGTATGTCTAGATAGGAGAAAAGCATGCATGCATTATATGAAAAAGCTTCAACAATAGTGGTATGTCAGTGTCAAAATCAGATTTAAAGTGAAAATTAGTTTAATTTAGCTTTGAGTCTTTTCAAACACAGCTTAGTGAATTTTGCTTTATCACCATCACCAAAGACATGGTGTTTCAATAGATTTTAACTATAATTCATATAATTGAAGAGTTTTATATTGGAACTGTGTGTATTAGGTGTCATTTTATAGCCCCGGAGTTTGAATTGCAGAGTGTGAATTGATTAGGTTGACTGGGGAATACTGTGGGCTAAAAGACTGGGCATCGTTCTGACAACAAGAGATGGAGGAAGTGTTGCTGATGCTTCTTGGGAACCTTCACTTCACCTCCTTCCTGCAGAAGAGAGTTTGTGTGTACCAGTGAACAATGTTGGTAATGTGCTGTAATGCAACAGAATTGGCTAAGGAGAAGTACAGAGTATATGCAAAGAGCCTGGCAGCTCTGTCATGGTAGGTTTTAAACCCCTGCATAATGAATGCAGCTTTCTGCTTTCAAAATAAAAGTGCAATGTTTTAAACAGAGGTTCTGAAGGATTCAGTAGCCATGGATATTTCTTCATCTGTGTTTGTTCTCTTTTACGTGAGACAGCCACAGTTTTAGTCATTTCAGATGTGATTTCACGGAGACTGAGAGGAAGGGAAAATGCGAGAGAGTTATCTTCAGATGATGAAATAGAGTGTTTTAATGCAGGAAATGTTACAGGAGAGAGATTAATGGAAATTCAAAAACCAAAAGTTACATGCACCAGTTTTCTTTCTTTGTGATAGAAACTTGTCTCAGTCAGCTTGTCACCTGATGATGAAATAGTTTAGAGGAATTGTACCCAGAGTACAGTATAAAATAAACATAGTATGTGTTATTTTTGTCCTGGGTAGTGTAAAATTCATGACTTTCACAGAATCACTGAACAGCTGAGGTTGAAAGGTACCTCTGGAGATCGTCTAGTCAGACCTTTCTGGTCAAAACACGGTCCACTAGATCAGGTTACTCAGATCTGTGTCCTGGCAGGTTTTCCGTATATGCATCCCCAAGGATGGAGGCTGCACGACCTCTCAAGGCAACCTCTTCCAGTGTTTGATCACCCTTGCAGTAAGGAAGTTGTTTCCTATGCTTTTGATAGAATTACTTGTATTTCTTTATGCGTCCGTTGCCTCTTGTGCTTTCCCTGAATATCATGGAGAAGGGCCTGACTTTTTTACAGAACAGCTAGTGATGTTTTACTGCGGTAAACATTAAAGTCTCTGTGGAAGAACTCAAGATTCCTCACTTTCAAGATGTGAAAATAAATATTTACCATCATTATCATCATCATCATCATCATCAGGCTGGGAACGAGAGACATTAAATGAAAAACCTTTGCCTTGTGCACAGAGAGGTAGGAGCCAACCCAGCCCTTGATGCTGTGCTGTTCTGTTTGCTGAGTACTGTGTACATGGATAGGATTCAGCATTAAGAAGCAGGGGAAAAATCAAGAACGAAAAGAGCAAATCCAAAGTGAAGGTGTGATTTTCTCCTTCTCTTCTGTTGTTTTACCTCTTTTTGCTCTGAGTCATCCATTTGTGGAAGCCCATCGATCAAATTGCCTCTCTGTCCCCCAAAAGAGACAAATTATTGGTGCAAGATACTGGAGAGATCTGAGAGATGGTGAGTTTTTTCCCACTTCTGCTCTGAGGCTGAGCAAGTCTGTTGATCACTCTCAATCTTTGTTCTTCGTCAGTAGCATAGGAAGAATATGTCTTTTTCTCCCAGTGCTGTGCTATCCCATCTCTCTTTCTGCGTGATGGGTGAGCAATGCCTGGTCCATAGGGGAGGGGACACGGTGCTGCATCATGAGCTGGGAGTGCCAAGGAGGGTCTGGATGAGCGAGTCTCTTACCGGTGATGAAGGAATGGTGGAACACGCACAGGTTGTCTTTTCACTTCAGTAAATGCGGTTTACAGCACTGCTCTGAGAGACGGTGAAAGCTATGCTGAAAACACAAAGCTCTGAAGTACCGAGTATAGGGTAATTGAAGTTGCAACGAATGACTGACTTTTCCTCTGCCATTTATCTACGTGAATGTGTACTTTGCAAATTCCCATGTTAAAATGTTCAGCTCTATTTCTTTCAATTTTTTATGTTCTTGCAGCTCTCCCTGGGCTTGAGGGTGAAAAACTCTGGGCCTGAAAGAGTAGCTTACTCAAAAGCTTACTCAAAAGATTGAGTAAGTTTAAAAATAGAAAAAAAAAGTTGGATGTGCATGTTTAGTGATAATTATTTTAAGTTTACAAACACGCACATTTTCAATGTGCCAGATTAGTGGTAATTTGCCAACGTGCCACAGTGGCCAAAGTGGGATCTGAGTTTTGACCTGCTTTCACCTATTCACTTGTAACCCATATTTACAGTTCACACTTGTGGTTCAAGAGTTTCTGCAGATTCATATATTTGTCTGTTTTGTTTTCACATCACCAAAGTTGTGTATTTGTGCAAAGCAGGTTTGCTGAATGTGTTGCAACCAAGCAAAAGAAGTTTAAAGTACAATCCAGGTTCCAGGCTGTGCTTCCCTACAGTGTTCTGACAAGAGCCTGCGCAGTTTAAAGAGTGGGTTATTTCAGCCTTTTTTTTGCTCTATTCATTGTATTTTTAAATGAACCTAGGTCATGTTGCAATGAATACTAATCACACAAGAAGACACGGAAAGGCAACCAGGCAAAGTAGTCTCAGAATAAAATTCAGACCCAACGTGGAACTAATCAATACAAAAGAGTCGTATGGCTGGGGAGGAGATGGTAAGATTTAATTAGTTGGGAAATTCAGCTCTGGTGATTTCAAACTAGGAACACCTAGTCACCTTCTGGGCATATTTCTGTTATAACTAAATTTGGGTCTGAAACAGATGTCACTTAGCCTAGGTTTGTTTCACAGCTTGACAGAAAGTGGATGATCATTCTGTGCTACCACCCAGTTTTATTGTCTTCTTATAAATGAGCTCTTCAGCTCCTGTATACAGATGTCCAACTGAAGAGCGTTGCCTGCTGAGCACATGAAGTAAAATAAATTTGGCTGAAAGCTAAAACTGTAAGATGGAGAACGATGGAAAGCTGTTTAGTGTGAGAAAGGCTTGTAAATTAATAAACAAGCAAACTGAATCGCAAGGATGCCTGTGAGACTGCAAGGAGCCTAAGGTGACAGCGTTGCTGTAAACTCAGATAAAAGAGAAGCACACTGCTACAAGCCACCCATCTGGTTCCTATTTGGGCCTTTCCCCACAGACCACAGGAGGGATTCTGGCCAAGGTCTGGCATGAATTTGCAAGTTGGATGAGGTGAGGGGTGCTTTGCTGGGAGGCTTGCGGAGTCCCCTGACCATATTGGTGAACAGGGAAGGAGGCTGGTGGTGTGGGTAGGGACTGGTGGAAGGGAAGAGCTGCTGCAGCGTGTGAAGGAACAGCCGCTTGCCACAGGTTTGGGGCATTGCCTTCATGCTTCTGATCTTAAATCATTGCTCTTCTCCACCCTTTGTCAATGTAATGAAGAAAGAGGAGGAAAAAAACAGAGTTTAATCAGTCTGGGAAGACAGAAGGGTTACCTCATCCCCTGGCCTCCTTTCTTCATTTCAGGACTGCAGGTGCAAGTTTGTAAACATACAAACAGCCAGTTACACCACTTTAGCACTATGGCCACCTGAAAGCATCCACCCAGCGCTTTAAAGGATATTGCTAGTGGTTTATAAGAGATTCTTTATTTTGAGATCTAAATGCAAGATCCTTGTGAAGATTCTTATATCCCATTGCTTCCTGTTTTCCTTAGCTCACAGAATATATTTAATAGTAACATTCGACTTGTTAAATCCTATCTTCAGAGCATAGTTTTGAAATTACTTCATTACCAATTTTTGTCTCCTTCTGTAATTTAATTTTTTGGTTCTCCCAAGGAATTGAATGAAGGGATGTTGACATTAAAAATAAACGAACAACTTTAAAAAGGCTATTTAATCTAAATCCAAATTGACATAAAGCATTGCATACATTTGGGTACAAAAGCCAATACCTGGTGAAAATGGCAGGATTGTGCATAATTATATTATTGCATTGAAACAGCCATATAGATTCATAAATAGCTGGGTGTACATAGAAACTTTAGAGGCCTTCAAAGTGGCACAGCAAAAGAGACTATTTAACTGTAGTGAAAAATAGTAGAAGGGGAAACAAATTTCTAAGTATAACGTGTAACTTCTTGACATTTAACTTTAACTGGTTTGTCTATTTTTCTTTAAAATGAAACTATGGAAAGCCATGCCTTTTTAGTTAAGAGGCTTACAGAAGTAAAAATCCAGCTTCTGAATGATAATTACAGAATATCAACTGCCCTGTGTTTTTTGAGTTGTTTTGCATTATCTGTTTTGAGGTCTCTTGTGAGATTAATAAGTAAAGATTGAATAGAAGCAGCAGCCTCTTTCCTATCCCTCAGTCTGAGAAATAATAATGTACACTGCATGGTAATTTCTGGCTTTGCATGTAGACGTGCAGAGATCATGACATTTTTGATTTTTCCGTTGTAAACAACAGAATGTTTTGGATAGACAGTCTTATGTTTTTCAGTTTACTCTTAATTTAACCCATACTCTTTCACACTAAATATTTACATACAAAGCTCATGCACAGAAAACTATCTGTTCATCATGGCCCCTAGTTACTGTTTTTTTTTTTTTTAAGGTCAGGCCTTACTTGTCAAACAAAGGGTAACATGGAATATATGAATTGGAATTGGACAACTCTGGAAATTTCTGAGCGTAAGGTCATAGAACTTAAGCAGAACACTGGCTTTTCAATTGCCTTTCTCCTTGTTGGTACATAATGAGCTATTGTCGATGCATAATACATAAATTCCATGGACCTATAGAGAGCATCATTTCTAAGACTTGTCTTCATGAAAACATCAGAATGACTACAGAGTGGTCATTCTTCTCATCTATTTTCATCACAAATAGGGCATGCAAATTTTTTATTAGGCTATTAGATTTGCATCTTCTGCATCCTGAGACAGTTTTTACCAGTTACTGGAAATAACCTATGTTCCGGGTCAGAGCTGAGAGGAGCCACAAAGCTGTGATAATTCTTTAATGTGGGAATCCTCTTTTTCCTTACTACTTGCAGAACAACCTAACATCGGAAGTTCCTCGCGTTGGGTGACCAGGACAGGTTCATTCGGTTCCTTCTTATACACGTTAGATGGCTGGGCTTCATCTGGATTGTTGTAGCTCCTGGGGTGATGTTCTTCAATACAACTCAAAAAACCCGAGCTTTGAAACTGAACTATAGAATGATAAAGTAAACTGAACCTACTGAGAGGAAAAGGAAGCTCGCCCAAGTAGTAGCATCAGATTCTTAGATATATAGATATTTATAAAGAGTGACTGGTACAATTAGTTTTGAGGTAAACTGTTGAAATTTGGTACAATTTGTTGTTTAAAAGCTGCTGATGAATAGAGAGAACAGTTCCAAATCTGACCTGTATGTAAGAAGACGTTTTTCTTTGAAAAGGGAACTTCTGTTCATTAAATACATCTATCGGTTTAATTAATTTCTCATATGTAGTGTATTTTCCCTGTAAAATAGGTGTTATTTATATAGCCTTTTTTTTTTTTTTTGAGTAATGTGGGTCCAGTTGGTCTTATCCCTCATTTATTCGTTTATTTGTCTAAAGTCTAGTTTAAAAAAAACCAAACAACCACAAAAACCCAACCAAAGAAAAAGCTCCAGGAATCTGCTTACTAGACCTTCAGGCAGCATAGAAAATGGGGATATGTGTATATTACTGCATTTATAAACAGATGTTTGCATCATAAAGAGCGGTATTTACATAAACTATATGAATGTTTTGTAAATTCTATGATACTGTGATAATTACAGCTTTAAGCATCCTGTCTGAGAGTGACACCAAACTCTTCAGGGTCTAAAATGGACATAGTGAAGCATAAAAAGAAAGAAGAGCAGCCTTTATCATCATTCAGCAACAATAAATTCACTAATACATGAATTTGCCCAAAGCCTGTCAAATAAAATTGTAACCTCAAAAGATTAAACAAAATCTCCTCTCTCATCAACATGGCCAAATCCTGTCTCAATCTGAGGCCCTCACAAAGAATCAAAGCCAAGCAAGTGAGAAGCCTTTCCTAAAGCGCACAGTGTACAAGGAAAAAAGAATGGATAGCAAAAAAAAAAAGTCAGTGTCCAAAAAAGCTTCTTTTAGTGAAGATCCTAAATGAGATGTCGGCAATTTGATGTAGAAATAAAGTGAAAACCGGTTTATATTTTTAGGTCTCCTTCCAGAGAATTACATTGAAGAGATCTTCAATCCGCTCTCCTCCTCTTGTATAGTTATCTAGTATTAAAAAAATATCAAAAAAATCACACCAAAATTTACCACACTTGATCAAAACGAAGGGAAAACCCCAACTTGTGCACTATCTGGAAAGTGGCCTAGTGACAAGTGAGATGACAAACATGGAATTGTCACAGGACCCTGTGGAGGGCATTCTGGTTGGGTTAGCGATGTTGGGAGTCTGTAGGGGTACCACTGTGGGTTAAAATCACGAGTGAGTTTATGCACTGACAGCCAGTAATTGAAATACACAGATCACGCTAATGCATCATTTCATCTACGAGCTGCAGAGTCTTTGATGAGGAGCTTGTTATATATTGCAAATCATCTGAAATTAAAAGGAAAGCAAAATTGCTGCTTTTTCCCTGTCCTCTTTCACCCAGCCCTCCAGCGAAGCTCCACAGGGACATGGTGCTGAACTAAATCTTAAGGTGTTAGATTATGTGTCCTCATTAAAAATACTGCAAAATGCTGCTGCTAAGTGTGGTGGTAATATTGTGAGTTGGCAGTTTTAGTGTTTTATTGATCAATTTCCATTTCAAACATTATACGGCTGACATGGCCTGTGGTCCCCAAAGATGTTTGGGAAAGAAACTTTTTTTTAAAAAAAAATTAGAGCATTTAATTGTAACTGATGATGTGTGTCAGCCACGGTCTCAGGAGGGCTTACAGCTGCAGCTCTGGAAGAAATGAGAAATCCCTGTGTGACCCTGATGGCTTCTATACTATGAAATCTTTTTCTTTGTAGTATTGAAGTTAAAAGCTACATATACCTTTCCAGTCGGATGTTGGCAGCATGTGTGCTAATGCTAGATCATGCTGAATAGAAGTAAAGCTTTCTGGGTTAACGTTTGCCTATTTAAAAAAAAAATCAAAACAACCAAAAAACCAAAAGACAACCTATATATGTGTGTTTGAAGTAGCAAACAACACTGCAGCTGGTTCAGTAAATCCCAAAGCCTAAGCTGCAGCAATGTGTTTTTCTCCTCCACCTCTATAGTTTACCACCGGTGCTATCTTTGCATTAGCCCTGACGGCAGAAGTATTGGAGATCCCTCTGTAGGTGGGATTCCAGGGTAGCCAGCAGTATCTGAGGGTTTTGGTGTGTAGCTGTCTGTGAGAAGGACCATGTAGAGCAGTGTTAAAAGCACTGGTCTCTCTGCTCCTGATCTGGCTTGGTGCTTGCCCCAGTGCTGTCACCAGCGATGTGCAGGGATAGCCATTTGCCAAAAAGCAGCGACAAAGGAAGGAGTGGAGAATGTGTCCATGGCTTGTTGTTTTTCTAATGTTTGACTGTTTGGCTAACAGCAAAATGACTCTGTGTGCGATGGTAACACTGGTAAGGTAGTTTATTCTGACGATAGTACTATTTTGAGCTTTTGAGCAGCACTGAGAAACACAAGAAGTTACAGGATCCACATCTCTCTGCCATTCCAGCTCTTACTTCTGCTGTCAGACAAATTGCTGAGGACTTTGGTGCCTTATGTGTAACATAAACTGGTAGAGGGCTTAGCAGGAGAAAGACAAACTTCTGCAGAAGTGGGCTACAACAGAAATATTTCAGCAGATGGGATAAATTTGGGACTGTTTAGTTTGAGGAAGAGGAGGCCGAGGGGAGACCTCATTGCTCTCTACAACTACTTGAAAGGGCATTGTAGAGAGGTTGGTGCTGGTCTTTTCTCACAGGTGATTAGCAAGAGAGGGAATGGCCTCAAGCTACAACTGAGTAGGTTTAGGCTGAACATTAGGAAAGAATTTTTCACAGAAAGAGTGGTCAGACACTGGAATAAGCTGCCCAGGGAGGTGGTTGAGTCCCCATCCCTGAATGTATTTAAGAGTCATTTAGATGTGGAGTTGGGAGATTTGGTGTGGGGGAGGAATTTGTAGAGTAGGGCAGATGGTTGGACTCGATGATCCCAAGGGTCTCTTCCAACCTGAATGGTTCTATGATTCTATGATTCTAATATACTCTTCCGGTCAGCACAGATAGTATTAGAAATAAACTTCCTGCAGAACTCTTGATGTTAGTATAGATGTACCAGCCAGATGCCTGATTGAACTCTTTCAGCTTATATGATTTCACTTATATTGTTGTGCTCTGGTGTTTAAGGCATTTTCACAATGATATTCCAATATAAACTCTGAGCAATAAGACTGTCCTGCATGATTCAGGTCAGAGACTCAGCATTTGAGTGATCGGAGAACAACACATCCGTTACTCCTACTCTCTTGCTTTTGCAAAATACTCTTGCACATGGGTGCTGTGTGGAGAGGGATTTTTTGTGTAGCATATATAAAAATGTCTTTTTAAAAAGTTTATGTTGAAGATTGTAAACATGAATCAATAAAAGATGGAATTATCTATAAAGTACAGAAATTCAGAAAACATCTTGTTACATAGGAAGAAATTTCTATTCATTCAGACTAAGTCTGCCAGATAGTAAGTTATTGTTAAATGACAATAACATTGTGAGTTTTGTACATAAAATGATCTTTCGTTATTTCTTTGTCAGATTTTGATTTTGTTGTTTTACCTTTCCACCACTTTGAACAAGAGAAATTGTTGTTTTGGCTTATAGGAGCTGTGCCACCTCTGCCACCAGAGGAGAAGAATTGAATAAGATAAGCAACAGGGAAAAATAAATTTGTACACACTTTTCCCTGGCTTTTATGGCTCTGCTAAGGGACAGTTGTACAAAGCAATGACTGACTTCCACTGCCCCTTTCTAAGGAAGAGATAGAGCAAGTTTCTTATTTTCTGTATGGTTAACCCCACTGCAAAACTGGATTTGTTTTTTTTTACTTGCTCCAAGATGCAAGGTTCTTACTTATTTGTGGCAGGGTAAAAAATTATGGTAGTGATTTGTTAAGCTGGTTTCTTGTGCAGACATTTTTACAAGGTTGTCTTTTGCTGATTGAATTCAAGCTTTAATGTCTTAAAATGCAAGGCGTATTTTTTTACTACAAGGTCTCTTTCAAGAAAAGAAGTTGTTATCAGTTAAGAAAGCTTAAGTTTGGTATGCCTGGGAAAAGACTGCTCTTACACAGGAAGCTTTTGAAAACTGCTACATATCACAGTTAGACCTGGTTTTCTTAACAAAACCTGTCATATGTATCCACAAAATAAAGTTGTGAAGTACAATTGTAAGAGAATTGACGCTGCAGTCTGTATTTTAGAATACTGGACTAATACTGTGCCAAGCCAAAGAAATATTAATACAGTAAACAGGGAAAGGAAATACACATGCTGATGGAACTGAAATATTGATTTAAAAAATAGTAAAAAAATTGCTGTGTGCTACAAATAATATATTAAAAAAAAGATTTTATCTGTGAATGTGCACTGGTGTTTGTTTATATTTTTAGAGATTTTTCAAGATTCCTAAGCGCAGTAGTACTGCAAAATATGTAGGACTACAGTCTTATTTTATTTGCTAATAAATGACTATAAGAAGAATAGATATTCTCTAAATTATCTGATTTGGCATGAGAATAGACATTGACTGGAAAAAATACTCTGCTCCTGGAGGAAGGATAGTTACAGTATATTTGTGATCCTTTCTTGAAAAGCTAAGCAGAATTTCAGTTCCATGTATTATTTCAGTTGGAGGAAGCTAACCTATGTAAGTTATCAGCAATTTATTGACTTTGGGCTAAGGGTAACTCCCATCATTAAGCATCAGCCTCTATGTTTTTATTGGCTTTTAGTAATCAGACTGGGTAAGGACTAATCATCTTCAGAAGCTGAAGAATTTGTACGGCTTGTGGGAAAGATGTGAAGACAAACTCATCAATTAAAAAGAAAAAAAAACCCACCTTTTTTTTTAATAACTCTCAATGGGATAAATGTATCTCTGTCAGCACAATCTCCATCTGCTGCTGTTTTACAAATGTGACTGTATTTGTATACCTTCAGGCAAACCAAGCAAAGCATTATTATGCAGAATAATAAAGACAAGTTTTGAAGTCTACAGCATGCTATTCTGGTCTAAAGGAGCAGTTGAGACAGCTTTGATTGTAAAATTGATTACAAGCAGAGACTTGGGAAAATTATGTAGTGGCCTTGGCTGTCAGTGGATGCACTGTTGCATGGTGTGTTTGCTTTTGGTGAGAATGAAACTAAGGAGCGTGATGCTCTGAAAGTACTTTGGGAAGTCTCTGTGCTAGAGGTTTGGGACTGGAAAAAAGAGGTAGAGAAGTACAAGTGGGTGGAGGAGCTACGAACCCACCGGGGACTTTACTTTGGCTTCAGTGGCATTAAGAAAGGGGAGCTCTTGTGATGGAATGGCCGGGCAATTGCATTGTCCTTGGGTCCAGCTGGACCTGCTTTCTCCTTTGTCAGTCTTCCTTTTGTATTCGTTTAATAACCAGCTGCATTGTTAATGTGCAAGGACTGGTTGTTTTTTATAAGACACTTTTTTGTTTCTTTTAAACTAGAAAGATGAAAACTACAGAAGCCTACCACGAGATACTAGTAGCTGGTCTAACCAGTTTCAGAGAGACAATGCTCGTTCATCGTTAAGTGCCAGTCATCCCATGGTGGACAAGTGGCTGGAGAGGCAAGAACAGGTAATATATATGTGTATATATATATATTACTTTATCAATCTAATCTTTATGCTACTCCAAGCTATTACAAGGAAGTGTATTCTTACGTGCACCAGGTTCTCTAAGCATGATACAAGCACCAGCAGTATGCTGACTAAATTTATATGGGAATTCCCTCTGCTTCCAAATAAACTGCATTAAGACTGAAATGGGCAGCTGCAAATTATTTCATTTTTGAGTCATAAACACATTTATGTAATATCTGGAAAGCTGCTTTTCTTCACAACTGATACCAACAGGGTTATTATAATTAGAGAGTATTATTTTGATAAATATGTTGCCATTGAAAACTAATAATATTACGACAGAATAGCCAAATGTGGGTCAGTTTTGGCATTGCACTTTCAAATGCTTGTTATTCTTAACACATATTAAAAGATATTAATTATAAATTTGAAGACAGTGTTACCATATTTATTTAGTGTACATTTATACTGGTTTTGATCTTGGGTTTTTTGAGAAACTAAGTAGTTCCAACTTGGGTTTTTTTATTAATAAGTTGGTAATCATAGAGGTTTAAAGCTCTGAAATGAAAATTACCTAGCAGTCTCTTTATGCATCTGTATTTGTCTGAAATTTTCCAAGAAGTGTCTTCAAATGTGTAATATAAATGCACCATTACTATGGAGACTGGAAATACAACAGGATGCCCATGCATAGGATAGTGCATGTGTAGTATTATTACCTCATTTTCTTCTTTATACAATGTGACATGAAAACATTGAGGTTTTGCATTGAATGTAAATGTACAGATTTTGTATTTTACAGCAAAACCAGAAATTACTTTATACAGAGGAGCTTTAAAACGAAATTTGCTATTTGACAAAGCCCAAGCTTTTTACATTGTGCCTTGGAAATGGAGGGGACGGTGTGAGAAACACTGGGCTGGTGTCCTGGGACTGGTCTCTGTCACTTACAAATCCCATACTGATACTTGAAGTCCAGCATTGGCAGATCCTAGGATTTTCCAAACGTTCTTTATTCAACCCCATTCTTTGTTAAAAAGGAGATTAAGTAATATCACAGAGTATGAAAACCTAAAAAAAACCCCAAATGTGAACTATTAACTACTTTTGTGTGTTAGAATTAGCTGCAGATTAATTCAAAATTGTTTTATGAAAAAAATACCCTCTGTCTTTGGTCCTCATATATTTTCCTCTGTGCACTTAATGATAGTGGTAGTTCTGTTACGATTTTCCTCTCAAAAGATGTAGAATTAGTGCAAACGAGTTTAGCTGCTGTTTCTGTGTCTGCTTGATTTGAAATGGAAAGTTGGTGCCTGGATTTGAAGGCATCTCCTGTGATGGTTCTGCTTGTTTGATGTTTTCGAGGCATATTTCCATGCATCATTAGATTTTCACCGTAGCAGTTAATGAAACTGTTGTCTCAACAAAAAAAGTTGGATTAGGAATCTTAATAGTGATCATCTTACAAAATGTTGGCTACATTAATATTTTACTATATGATGTTTTATGTTAAGTTTTGTGCTGACTTTGGTCTCTGAACAGCTTAACAAGTTCAATTTATTCACCAATTCAGTAAATAATTGGGCACTAGTGGTAGTCTTGAAGCATATTTGCTGCCTGAATTAACTGGTTGACGTCTGAAATTGCTATTACCATGTTTCTTCTGAGCAAGTTTTCTGCTTTCGGTTTTTGTTGGTGATGGTGTTTTTTGAGAGAGAGCGTGAGTTCTTTAATTAAATGTGTAATGAATCTGCATGTACCTGGAAGACCAGGATCTTTTGGCAATTTCATGTTGGTGGGATAATTAATAAGACTGAAACCTGTTTAAGAGGGTATGAACTGGAGAAGAAAGGCTGTAGTGAGAGTGAGATGCAGCACAGATTTGCAGAGAGAGGGAGGGAAGAGCCTGGCAGGGGAGGGAGTGAGTACCTGCAGACGGAGATATTCTTCCACTCTTTTGGGGGTTTTTAAACTCTAGTATCTTTCAGCCTCTGTGAGCTTTTTGTTTTCCACTGGTTAAACCTTTCAATTCTGTGAGGAAGAAACTCAAGTGACAAGGTTGCTATCTGGCATAAATAATTAATTTAGCAGTTTGTCCAGTCCTGTTCCCGCGTGCCCGCCTGAGGGAGCTGTGGAGGGGCTGGAGTGGGCTGCGCATCCTGCCCGTAGGTGCACAAGAAGTAGCAGACAGTGGGTCTGGCACCAAGGGTAAGGCAGTGACAGTGTCTGTGCCAAGAAACCTCCGGGGCAGAGCCCATTTAGAGATACCAGGGGTAATAATAGTCCTGGTTTAACCTGCCTTTGTGGCTCTTTAGAGGAGATAGCAGTAAACACTGGATTCATCTTGCAGACTCAAGAGGTTGTTGTTGGAGGAAGGCTCTTCTGGCTTGGATGGAGTTACTTCTCCCAAAGGTTGCCTCATCTTTTCCTTTTGAATGTCAGGCAAAAGAAATTTCTGGTGTGATCTTTGTCAGCTTCTGACATACATGAATATTCACAAGAATTGTGCTTTGAGGAGTGAAGGTGTGAAGTGCCACAGAAGTGCAGTCATTTTTGTGTGGACAACACCTCATTTCCCGTGAGCAGAACTATGGAGCAACATCACAGCCCATTCAGCAGGCAGAACTGCAAGAGACCTTGTTTCTAGGAAATCATAAGCTGCTGTAGCAGGGACTAATAAGGGCACTGAATTAGATCGGTTCACGTAGTTGTTGGAGAAACAGTTTTGTAAACTTGTTTTAGTGCCTAAAAATGGAGGAATGCATGAAGCCTGTTAAAATTCCTGGAAGTAATTGCTTTTGCTCCTATGTATTTTGCTCTGCTAAATTAGAGTGATACATCAAAGAAATAGAAAAGATTAATTCTGCTTTCTTAGCCCTTTAAGGAATTCCAGTTGTATATGCTGGTTAGCTGTATCTACCTAAGGGTTGTTCCCAGTTAGTTCTAGAGTCCTATGGTTGTCCACAGGGCAAATGATCTATGTATTTTTCAGAAAGCTTTGCTATATCTTGAGCCTACAAAATAACTTATGTGAAAGTGTTTGTACCAAAGAATCATTTCACCACTATAAAACAAAAAAGCCAAATATAGTTTTAGAAAGTTAGGGTTTTTTTTTTTTTTATTTTATTTTTTTACTTTTGCAGTTATTGCATTCATTCTTCTACAGATTGTCAGGTACTAGGAACAAAATGTGAAATCCTTAATTCAGTTCTAAAACATCTAAAAAAAAAAATAGCTTGGTTTTTGTTCTTCGCTTTGACTTCCACAGCAACCAAACTTTGAGGACTAGTTGAAAAATCTTATTTCCTCTGAAATTTATGCATGTATATGGTAATGTCACTTTTATTTGAGAAATCTTTTTTCCCCTCAGTTCACCTCAAGACTTGCTCAGGCCCTGATCAAATCTGGACTCATGCTGTTTCATACCAGGGAAACATGAAAAGGGAATATATGAAAGAGTTAAACTTTTCACCAGTTCCTTAAGTTTAAGGACAGAGAAAGCTTCTCTTGGGTGGTCATTTTAGTTTCATTAGTCAAATATTGGAACCAGCAGCAATTGAGACACCTTGAACTATGATAGTATATTCCTTGCTCCGCTGGTGAAGCCTTTTCTGCAGAAGGATTAAGAGGACCCGGCTGCCCTGTGCACTGGGAAAGGCTGTGAGAACAGCAGGAGAGGGAAATCCTACAGTGGCCCTGCCTAATTATGAAGCTGTGGCAAATACAATGCGACTGGGTCAATTGAAATTATATGCAAATATATATACATAACTATTGGATATAGGTCTGTACCTGTCAGTGTGTGAAAGCAAGGCAGGAGATGGAGTTAAATGTCATGGTTATTACTGAAGAACAGGTCTGATCCTCAAATCCCGGTAGCTTTCTAGTATCTAGCAAAAAAATAGAGAAAAAAGCAACTCGAAAGTATTCTGAAATGGGAAAAGAAGTTGGTTACTAGTGCTGTCTTCATGAGCAGAAATGTGCTGTGCAGAACACTTCCCCGAAGTTATTCTTGTTCATGACATCTGTCCATAGTAATCTGGTACAGTTTCTCTGGTTCCTTTTTCAATGACATCAGACGTGCAAGTAACATATGGTCTTACATCCCCAGCTGTAGAGTACCTGCCTTCAGCTTGTATTTTCAGCAAAATAAGGCCTGCTTTTAATATGATTGAATGTGCTCTCTTAAAACATTTGGATGCTATAAATTAGTGTGTTTCAGCACTGTCAGTTGGAAAAAAAAGTAATCAGCATTTTAGAGGTAGGTTGGTGAGTTTAAACCACTAATTTCCTCTGGATTCTTATACTCCAGCTTACCTAGGTTGTCAATTTTTTCATTTAACAACAAAACCCTGTTTCTATTTTATGCCTTAATGTAAGAGTAGAAGGCAGGAATGCAACTCATTTGTTTTGTTTAGTTCTAAATGTTTCATAGTGGTAGAGCTAATGTATATAAATATTTTTATTTTCACTGCTGTACCTCTTTTGTGTTTCTCCTGGTCTTACAGGTGTGTTTTGGATACTGTTTCTAGGTTTTATTATGACTGTAACTACAGTGGAAAAGTCTGCAGTTTCTGTGTTTTGTGGACTGGAGATGGGGAGGCTTGAAGATTGGAGGCTCTTCTTATCTCAGACTCCTCACATGTAGGGGTTGAAACTGCAGTAAAAATTATTGTCATTAGTGAGGAGTTGTGCTTTAAGATTTGGAAAAAAAGGATTAGCTAAACTTCAAGTCGGAGGAATAATTTTTAACTTGTTATCCATTACTCTGTACAATGTCATGATGGAGTCTCATTGCTTTCCTCCCTATCTGAGTACGGGCACTTTATAATTTGTCTCTTGTGATAACAACCCTAATGAACACAGAGCCATGACAGCATATCGATTATAAAATACAGAGATCGTTTTAAAGCTTGTCATATTCCTTGTAAAGAATTTCTGTCACAAAGTTATGCATATCTTTGAAGCTCTTGGCCTAATGCAGAGACCTGTCTCTTTTTTGTGGGGGTCTTCTGTCAATGGTCCTGTACAAAAGGCAGGGTCTTATAGGGGTATAGCCAGGAGGCTGCCCGGGGATTGTGAAACCAGGCAGGACTACTCTGAGGCTGACTGTGAGAGGAAAAAACTTTATTAACTAGTGAAAAAGGCCATGGCTCGTGTGGTTTTGCTTGTTTCTGCAGGTGAGGCTATAGCAGGTGGCCGAGAAAGGCACGGCTTGGCACCTGGTTTAGTATTAAAGACTTGGCAGTAGCTATAGCTATGGGCAGATAGCAGCAGTGACCAGTATTGGTATTGGATTCAGTACATGTTTATGTTAGTGAAAGAGCTGATCAGAAGACTTGAAGGTGTTCCTGCAGGAGTTGAAAATCTCCATAGTCCCCTATCCATGTGCAAATTCAGGTGTTTTGCTGTTTGAGATGGGTGTTCTTGGCCGTGTGATCACACTGGCTTCCACCTAATGTGGCTGTCAACACCCCGAGTGTGAGTGCTACGACTGTTTCTTCTTGCTTTGGTACTACCAGGAAGGTGAAAAGCTTGACTTGGCCCAAGAATACTTTCTCTTCACTGCTGCTGCTAGAGTTAACTAGTTGTTGACTGCTCCCTTTATTTCTGTCTATTGGCAAGATGTTAACTCCTTCAGCTCAGCAACTCAAATGCCCAAATGAAATGTAAGCTATAAAGTGTTGGCTTGACCCTCAGCCCAGCAGGAAGAGGAGCAGGTATGTCTCAGCAAGAGCAATGGTTGCATCTAGCTCCGAGTCAGCCAAACGCCCTGTCTGGCTGCCACAAGAGCACCTTAGCAAACACAGTTGTAATAATCTTACTTGCTTTTACCTTTGGTTTTTGTTTGACTAATCACATCTTTGGAACATTTTTATGTATATAATATGGTAAAAATTGTTACATAATTTCTACTAGCCTTTGACTTCCCATAAGACTGTAGTGGTATGAGGTCTCACTGATCTGTACATGACCACAATTCAGTGATTATTCTGCAGAGTTGTTTCAGTGTTCTCCCTGTGTTGCATTTATTATTATTATAATATTAGAAAAAATACTGTGCATAGTGAGCTCCAAAACGGGAAATCTGTATTTAGGTGTTTGTAATGTGAATTCCTACATAAAAACATCCAAACTCCTGTTGTGTAGTGCCAGAGTCCTAGGTCTTTATCCAGCCCAGGCATGTGTGCGGTCGGCTGGGTCGCTCCCAGGCTGGACCCTGCTGAGCTGCTTCCAGCAGCTGAGGCTGTGGTGGATCTTGAGATGCCCAGTTCCCACAGACATATCTCGATCTGGGATACTCGCTGGAGCTGGTTAAGTTTAAGAAAGCTTAACAAGGGGCATGGGAGGGTAAAACAAACTCTTACGATGGGCATGTAAGCTCTCTGTTTGTGTAGTGATGATTTCTGCTTTTTGAGATTAAAATCTTTACCACATCTTTTTGTAGTGAGAATCAGAATCACAGTCTTTTTCTAGGTTTAAATCTGACTTTGAACCTAACTGGCTTCAGATCCAGATTTCTAAATCTAAACTTCATTTCCATATATAAAAGCCATTTGATTTTTTGTTCTAATGATCTATTTCTGATTTCTATGTAGACTCTTTAATTCCTACCCCCTCAGAAGAGTTGTCATATCTTCTGAATTCAGAAGAGTATCTGTGTTATTCTGTATAAAGATATACACACTAATGCATATATTTATTAAATATTCTCTAGATGTATATGTATAACCACATAAACAGAAAAAAGAGACCTGAAAGAGAAAGGCTTATCTGTATGCTGAAGGCATCAGTACGTACAGAGACAGAATCAAATTTCAAACTACAGTATGTGTTGCTTTTAGGAAAATGTTAACATGGAATTTATAAGTCTGTGCACTTTTATGCAAAATGGACATTCGTGGATATGATCTTAATTGTATATTTTAGAAAGAGATTCTTCTTGCTATTTGTCTTTGAGTCATGAACAAATTTGAAGTTGTTTTTCGGTGCTGAGGGTTTCAGTTTATATGAGGTAGGAGGTTGGAATAAACAGCTTTATTGCTTGGGGACAGCTGTAGTGATGATGCTTTTATAAACAATGTTTCATGCTGGCATCTATCTTGTTCTCCTTTGAAAAATAATCTGTCATTTCATACTGTGTATTAAATGGGTGAGACAGTTCGGGGGCTGCAATCTCCTTTCAGTTACATGCTGCTGTGTAGATATGAATTCAGTGGCAGAATGTAGCTCTGTATGTGGAGAGGGGATTATAGACCACAACTTAGAAAAAATCAGAAAAGTCAGTTTTACAAAAAAACCTCATGGATTTTAAGTGTTGTAGAAGAGGACATGCTTCATATTCAGGTGTATATCCTCTCACTCCAACACTCTCTCACATAGATATATGTACCATGCACATAAATATGCAGAATGGACTTGGCTGAAATTTAAAGAATTGTAGAATGGCCCAAAATGGAAGAGACCTGAGAAGATCACATTGGCCAGCCTTTTGTGGGAAATGGAGTCTAGATGAGACTACCTAGCACCCTGTCCAATCCCATCTTGAAGACCTCCAGTCCTGAGAACACTGCCCGCATCCCTGGGGAGGTTGTTCCAGTGAATGGTTGGTCTTGCTGTGAAGAAAATTTTTTTCATATATCAAGATGTAACCCTTTCCAATGCAAATTGTGTCTTTAGCTCCCTTTCTTCTCCATGTGGCTCCTTGTGAAGAGAAAGCCCCTGTCCTTGTGGCCACATCTTGAGTAATGGAATACTGTGATGAAGTCCTTCCTGAGCGTTTTCATCTCCAGGAAGAAAAGACCTAACTCAGTTGTTCCTCACCAGCCAGGTTCTCCAGCCCTTTGATCATCTGTCTGGCCCTCCTTGGGACCCTCTCTAGTCTGCTCACTTCTTTCACGAATTGTGGGGACTAGAATCAGATGTGATGCTCCAGGTGCAGTTTTGGCAGGTGCTAGTATCTGCTAGAAGAAGGGTCTTGTTCTGCAGAACCTTTCTGAAGGGTGTTGGCATGCAGGAAGGGCATTTGCAGACTTGCTGGTAACCATACACTGCTCTTTTCCTGGCCCTTGGGACTAAACTATTTAAATAATCTTCTTGTTGTGGTAGTTAATGGTAATAAATAGATAATAGCAGGGATATAAGCAATACTCTTTTAAATTAGATGGATATGCTATAAGAAGCTTTAATTTATTGCTGTTAGTTTTCTGGCTATTTGCTAAATATTTTGCAAAGCAGTATTATCTCTGGCTTTTTTGCCTGGTGTCTGTCCGTGACAGCAGGTCAGATAAGGATATCTGAAAATCCTTTACTGGGCCTGGAAAAGTGTTGTGTTTAAAGGATGTCTCAGGTCTTTCTTTTCTTCTTTTAAGACCTTGTTTTCTTTCTTCATGCTGTGAAAGAGGTTTATCTTCTCATGTGTTTACTTTTTAGTCCAGGCGTTTATAATATATCCCAAGGAGTTGTTTATAACAGAAACGCTCTCGCTATTTTCATAATGTGATTGTTGCTGCTACTGTGCCGTGTCCTCAAAAGCCCTGGTGGGAATGTGTACGAGTTAGTACCAAGCAGCTCTGCTCGAGGCAGTGACGGCTGCGAGGGTCCCGGGGGCTCCGTGCAGCCCTGCCTCCATGGGTGAGAGCTCAGGGACCGCGGTGGCCCCACGATGGCAGAGCGAGCGATAACAGAGCAGGAGCCACAATTATGGCATGCCAAAGTAATGCAGAAGTGAAATACATTAGTAAAATTAAAATTTGTCCTCATTCCCTCGGCGGGTAATACAGTTAATGAAAATAGATCTAACTAAATTAGGATAATTTATTTCATTAGTTTACAGCATTGTAAAACTTTTCAGGGCAGTACAGCCCTTCCATACAAACCTGAAAGAGATACAGTTCCACTATTCACTTCAAAGACCACAAAGGTTAAAAGTTTTAAGTGTATTAAAGCAATTCTGTTAATTGTGTCTTTAGAGGATTCTCTCTTGCCCTTGGTAAAGTATTCTTAATTTAAAATTCACATTACGCTTGTTCTGCATTCCAGCCTTTTAACCAAAGTGTACATATGTAAGTGATTACTTGTATCTTTGGGACTTAAAAAGAAATTCTGCATTTTTGTTTCAGAAGGTGGTACTGGTAGTACATGCCATTGCTATTTTCCCCTCTTTTTCCTCTCATTTTGTGTTCTTATTTTATCTGCTTTACTTTTCTTCCTGCATACTTGCTTTGCCTTCTACGATACAAATGTCTACAGAACAGCAACCAATCCCTTGGAAAGAAAGAGATGACATCTCCAAACTCCAACTCCCCAAATCCCATGTCTTTTTTATTTTCTCAAGTCTTGCTGATGTCCATATTTTATCAGAAGGACACCATTCAAAATCAGAAAGTTATCCCAAATACTATTTCTTTTTCCCTGTTCGTTTCAAATTATAAGTAAACCCAAGATGGAGAATCAAATTATAAGTAAATCCAAGATGGAGAATTAGCTTGGTTTTGTTGCCATGCCAAACTTCTATAATTCTACATCAAAAGTCAGTTTGGCCTTAGCTTAAGCTTCATATTAACTTAATTTTCAGTTAACTTAATTTGCATTTTAGAATTGGCTTGACTTGAAATGGAAAAATAATTTATTTTTTTAATAGCCTGATTTTCTTCCTGGTACAGTTTTTCTCTTAAATGGATGATGTGGGGATTTTTTTAAAGAAATATTGACATCATTAATCTGTAGTGGAAGTTGTAGTCCTTTTTGCAATACAATAGAACAACTTATCTGAACGGGAACATGGATGTAAGTGCTCTTTGCTTCTTGCTATAGTTTTTTAAGTAAGATTCAGGTAAATCACTGCTGAGTCATGCAAGTCAGTTAATTCCAAACAGAACAGAAATAAAGTCAGGGTGCTTATTTTGGGCAAAGAAAAATGACAGATTTTATCTGAATGGATAATCTGAACATCTCATTTATTGAATAACAGCAGGACGATTTTTATACTTTTTTCTTCCTATGAATTATTAATTATGAGAAAGATGCTTTCACTAAAAAGGCCAATTTTATCCTGCCTGTTGTGACCGTGAGAGTTAATTTATCTTCTGTTGATAGAAACAGGAAAGTCACTTATTTAAAATCCTGTGTGAACAGATCACTTTAATGACATGGTTGCACTTTGCTGTAAAGGGGAATGGTACTGTGTAACTTGGAGTTAATAATTGAGTTATGTGGAAGTAATTTGTCTGGGTTTTTGTTTTATTTTGAGTTTTAAATTTAATCTTAATTTTATTGCTTAAGTATGAGCATTTCATTATTGAATGTAGTACTGTTTGGCTGTATTAAGTGGTTATTGTAATTTATAGGATACTTTGACTAATGTCATGATTCCCCATGAAGTGACACAGCAAGATTTAGTGAGTGCAGCAACTGAGTGAATGGAATTACGTAATATGACCCAGTTGATGTGATATATCCTAAAGATTTAAATTTATTTCATCAATATAACTGGAAGAGAAAAGAAGATAATAGACCAGCCTTGCCAATTCATTCACTGACTAACTTGAAAATAAGTCCATTCTAAATTTATCTTGAGCTGCATATGGAATGGTCAAGCTCAGTGGTTTCCAGGGCAGGGGAGGGGGCAGGCAGGGAGTGTAAGAAATCCCTTGGTTAGGAAATCAGGATGTACGGAAAAGTCATTTACTTCTATATATGTCACATGCAAGACAGAAGAAACAACCCTCCCCCCCCCTT
>VXBJ01006458.1:2827257-2843556 GCA_013400055.1 Nycticryphes semicollaris | reverse complement strand
TAGTTTATTTAATTTAATAAATAATTAAAAGTATTTTCGGAAAACCCAACAACTAACTGCCGAGCACCTTGTGGCACTGATAACAGTCTTTGCTGAAAAACAAAAACCAAAGAAAGAAAACTGATTTGTAAGCGATCCAGTTACTCTGATTGAGGGAGGACTCATATTCAGGATACACAAAATTAAAACAAATACAGCACAACTAGTGTTTCCATGAAGAAGAAATTGATTTAAAACATATGAAGCAAGTGGCATGACAAATATTAATGAACTAAAGGTTTTGTGTAATATACTGTTGTAAAGATTTTAGTTTTGAAATAAATATTCCTTTTAAGTTTTGATCTCTTACACGTGATATTTTAAAAATAAAAATTGTTGCCCAGATTCCATAGTGAGGTATCACTCACATTCATGCCAGCTGTGTGCGATTAACTTCATTTGGACTGAAAATTATTATGCTGCTTTTTCCAGCCCAGAAATGGCTATTTATGAATTTGAGCAAAATCAGTTGGCTATTATTATTTGAACATATTTTCATTTAAAATACTGTTTGTTTCCACAATTTAAAAATAATTGTTAAGGGCAGCATACATTTGCAACTATTTCCAAAATGAAAAAAAAAAATATTTCAGGCTGAATATTGCAAATATTTTCACAGGCTGTGGAATAAACGCCTGATGAGTGACGTACCCCGTATGAGAAAAGCTTCTGGTCATCTTAGTATTTCTTTAGAATACTAGGCAGGCAACCAGTGTTCAATCACTTTGTATCAAATCTTAATTTCCTCTTCCTTCTGGATACACTCATTTGTCTTCAAAAATCTTTACTTTTCTAATGTGTAGGAATTCATGACTGCTTATAATTTCAACTCATTTATCCAAAGCACAGACTAAATTAAAAGTCCCAAAAGAAAGCAGTCATATCTGTGAGTATCTCTATTTAAAAATCTTGAAAGTTACATTGAGTATTCCATCATACCATTTTTATTTATCTTGATTTTTCTAGGCAGTAATTGTTACAACAAAGCACAGATTTCATAAAGCAAGCCCATCAGTATTTCTTCCTTGTAGTTACACTTTGTCACTATAAATAGCTTTCTCTTCATGAAGACTCTTTTAACTCATCTCTCATCAAAACCAATGGATTCTGCTGGTAATTTGAAGGTCAGTAAAACTGGTCTCTGTGCAAAAGAAGCAACTTACATTATACTTCAGTAGGATTGTGCATATTGGAGCATTCTGGGTAGGTGAAGTTAATGGGGCTCAAGGACCCTGACGTTTTTTCCCTAAATTAACAGATGTCAGTCTTACTGAAAAGTTGAAGACTGGGTAGGAGGCACTTGAGCTCCGTACTGATGTGTCAGGGGTCAGCAGAAAATACTGGGATGTAGGCTAGGAAATGTGTAGGGAAAAAAAAAAAAAAAAACAGAAGAAATTGTTATATCTGAATCTGTGTGAAATTCCTTCCTCATTGCAATGCAGTTCCCTGATGACTTTTTTCCAATTTGCAGCGACATGTGCATGTAAATATGAAAAGTGGCGCAGCTGAAGAGAAGTTGTGCCCTCCCATGCTGGGCCCCCGGGGGTTTGAGCACAACGGTGTCAGGCAGGCTCTGGCTTGTCTGACTCCGAAGCCAAACCTCAGAAACCTGGGGGGAATTCAGAACAGCGGCTGCATCTGTAGCCCGTGGCTGGGATACTCTTTTGGGATGGTGGGAGTAATTTTGAAACCGCCTCCCAGGCTTTCTCAGCAGGGCAACGGGCAGCTGCTGAAGCTCTGCTGGCTTTTGGTGGCTGGAAGCTGACGGGTCCTGGTGGGATGTGAGACCTTTCTGGGTCATCCAAATCTGTAGCCTTTACAGAAGACAAAATTTATTTAATACATAACAGCATCTTTCTGTTTGCCAGTTAGCATATAGCTAACTTCCCTGTTTGTTTTATAGTTCAGCATTCTTACCGTTCATCCATATATATATATTAGAGTTAAATGAAGTACATGTCCCTGCTTGTTTATATACTAGAAATACGGAACACTGCATTCATGCCCACTTTTAGGAGCAGTATTTTAAAGTGGTGTCATTGTTGACACACACACATACATACACATGTGCGTACGTGTTTAAATGTATCCATGTAAAACTTGTAAAACTTAATTTATGACAAATGTTTTTACTGTAACTGTTTTTAAATATATTTATGTTGTGGAGTTCTTGGTCACCTTCCTGACATTATGATTATCCTGATGACTTCAGTAATTCTTTTAGAGGAGCAAATTCCCAGTATAAACTTTTGCATACTAGAAGAGGTAGTAAAGAAATATACTTTTGTTTTCTTTGAATTTGACTTTGTTTTTTAGCCCTCCCAAAGCAATAGTCTTTATCATTATATATCTACAGCTAGGGTGACATTATGGTGATGGAGTAAGTTTCTGGGTTTGTTAAATCATGCGTAGCACTATCATTTAAGTTCATTTAACTATGTGGAAAATAGGTCTTAAGTAATGTATTTTAAAAGTACTACGAGTAATTATTAATTTCAAGCTTTGATTTTAAGAAGATCTTTCAGGAAAGGCTGAACTTCAAGCATGTAGATACAACACATCATTTTCTCAGTTTTCAAATCTTGGATTATTTTTCTTTCTCTGTTTTAATACCAGTAGTCTGAACTGGGATAGGTTTTAGGTAATTGTGGTGATTGAAATAAAGGAGACCCGAAAGAAGATTGGAGGTCAGCAAAGCTATTGGCATGACAAAGTTTAACAATGGAGGATCTGGGAAGCCCAGTCTCGCTTCCGTCTTGAGCGAGAAGCTTGAATATCGCTTCAAGAAGGACTGTTTCGGAAATGGTCACATCACCAGTTCATGCTCAGTCCTGTAGTATTATAAATCTGTAAATGGATTCTGTAAGTCATCTCTCTTATCTCATTTTTACACAGTTAATTTTTTTTTTTCTCAAAGACATTAATTTCACAGTGTTGGATAGTTTAATTTTCTTCCCTTCTATTTTAGTAGACTGGCAGTGCAGATATCACCGTCTCTGACACATCATTTTTTCTCTGTACAATACGGTGTATTTTGTGGCTCTAGTGCAGCAGTAGACTGGCCCAGAAATCACAATCTGGGATTATTGTCTTTGTGTATCCTCAAGGAGTAATATTTTAAAGTCACTGCATCTGTTGGTACTTAAGAGCATGATTTTTACTTTTTTTTTTTGCCAGTTTTTACCATCTGTGTGTCTGGTTTTTGGCTCCTTGATTTAATTTTTCAGTTTAATTTCGCAGTTGCACTGGGAATTCTTTCTCTTTCTCACACATGCTCTTTTTGACTCATCCATGAACTTACAATAAAAAAAAAAATTATTTACAGCAGTTGCATAGTAAAATTCTTGGCCTTCACAATTTGGATTTTTAATGATATCTTTTTATCGAGTCTCTTCTAGTAAATGCACGTCATTTTTGGAAGTGAAATAACTTTTATTAGACTTTGTTTAAGTTTTAAAAAAAATTAGTTTGGATTAAATTGAAGCATTTTGGCGGGAAAAGCTAGCTTGGACACATTAAACACTTTCTAGTCTTTCATACTCATTTAGTTTTCAATGCCCAAGAGGGAATAATTTTCTTGAGAAATCTGTATTATAATCATAAACAGACATAATTCAGTAATTTTCTCATGAAACATTGGCTGAAATTTTGGCACTAATGACTTGAAACTCACACAAGCAGCAACATTTTTGTTTAAATTCCAAGAAAAATACTGATGAAATATATTAGAATAGACACAAAATATACATACGGTGTATTACGGACTGTTTTCAATAAAAAAGTCTGTATCTTCACCAATTGAATGAATGTCTCATGAATTCAGGCATGTTGTAGCATTTCAAGAATGTTCTGATAGTACTTGACTCATTTTTCTCTGCTTATCCCTGAGCACTTTTTTACAAAATATTACATTATGTAAATAAATTTTTAATTTATGAGGGTAACTGTATAGCACATCTATCAAATATTTTGCTTGTATATGTGTTTGTGAATATTGAAAACACCACTGCTGCTCTGATCTTTTTCTTGACATAAGTATTTTGCTTCTCACTTAAAATATAATACATTCCTTAAGGTCGAATTGAATAGCTTTTTAAAGAACAAGCTGGTTTATTTTTAGCCTCTTTCGAGTAGTTTCTAACTGAGGATTTTAAAGTTTATTTCTACCTTCTGGTGTACTTGCTTCCTTTTTTCCTTTTTTGATCTTTTATTTTTCTTCCACCTTCCCCACCCTGGTTTTTAATGAGTATTTTGTGTAGTACTGCATAAAACAGTGAGTAAGAGTTACATTAAAATACCAGCACCAGCAGGTAAAAACATGTTCTCTTTGGAATATGTGGCTCCCATAATCTGTAGTATCCTTTCTGTTTGTGTGGACCGCTTTGAATTATTTTTCTTAACAATGCTGTATACTATCAAAAGACCAAAAGAAGCACGTTGTTCACTTGAGAAATCATTTTTTGAAAGGAATCGTTGCTGTGAAATTCTGAGGACGGGCATTAGTCATCTTCTCTTCTGTCTACATATGCACATAGTTTTTCCTAAATGCACTCTAACCATTTTTCACTGTGTTATGCAACTGGGAAAACATGGTGGTTTTTCACTGAGGGATTTGAGCTTTCATTCTCACTCGATTCTCATTGTATTTTGCTGAAAACTTTTTGTTTTGGAGGAAGAGGAGAGTTAGTGCCTTATTTTAAATTCGCAGTTGTCATTAAACAAATGTAGTGGGGTTTTCCAGTTTTACTAATAGACATTCAAACCCTATTTAAGTGGTCTCAGGAACGAAAACTCCCATTTTTCAAAATTTGAGTTCCAAAAATTTCCCTGGCTCTAAGGATTTTATCGCTGCCAGGTTTAACTTCCCGATTTCCTGACAAATATTCTGTTACTGTAAGTGAAGGGGAAAGCTAAGTTAGTGAACCAGTACGCGTTTGCCAGTGTACTGGGAGCCTGCATTTTGTTACAACACTGCAATAACACCCATGCAGGAATGGAATTGATTTCAAGTTGATAATAGGTGATGAAGAGAATGCTGAACATTTGTTTTCCTGTGGCTTGAATCTTAAGTTTTCATTTGAGAACAGGGTTTTCAGGAGGCCATATAAATTAAAAGAATAAAAAATAGGATGCTTTCACTACTATGGTTTGTTGTCCATAGGGCTACTTCCAAAGTGCCAGCAAAAATGATCACCTCTGCTGTGCTTTTTTTCTTGCCTTCCACATGGGAAACAAGTTGGTCTCATGTTCTCATGAGACGGAGCAGAAGCGTACATGCATTGGTCTTTCCATGGTGTCACTGTATTTTGGTCTGTGTGATAATTCAAGCAACATTAAGAGAAGGGGATTCAAAGTGCAATGATGAGAGCAATACATCTGCTCCCAGCAGCATCCCCTCTGAACTGGAGCCTTGCTCCTACTCTGAATCTGAACTGAATCTGACTATGGAAGTATAAGGATAACCTGTATTTGAAAGCCTGACGCTTAGTTGTGCTTTGCTATATATTTTAAAAGGCTTGTGGGAGGCTAGATGTAAACTTTCATGTTAGATAGTTTCCCAGCTGACTGGTGCATTGAATTCATTGAGAATAGGAAGGGCTGGTTCAATTCATTTCCATCCCTTGTATCGCAGTCATTTTCTGCAACGACGCGTAAGGATTGATTACCATAGCAACAGTGTTTTAGCTTGTACTACTGTGAATGTGGTTAATGATAATAGAATTATCTAGTCATTTTAAAGCCTGTTATATTATTAGGTCATCTGAACCATCCTCTTACTATGTATTGAGTTATTCCCCGTAGCCTGTCTTGTAGTCCTTTGTCCATGCTGCTTTTACATGTGTTGAGCAGTGGGGATTCTGCTTCTTCCCTTGGGAGACTTTCACAATCTGATATATCACCCCATTAAGGATTTTCTTCTGGTATTTAGCCTCATTTCACCTCTTTTTTTTCCCCAGCTACATGGATTTATACCACATGGAAATTCTGTTGCAATCTTCTCTCCTACAAGCTTTTGCAATTAATCCTTCTTTACTACCTGCATCAGAATATGCAGCTCAGTATTTGTGCTTTTTGGGATTTTCTTACAGGGGAAAGCAGGTTTCTAAACCCATCATCTCTTCTTCTTCTTGACTACCTCATTTTGATAGGAGATTACCCAGTACTCAAAAGCTATTTAGACGACCTGAACTGCATAGACAGAGAGCTTCCAGCTTTCCTGTGCTTAAATATGTTTGCTTCAGCATATGCACCACTAGAATGCAGGTTCTTGTCTGCATGTCTGCCCTGCTCCAGCTGATGTCTGGTCTACTGTGTGGGTCTCACAAAGCACAAGTGATGCTCCTCAATTAACCCTTGCCACAAGAAGCAGAAGCAACCTCTCAGTCTGCTCTTCTTGTCTGACCAGTCCAAGTGTGGATGGCCGTAGATGTCTCTGCTGTCCCCCACATACACAGGTTGTGCACTTTATCCTCTCTTGTCATTTCCTGTGTTTCTAAATCTTTTCTGCCTACATTGCTTTTCCACCATGAAGAGAAATAATTTCCAGTCATCAAGGGGAAATGTAGTTGTCCTGCTCTGCTTCAGGCATTGCAGAGTTTGTCCTATGTGTAGGTTGGCTAGACTAGGAATTAGATTAAAACAGGTAAAATAAAGTGCTTTCCTGTATAGTTAAGCCATGGATTACCTGCATATGTGTTACCTCGTTGTCATACTCTGTGTCTGCTTTCTCAAAAGTTGTTGTGGATTTGGCAAGTAAGGCAGAAGAGTATTGGCATCTTTCCAGTAATTTGTTGTTCTCACTGCTACTTATGCTTTTTGACTAATTTCCTCATTAATATTTGATGTCATACAGTTGCCCATTTCTTCTGGTTTTTATTCAGCTACAGTATAAATAAGTACATACTACATTAATATTCATCCATACTACCCCTGGAGCGCAGAAGACTAGGAATTGCCATTGGAAATTACTTTTAGAGCTAAATTTGCTGAAAAAGATACTTGAAGTTGCAATAAAAACCAGATATATTAAATCTACCTCAGTATTACCATTGATTAATTATTTAATTTTTGGTAATTTTTGCTGGATTTTTTTCAGAGGTTCTGCTTTTTCCAAGATTCTTCCCTTTGAGGCTTAGACTAGATTGTATTTCTCAGAATGCATTATCTTACATTTATTCAAGTTTCAATTTCCTCAGTCACCAGGCTTCTCAGTCCACCAGTGTGATAGATATATCTGGAAAGTCTCACAAAGCTCATTGATCATGTTTTAAAAGATTATTTTAAACCTAAGTTGTGTTTCACTGGCAAATTTCATCACTTTATTTTTAACTTTCTCTTCCAGATTATTCATTCTTTAGGTAGCATTATCTTGCTGTCTGTCCCTTAGGAATGTATTAGCTCTTCTATTTTAAAGATGGTTTTAATGTTCTTTTGTTTCTGTGTGTATATACGTTGTCATTCTTTTTCTCTGTTCTTTGTTGCCTTCAACCTGGTCATGTGTAAGGAGAGGATGACAAGTGCATTTCATTATTTCTAAGGATTCTTCTTGCCTCCCCTTGCCTAGAATACATTTGTGCAAGATAGTTCCTTTTGTTGTTTGTTTGTTTGTTTTTTTAAATTAAGTCAAACTGCAAAAATGGTTATAACTATTAATGTTAAAGAATTATTCTGAGCCTGTGGAGCTGAAGACAGACCACCCCAAAAAAAGAGTGAGGAATCTGCTGATTTTAGTGAAGATAAATTAATAGATTTTAAAAAACTCGTCAGTTTGTTTCTTCCCATATTTTCTTCAAATCATGTCATTCTGTGTGAACACCATGAACTTTATTAATTTCAGTGGGAAACCACAAGCCTGGGTCACAGAATTTTCTATTATTTTTCCCCCCAGCTGGCCTCAGCCTCATACTGAATTGGTTCTTAATTATAAGATACAGTGACCTTTATCTTAATTAAAAGGTTCATTCTATTCTAGATTTGATGATAATGCAGACAATTTTCTCCTTCCTATCTAGTCAGGAATAGAGGTAGGTCAGTATTGTCCTTTCTCAAATTTGCTGGCGTTTGAAGAAGTACAAAATCCACTCTAGTCCTAGTGATACCAAACCTAACTTCCCCCGGACAAGAAGAGAGCCCGTTGGCAAATTACTGGAATTAGGTGTTCAGTGGCTCTTGCACTGTTCTCTGAAATAGCCAGAGCTGGCTGTAGCGAGGTCCTATACTAGCCCAGCTAGTTAGTCTGAAACTCCATGAATGCTGTGAAAGTGGAAGTGCCTGAAGATCCTGCAGTGGAGGAAGCGCTCAGTGCTGTTTGATTTCTAAAGCTGCTTCTTTCTGAAACGTCAGCATTTGCTTGTTCTTCAGGTTTATTCATGCTTTCCTTTCATAGTTTGACAAAAGTGCTTCAGAATGGTAGGATAATGATGCTTGCTTCCCCTGGTTTCCTAAAAGTAGGGTTTTTTCCAGTTTCAGAAAATCACTGTGAAGGTTTAAGCAAAATAAACATTTCTTCAAGGAGAGCTCAGACTGGGCAAGCTTCATTGACTGGCTTGTCTGGGATTCAGATGTGGTTTATGGGAAATTGATAACAAGTTCCTGCACATTTGGAAACCTTCAGCTAGTTTATAACTGATTAGGTGGCAACGAAAAAAACCTTATGTCAAAATTGGAAAGTTTAAATGTGGGGTTTAACAGCATCTACCTGCTTTTAATCCAACATGACACAAGTTATTATGGTTCCTTGCAGAATTTTCTTCCCCAAAATGCTATTGTTAACCTTAAAAGGGTGTTCATGTAGACACCTATGTATAAAGGGTTGTGACTTTTTGATGAAGAGAAACATTTGCCTCTCTAATGTGTATGTGACTTCCATGCCTTTACTTTTTTTTGTTGTTGTTTGTTTTGGGTGGGATGTATGGAGAGGAATTCAACCACAGAATGTGTGGGTTTTTTCCTTCTGTTTATGCATCTTAGCTTTTAATGAACTCAGGAAATAACACTTAAAAGCATTGTTGTGTCTCTGTCTTAATTTGATTTCATCTAAGGAATTTGAGCAATTTGTATGAAGTTGTTTAGGTAACTATTTATTTTGTAAGAAATGAAGTTCTGCTTTAGATTATAAACTGGCAGAGAGAAAAACAGTGATGGAAAATAGGGCAGCAATATAGAAGGGCGAGAGGGATTTATTCCTGGAAAGCACGCTCATTTTGAAAGAGGGGGAGTGCTGAGATGGCAACTTTGGTTGACAAGACACAATTATTTAGATGAGTTGAAAAACAGGTAGGACTTTGAAGGAGGCAATAGAAGAGGGATGAGATTGGACGTGGAGTAGTGCTGGTTAATGAATGTTGAAAAGCATGCCTGGAGCTGTATGCGAAACTGCAGGTGAACGGTGTCCTTTCAAACAGTGGTCTGAGGCCACAGTGTTAGAGGCATTTTAAGTCATCTCTCCTGCTGAAAGAAGCAATCTTTACTTTGCTTCCTCCCTCGTGCCTCCCTAAGCTTTAATGAGACTGCTAATTAGACCGAACTGGACCAGCCTGGGAAACGTAACCAATTAAAATTGTTTTTATTAAACATTAATTTTAATTTAGAACTTCTGTGTAATGATACAAATGCTTGAATAAGCAGAAAGGAGAAAGTGGACAGAGGGATCCAGTGATAAACATGACCATCTGGGGAGAGGAAAACATGGGATTCCTTCTTTCAACACACCGGGTCTGTGGCTTGCCCTGGTCTTGAAGCACAATGAAACGTCAGGCTGAGGTGTTATTATGGGCAGCAGAATAGAAATACAATTGCTTGGAGATACTGCACCTGCATTTCGTGTGCTGAATTTGTCCCTACTGCTCTGACTTGAGGAGAAAAGGGAAGGGAAAGAATCACAAATGGAAATAAGGTCTCTGAGAAGTTTTAAAATATTAATTATTTTGAGAAGCTGATACATGTTCTGGTGCAACAAATGGCACTAAACAAGTGTTTCTTTAAATGCCTTTTTTAAAAAATATAACTTATATTTGCAGAGTGCTTCTGGAGCTATGGATCTAGCACTTGTGTGATATCCTACACTTTGCTCTTCAGTACATTTTAGACAAAGGATCTTTGGTGTCCCTGGAGGACTTAGGTGGTGGTGGTGGTGATGTAGCATAGCAGTTGATCATGTTTCATCATGTGTTGTGTAAGAATTTTGTGTGACAAGGAACGGTGCCCATGCCAGTGCGGGCTCAGCACCAAACCTCTCAAGGAGCCCGTGCTTTCCCCAGCCCCTCTCCGGCCCGACGGGGCCTGCGGTCCTGTCTGCTGCCCTGAATGGGGAATGACTTACTGTCTGCACTCATGAGTCCTAACGGTGTTTTGATGATTTCAGAAATTTGCTTGCTGCTTTTTTATTTTTCAAAGTGTCCTTTTTGGTTTGCTTAAGGAATTCGTATGAGCATTTTACATTTTTCTGAAAGTAATGCTCTGTCTCATCACCCCAAACTGAAAGCATCTAAGGCTAGAGATTACCCTTAAAAATATGGAAACAAATCTTCAGTGCCTCAGTTTCCTCAAATAAAGAAAGAATTTGGCGAATGACTTTTAATCTTCTTCCTGAGGGTGCAGTGAAGCTAAAGCCATTATTGTCCATGAAGCGCTTTTGCCATACTGTGCTGGAGGGCACTACAGAAGTACTGAGTACTATTTATTTTAAATTTGATTTAATGCTTTTGATTAAAAAATTAATAAAATTGTCATAGACCAGATTGTAACCCTGTAGGCACTTGGAATGGAGCATTCGTAAATGAAGCATTTAGTGAGAAGTTTGAAATTGTTTTTCATGTTGACTTCAGCAAAACAAATTAAGCAAAGAACAATGAAAAATGCTATAGTATTTTTTGTTATTAAAATGGTGAATTTGTTTGATGCCTAAGGTAAAATCCATGTTGTGCAAAAGACCAAAAAACAAAATGCTACGGCATAACTGGGAAACTCAATCCAAGCAATTTCAGTGGAGTTTCTCAGTGAAGAATGAGGTGAAAAGCAAAAAGTGGCACACAACTCTGCAATTCGGCAAAAGACAAGTAAAAGACAAAACTGCAAAATGGTAAACTGTCATCACTCAGAGTTTGCACAGCAGTTGAGAGCAGACTTGGGTGCCTTCTGCATTGCTCCCCTGGGACTTGAGGCAGGACCTTGCCTGGTTTTGGCTTTCAGGGCGAGGAAGAGCTGAAATGGGAAGAATTAACATTTAGCTATGCAAGTTAGGGATCTCTTAGCTTGGGTGTGTTTCTCCATCTACATGGTGTGTAGCACAAAAGATCATTAAAACAGTTATATAGGTATTTTTTTTTCTTTCCAGCAGTAGGAATTTAAACAAAAAAGTCATATACTGAGGCTGTGTGTTAGGAAATCCTAGCAAATGAGAACTGAACATAAATCACTGTGTAAATGAATGGAAAGCCATGTACTTTCCTTTTAGCAAAATGATAAAATAGTATAATGATGTTGTTCTAGTTATTTGAGCAAAATTAACAGCATGATTTTTAGTAACAAAACCCCCAAACCTTTGCAAATTGTGTTTCCTAAGTGAGATGCAATTCAAAGTTGAAGAACACATGCAAACTTTAAACTCCCAGCAATGTAGGGATTTTTATGTTATTGGAAAATAGATATTTTAATTAAATTTTTAAAAAGCCAAGTCTTTAATAAGCTTTCTGATGTCATCTCTGAACAGTCCTGACCTATGCCGAGAAAAATATCCAGAATTGAATTTTGTTATTAAGATGCCTGTGTGAGTAAAATGATGTTTTGTGTGACAGAGACCAGAGTGCTGTACTTTTAGCTCGCTTCTAAATTGACTCTTACGTTCAGTACTCGAGGGGATCGAACTGCTCTGTACTTGGCTGAAGGTAGTGAAATCCTTGTGTTGCTGATAGAGATCTGCAAATCGAGCAACAAGGGACTATTTCAGATTAAAAAAGAAAAAAGAAATGAATAAGGATAAAAGAGCTATGAGACCTGTTTGAAAATTGCCTAATGACAAATTCAAGTTGCTAAATAAGAAATGCTTTTTGTATCTTAAAGAAAAAGAAAAAAGTCCTCAGAAGGGTGAAAATCACAGTCTTTGAAAAGGAGAGGTGAATAGTAATATATTCAGGAGCGTTACAAGGAAAAATGTGAAGTGTTTTATGCAGAATTTTCTCCTTTCCTTTGTCTCAATATCAAGGGGAAACTATGTGACTCATCTATAATACATCTCTGCAGAAGTCCTTCAGATCTCTAAACTTTTAGGTGGAGGCATGTACATTTGGTTTTTGCAAGGGAAAAAAGAGTGTGTCCCAATTCCATGTATCCATTGTCATTTTTTCAGCTTTTAAAAATCATGCAGCACTTAATGACTTGGTTTTTTTAATGTCTATTTGCAGAATATGGTAACTTGTCAGATTAAAGGGAAAAAATATTTAAAATTCTGTTGTTCTACATTAGTTACAAGCAGGTGAACTCAGTGTGTATCTATTTATAGGAGAGCTAATGGATGTGCCTAACTTGACCTACTTTAGACTACTGAATGGAAAATACAAACACACTGTAGTTGTGCAGTAGGTTATTTTTACTTCAAAAACAAAACAATGTCTTTGCTGTTGTGACCTTCTAAATATATAGGTATATTTAAATGCATATATATCTATATAATTCCTGGATGCCATAGTAACACTCCCTGCTGGAATTACATTGTGGATCTTTTTTTCCTTCCATAAACAACAAGTTTTCCATGTAAATAAATGTTAGTTTTTTGTTCTTTGCTGGTCCTGCAATCCCAGATATGTATAACCTGGAATTGTGGCGTAGGAAGAACTCAATTTCTTAAAGAAAGCTAGACTTTATTTTTAAAAAGCACTCCTGTTGTCAAATAATTCAAGTAAAGCCAGTGCAGGGGCAATTTTGCCAATGCAGGGGCAATTTTCTCTCTATATATGTGAGTATGATATGAGTTAACCATAGGGGGTGGTGGTATATGTAGATGCATATATATGCATCAGATAACATGATGAAAGGGAAAATAAATGGTATATGAAGTCATCAATCAGTAGTGTGTTTGTTACATGGCAAGTGCCACACTCATGTTGGCTCACGATGTGGGCATGTTTCTGTAATTGAGGTAATTTCTGCATTATTCAAGGTAAATGATAAAAGAGCCTGCACAAAACCAGACCTGGCCTTTGGGTTTAAATTTACAGGGGAATTTGATTATGCATTGACCTATAATTGTAGCCTTTTTTCAAGTCAAGCTGATAACTGTTTCCATTAAAAATATTTCCCAAGACTCTGACATCAAAGTAGGACTTTGAATCTGTATTTAGTATGAACCCTAATATTTGTTTTACACTGACAAATCCTGGTGGTCTGTATGTCAGCCTGTGAATCATATGACAAGAGTATAGAATTTCAGAGATTTGAACATGGAAGTAGTCTGTAGATAAGCCTTATTTAAAACAAACAAAGAGCATAGACTTTCGCCTGTGAAACAGATATGTTTTGGATCCTGAGGAAAAACAGAAAGCAGAATAAAACCTGTAACTAGGCAGCCACACAAAACGAACCCATTTTATTTTTAAGGCAACAATCAATTTGAGGTAATTTGATGTAATAGTACATGGGTCTGAGATTTTCTCTGTGTAATGCAAAGACCACACCTAGAATTTGGTTTTGATCATATCTTCAGAAAGCCACTTAGGTGCTTTGGTAAATACTGAAAGTGTGGAATCCATGCTTTATGTTCTTTGAATGTTTAGCAAATGAGAGGTTCGTGCTTTCTTGTTGGATCCCATTCTTTAGTTGACTTTCTATCATTGCATTGCTTTTTAAAAACTATTTCTAGCAGACAGATGATACCATTAGCCCCGGGATGCCCTGTCTGGTCACACTGAACCTTTTCTGGCTGTTCCTGTTGGCTGTGGTTGGTTTTGCTTATGGGTGGCTCTGTACGACAACACTCTCACAAATCCATTATGTGATAAAATATCTTGAGTTTTGTAAATCTTCAGGCACTTTGCATCTAATAAAACATTTAAAAAACATGTTATGGACTGCAAATGTTAGCAGGTGATGAAAAAAGGAAGAGGTGAAGCTCGACTGGTATCTTTGAACAAGAAGAGGCATTTTGTGGCTCAGCATTCTAAGCTGCTGCAACAATTAGGATCCATTTTAATATTACTGCTTTTCAAAGTGTGATATCCAAGTGTCTTGTCTTTATTTGTCTTTGCAAACATGGAGTATTATCCCCAACTTTTTAATAGAGAAATGCAATTTTATGTGATTTTTGCCACAGTTGTATAGCAAGTTGGTGTAGGAATTAACAAAGGGCTCGATGTTGTTCTTCAGCTTAAGTCATTCTTAAGTATGATATGAGAAATAGATCATCAAGGTGTTACCAGATTCAACTTGGCAACAATTTACCCATTTGTCAATGAACAGAAATTTAGGGCACTGAGTTACTAGACTTATAATATTTTCTAATATCCTGTAAGTATCAGGGTGATGCATATTATTTGTGGACTTAGAGCTGTTGTAAAATGTCTGGTCATGAAATAGCTGTTGTGCTACAGTAACACTTGAGTGTTCCTTAAAGTGTCCCTTAAATGTGAACCGGTGGGAAGAGCTACATATTTTTGTTATCCATTTGATATTTGCCATCTGTAGAGGAACCTTGATGTATGGATTTTTTACGGTAGCTATCACTTTACAGCACGCCTCCTCCCTCTGCCTCCCACTTTGGACTGTCAGTAGTCCCAGAGAAGTCACTAAAATGGTCTGTTGTGGGACGTCCTCTGCCTGGGGAAAACAAATGTTGTTTTCACCCTAACAGCAAGTACAGTCTATGAGATATGATTACAAATACACATTGTGAAATGCTTGAGAGTCAGCATTGCTTTAGACATTACTCTGGTTTCCTTTTTCTATCAGATCCAATTTTGTGTCAGTTCCCTTGTGTGGGTTTGCTTAGTTGCTAAGGATTTNCAGTATTCTTTCTCTGTTGGTAGACATAGACCATTCAGCTACATCAATTAACAAGCATGTTCGATCAACAGCATAAAACCCCTTGGAGTTTTAATGCATTTCATGCTGTTTGTTGGCAAGCTACCACTGTAAGGTCATGTCTGAGATTTTCTTTACTATAAAGAAGCAGAACCAGCAAAATGTCTCAAGTTAAATTCACTAGCAAGAAAACCTTTTATCTAACCTACTAAAACTCTTAAAAGGCTCTTGTACTTTTCAGTGCTGTCTGTAGTGCCTACTGTAAAAAAAGAATTAACTGCAGCATCATCTAGTAAAAAGCTTTTTTTTAGTGGAAGCTCCGTTAAATGGCTGAGCAGTATTTGTGTTGCGCTCCTGCCATTAGCTGTGCGAGCTGTGCGACAGAGGTGTGTGCCACATCTGTGTGATTTCAGTGACATATCACAGGTTGTTGATCCCCAAAAGACTATGGACTTCAGTAAACCTCTATACACTAATACATGCTGCAAAATAATTGAGAAGCTATAGCGTTTGATCAGTTTTTATTAGTATTACATGGCTTTTAATATATGTTTTTAAAAGAGTCATTAGGCATGAAAAATATGGTAGTTCATCAAAACCGAATGAAGTGTCATAGATTTGTCAAAGGAAGGTTGTATTAAATTCTATTTAATGGCTATCTGGTGTTCTGCTTTTTGGACAATAGGAAATCAAATACATCTCTCTTTAAATCTATAAAAACATTTCCTTTCAAGGCACTTCATAACAGAAATAGTGGCATCGTGAGGCAAACCAGTTTTAAGGCTCAGCTTGATCGGTTTATTAAATGGGAAATAAGAGATGATTGCTTGTGATAGCAGGGGATGAATTTGATATTCATCAGAGACCTGGGAAATCCCTTCCATTCTGTGTTCCTCTGTCCCTATGTGTTATCTATTCGCTGATTTGCCTGAGCAAGGCAATTTTCATTTTAGAGTAGTAAGGCATATAGAAACTGTATTTATATTGCCATTTCTAATTGTGGGATGACCGTCCTGCACAAGGAAGTGAATAACAAGGGGATTCAATTGTTTTTTGTGGCCTTTTTTTGTTTAAGTGGATGATGATTTTATGTAAGGTTTCTCTCTCTCCCCTCTCACTCCCTCGATTGCTGATAATAGCAGTGCATCTAAGATAGGACTGATGTGGATTACACAAAGCTCTTACCTAATTATTTGTGCATATATATATATATGTTCAGGAGAGAGACACCACCCCACCCCCCACCCC